>CM069309.1:37840000-37860000 GCA_035609425.1 Epinephelus awoara
ACAATAAATTCACAACAGGAATAAAACTGAATATTTTATAACTAAATGTTGTTTCTAGAACAGCAACAGTAATTAAAACAGCACAGTCACAACATAAACTTAAAGGGACATTGAATAACATTCAGTTGTTTATTGGCAAAAATCGATGTCTACATTCATAAATATGTCATCATTGGTGTATTATTACCTCCACCAATAACCTGACTTATTCTCGTAAAAAGGACAATTTTGGATATGTTTGTACATTGTGCGAGAAAGTCGTCTGGGGGGTTCCATAACGTCTCACCATCTTGAGAATACATCCGCCAGCAAGGAACATACAGCAGCACCTTCTGTCTTTTCGTTGAGATTCAGGCCAGGAAACAAAATAAAAATGTCAATAAAATAAATCATATTCCTGACACAATACTGAGTGAAGTTTAGAAAGAATAAAGAACACAGACGTCAGTATCAGTCCTCCTGTCCTCTCTGCTTCTCTCTTTGCTGCTGAGGAGATTCACTGCCTGCAGGTCACATGACCAACAGTAAGTTTTAAGACACGAGACAAGCTGAGTTAAACAGTTTAACATCAACAGTTGTTGTTATTTTAGCTTGTTAGTAACAATTTGCTATTAGCTGGAAAGCGCTCGGTGCTTGTTTATAACATTATATTGGCGGCAGTGAATTAGAGACAGAACAGAATTAAATATTACTGTACAACATGTTTACTGCTGATCAGGTGTATTGATAAAGTATTGGCTTTTCCTGGAAGGAGGTTTTAATGCACTCACAGTAACAAGCGTAGTTTTCATCTCAAGTTATCTTCACCTCTGTCTACATCACGGCATCTTTACTCTGTGTTTGTGTGAGCCTGTATGTGTGCGTAAAAGTGGCGCAGCAGCCAGGACGCACAGACAGCAGGAGGAGACGCTGCAGCATGATAATAAATTATACCCAAATGTGAAAAAGTTACTTAATAGTTACAGATAAAAGAGCAGGTAATGTTGGAGCTTCTCAATACTACAGTCGTTCATAACTTAGCGCTGCGGCTCGTTTACTATCATCGAGGTTAATGAGGTTAAAGCTTCACACATCCGTGGGAAAAAGCATATAGTAAAAGATCGATCTCAGATTTATGAATCGATATCGGGTCATTCCAGTGAAGATCGATTTAATCGGACAAATCAATTACTTCAACCCAGCCCTAAATACCACACCGTCTCTGGCTTATGTTTGATATCTGTTGGCAAATAGTTTTTTTGCACATTTCTGAAAGAAAAAAAAAAGAATCGCGAATATTTGTCTTAAACAGCTGAATATCATTTGACTATCTTAATCTTGACTCGGGTACAGCCCTAAATGATGTAAGATTGATAAATTAATTTATTGGAAATATTGGGTTACTGTATGAAGCGCGTACATATGCCCATGGTTGTCTGGTAGGAGGGGCTTACGACAGAGAGGAGAGAGTGGCAGGAAGAGGGTGTACTTTCAAATTCTGCCTTTTCCAGATTGCTGCCTATTCCGGTTTCCATATGCTTCTTTTTAAACCACAGTGACCACCCAGAGTAGGGTGTGTTTGAACAGCATGTGACAGACCACTCAGTTTAAAGGGATAGTGCACCCAAATATGAAAATTCAGCCATTATCTACCCACCCATATGCTGATGGTATGCTGATATGCTGATGGTATTTAGGGCTGGGTTGCTGATCCCAGGGGACAGGGGGTAGCAACACAACTCCACCAAATGACGTTTTTCCAAACAACTTTTTATGTCGGGGCTTCAGGACACTTGGATCACTACTGACGAGCAGTATGGAGATATTTTGTGGTTTCAATTATGTGTTTTTGGACGTTTGAATCTGGGGCGCCGTAAGCCTCCATTAGGTGGAGTTGTGTTGCTACCCCCTCTCCCCTGGGATCTCCGGAAGTGTTGTGAGGACTCTAAAACTTCACCTGAGCCTCCCTCGGCATATGGGTGAGTAGATAATGGCTGAATTTTCGTTTTTGGGTGCACTATCCCTTTGAGTTTTCTTTCCACAGGTTTCACTAACTCTTCTTTAATGAGCCACCTTGTGGACAGTGGGGTGATTTAGATAGTTGAATGGTTTATTGAAAATGTTATAGTTTCCTCCCAAAACAATTGTTGTGAGATATCGCATCCAACCTTGAGTTCAGGATTTCTCTTCATCATGTCCAGAATAATGTAGCAACCAATGGAGTGTCCCACCAGGACCAAGCTGGTCTCTCTGGGAACATGTTTCCTGAGGAAAGCCAGCTTGTGTTCAATCTGCCCGTTCAGACCAAACACGTCACCCTCTACTGCTGAGGAGGCACCTGAAAAAAAAAAAAAAAAAAAAAAAGAAAAAGATAAAAATCTTAACTTGTCTTGGTCAAATTCTTACTAATTTTTCTATATTGTCTTTGGTGTCTTTGTTCAACTATCCTGAATTACTCATTCACAACTGTGATGATCCCTGTGTCATTCCACTGTCTGCTTCAAAAGGAGGATTGGGTTAAGGGTCAGAAGTCTGATTCATCTTTGTCTGCCTTGTGGGATGAGGTGTTGCCAGCTGGCAAAATTAGGGATGTAGCCCAGGGTTACTTCGTGCAGGAAGACCTGCTGGTGCGTAAGTGGATGCTCTGTGATGGCGACTTGGTTGGTAAGGCAATTTTTCAGGTGGTGGTGCCAAGTGGTTTTCGTGATTTGGTGTTACAAACAGTGCATGATAGTTGTGGACATCTGGGGGTAAAGAAAACTTACGACCGTGTCCTGCGCTATTTCTTTTGGCCTCGATTAAAGCGTGATGTCTCCAAGTATGTTAAATCATGCCACATATGCCAGCTCACTGGTAAACCGAGCCAGGTTGTTAAGCCTGTGCCTCTCAGTCCTATCCCAGTGGTTAGCCAACCTTTTGAGCATTTGATTATAGATTGTGTAGGGCCTCTGCCTCCATCTAGGTCAGGTTGTGTGTATATGCTAACTGTTATGTGCCAAACTACAAGATATCCTGCAGCATTTCCCCTGCGCTCTATTTCGGTGAAGTCCATAGTCCGGGCTCTGACCCAATTCATCTCCACTTTTGGTATTCCACGTGTTATTCAAAGTGACCAGGGTGCTAACTTTACCTCCCATATGTTCAAGCAGATCCTGCAGCAGCTGGGGGTGAAGCATAATCTGGCATCAGCATACCATGCACAGAGCCAGGGGGCACTGGAACGATTCCATCAGACGCTGAAGTCCATGTTGCGTGCATATGGTATGGAGATGGGGAGAGACTGGGAGGAAGGACTGCCATGGCTCATGTTAGCGGCCAGGGAAGTCGTGCAGGAGAGCACGGGTTTTAGCCCAAACGATTTAGTATTTGGACATACTGTTCGTGGTCCATTAGCCATATTGCAGGATGGGTTGGTGAATAGTGAGCCACCTAAAAACTTGGTTGATTATGTCAACGGGTTTCGTCATCGCCTGTATATGGCTGTGGAGGTGGCGAGCAAAAATTTGGAAGGTGCTCAGGCTAATACGAAGAAATTGTATGACCGTCGTACGGAGCAACGTGAGTTTAACCCAGGGGATCAGGTTTTAGCTCTCATGCCACTTCAGGTCTCACCATTTCAGGCAAAGTTTGCTGGCCCCTATACTGTAGAGAGGAGAGTGTCAGACCAAAATTACTTGATTGCTACTCCCAATCGGAGAAAGTCATCCCAACTATGTCATGCCAACTTGCTTAAACCCTACTATGTTCGTGACCCCTTAGCTCAGGGAGGGAATGTTAGTCCCACACTGATGGTTGATTCTGTGCTTCCAGATTCTGATGTCCCGGAGGCAGGGTTGGAAGGTGAAAGGGACGCTAAAGCACCAGATGACTCTGTGATGTGTGGTAGGCTAAAGAATTCTGAGTCATTGGGTCATCTGGATAGATTGTTGGGTCATTTAACGGTTTCACAAAGAGCTGAGTTGTCTGAGTTGATAAGGAGGTACTTGGTTTTGTTTGGTGATGTACCATCACGGACAAATGTCATTGAACATGACATTGATGTTGGCGACACTCCTCCAATCAAACAGCGATTTTATCGTTGTCCAGCAGACAAGCGTAGGGTAATGGAGTCAGAGGTAAAGTACATGCTTGACAATCGGATTGCAGTTCCATCATCCTCCAGTTGGGCGTCACCTAGTCTGCTCGTCAGTAAATCTGATGGGTCTCCACGGTTTTGCAATGACTACCGGAAGGTTAATAAGGTCACCAAGGCGGACTCCGATCCATTGCCACGGATGGAGGATTGTATAGATTTGGTGGGCTCAGCTAAGTTTGTCAGTAAGTTTGACTTATTAAAGGGGTACTGGCAGGTTCCTTTGACGGCACGCGCACAAGAAATTTCAGCATTTGTGACACCTTTTGGTCTGTATGAATATACTGTGATGAGCTTTGATCTTCGCAATGCACCAGCAACGTTTCAGCGCCTGATGAACCTGGTGGTGGCAGGTCTTGATGGTTGTGCTGTTTATCTTGATGACGTTGTTGTGTTCAGTGACACATGGGATGACCATATCAAGTGCACTGGTGCTCTGTTTGGTCGCTTGGCTGAGGCGCAGCTCACGGTCAACTTGGCCAAGTGTGAGTTTGCCAGGGCGACCGTGACATACCTCGGCCGGGTGGTCGGACAGGGGCAAGTTCGTCCAGTGGATGCAAAAGTTCAGGCTGTTGTGCAGTATCCCGTGCCCGTCACTAAAAAGGAACTTATGCGGTTCCTAGGTCTGGTAGGTTACTACCGGGCCTTCTGCAAAAACTTTTCAACTGTGGTCACGCCTTTGACGGAGTTGCTGAAGGGGAACACTAAATATGTGTGGTCTTCCCAGTGTCAGATGGCGTTTGATAATGTGAAAACTCTGTTGTGCTCTGCTCCGGTTCTTGCTGCACCGCGCCTAGACGAGCCATTCAAACTGGAGGTTGACGCCAGTCATGTTGGGGCAGGTGCAGTTCTGCTGCAGGAATGGGAGGGGGTTGATAGGCCAGTTTGCTACTTTTCAAAGAAGTTCAATGCGCACCAGCTGAACTATTCAACAATCGAAAAAGAAGCACTGGCCTTAATTTGGGCACTCCAACATTTTGAGGTGTACGTTGGTTCTGGAGTTAGCCCAGTGGTGGTCTATACTGACCACAACCCCCTCACATTTCTTTGTTCACTTAAGTGTCCGAACCGGCGGTTGATGAGGTGGACCTTATTCCTTCAGTCCCATGGGTTGGACATCAGGCATATTAAGGGCAAGGATAATGTTGTGGCGGATGCCCTTTCCCGCGCCCCGGTGGGGTAGTGTTGTCTTTGACCTGCATTTTGACTGCCAGTTTGCAGCCTTGTTGTTGTTTTTTCTTTTTTGTTTTGTGTGTATCTGTTAGCATTGGTAGCTGTCTTGTGGAACTTCAGGGATCCCTTCTGGGTCCCCGTCTTAAGGGGGAGGGTGTGATGATCCCTGTGTCATCTAGGGGTGTCTCTGCTGTTAGTCTGTCAGGCCTGTCTCTCCCAGGCTGACTTGATTGTAACTCAGTGCACCTGGGCCTGGTGCACTGAAAGTGATAAAGCTGTGCTCATTCATTCACCCAGCCTCTGCTTCTCCCTACAGGCAACCACTCTGGTCTGGTTTGGTGATGTTTTAGTTTCTTTGCTTTCATGCACTCTCCAACACCTACGCATACACACTCTCACACACTCATCATTTAATACGTACACATAGTACTGATATCACTGACATTCACACTCCATATGTTGCCCTTACTTAGTTATTTGTTATATTTGTTAATTTGGTTTGATTTGTTTCTAATAAAATATCCTTTGCTAATTGTTAATCATGGTGTGTCTCCCTTTTGTTATGGCCACTTGAGTCGGGTCTTAACAACAACAACTTCCAATTTTGAAATATGTTGGGTTTGATGAACATTCCTGATTAGGGAGCATAGTTATTAGAGCCCAACCAATTTATCGTCTGGCCAAAATGGGCCTGTCACAGACAACTGCCATGTCACTCATGGTTATCTGTTAGCTTTGTTTGCGAGGTAGCTACCCAGGTAAAGTTTGTTAGTACAATCATGCAGCAGATTGAAAGCAAGGCATCAGAGCGTCTTTCTGCAGCTCAGTGGGTGAAAGTCTGAGTCTGCTGCGTGTTGTGTCATTATGTTGTTACCTAGTTGGTGAGACACAATGCTGGAAAGTAAATAAACAATGTTCCCATCTTGTACGCTACATGAAAATGAGCTAATCATACTCATTTGCCACATTAGCTAACTAGCTGTAGTGTTATCAGAGTTGAGTTGTAGTACATCACTGCCACCTAGAGGTCAGAGACCGTGTCGTGTAATAGGTGTGTTGTTGTTGTTAAAAAAAAAGTAAAGTTGCCAAGTTAAACACAAGACGTGCAGTTCGAGCTCTCACTCTTTCTTGTATCACATCATAACATGGTGTCAGAAGACTTCGTTCACAACGGAGAAAAGGACGACAGTTTTTTCACGGAGGACGAAGAGAACCTGCCAGTTTCATTTGTGTTGCAGCCGTGCTGATTGCAAAACTAAGTTAAGCTAATGTTAGCGAGCAAACAATCTAACATACTGGGTGCAGCAGATGGGGAAAAGGAGAAAAAAAGTGAGCAGCCATGGATTGGTTTCAAGTGCCTCCGCCACCCAGCTTCAAAAGTGAGTTCAGCACTGTCACAGCTAAGCTGGAAGGACACTTTGTAGTTCGCAGAAATATTATTTTTGAACAAGCCAAGTTCAATCAGAGACAACAAGAGACTGGAGATTCTGCTGAAAGCTTCATCACAGCGCTTTATTGTTTGTCCGAACATTGTGGCTATAGAGAACTACACAGCAAAATGATTCATGACAGGTTAGTTGTGGGCTTAAGAGACAAAAGGCTGTCTGAGCAACTCCAAATGGACGCTGAACTAACACTGGAGAAAGCTGTCACTCGTGTCTGCCAAAGTGAACTAGTGAAAAAGCAGCAGGACATGCTAGTGAGCAACTTCAAAACAACGGCTACAGCTGCTAATATGGACAGTGTTGGTGTGCAGCAGCGAACCGTCAACAAAGGCAAAGTTAAGCACCAGAGCAAAACACCCTTCAAGAGACAAAGTAAGCACCCTCAGTCACAGCCATATAATGACACACAGTGCAAAAGATGTGGTAGAGCACCTTCTCATAGCAAACAGCTACAGTGTCCAGTCACAGATGTATTTTGCAACCAATGTCACAAAAAAGGACACTATGGAAAAGTGTGCAGATCTGGGGCTGTTGGAGAGGTTCATGCTGCCTGTGAGGATGCCACAGAGAAGGACATGGCCTTATTGGGCTCAATAGGCGCAGATGGGGGCGCCAAAGCTTGGCTAACAGGGGCATTGGTGGCTTAGTGGTAGAGGAGGCGCCCCATGTACAAGATTGTTGCGGTAGCTGCCCGGGTTCGACTCCTTGCTGCATGTCACTCCCTCTCTCTCCCCCTTTCACACTTGGCTAACAAAAGTCAAGATAAACGGCCATGAATTTGATTTCAGAATAGATACAGGTGCGGATGTAAAAGCCATACTGAATTCTGAATACCAAGCATATGGACAGTTTCCAGAGCTGGAGAAATCAGCTAAACCTCTTTGTGGAGCTGGAAGGAACCGCCTTCGAGTGAGAGAAAAATTCACAGCCACACTGACAACACACAGCAAGAGCACAGTAGAAGATGTGTATGTAGTCTCAGGTCTGAAGTCAAGTCTACTGGGAGGCACAGCAAGTGTAGCACTGGGACTGGTAGCCAGAGTACATGCCATATCCCTGAACTCCACAGCATCAGTAAAATGGCAGTACCCCAAGCTTTTTGAAGGGCTGGGCAAAATGGAGGGGAATACAAAATTGAACTCAAGATGCAACCAGATGCAAAACCGTTTTCCCTGACTACCCCGAGAAGAATCCCTCTACCACTCTTGCCCAAAGTGAAGCAGGTACTGGCTCGTATGGAAAACCTGGGTGTATTCTCAAAGGCTGAACAACCCACTGACTGGTGCGATGGAATGGTCTCTGTATCTAAACCAAATAACACAGAGGTGTGCATATGTGTCGACCTAACAAAACTGAATGACTCCGTCAAGACAGAAAGGCACATGCTTTCCTCAGTCGAGCATACACTTGGACTAGAGGGGGCGAAAGTGTTTTCAAATTTCAATGCCAACTCGGGATTCTGGCAAATACCCCTATCAAAAGAATCTGCACTCCTGACGACATTTATCATGCCATTTGGCAGATACTGCTTTAACTGCCTGTGTTTGGGCATATCCTCTGCACTGGAGCACTTCCAGAGGAGAATGTCCCAGATCCCAGAGGGCTTAGAAGGAGGGCGGGCTGGTGTATGCAGAGTCGCAGGCCCTCCATGACACACGCTTGCATGCAGTTCTCAGGAGACAGGAGTCACACTAAAAAGTGAGAAGTGTGAATTCTCAAAAGACTGTGTCAAGTTCCTGGGGCAGATTATAGATAAGGCCAGAGTCAGAGCAGATCCCGATAAACTGGAAGCGGTCACCAGCATGAAAGACATAGCTGATGTGACTGGAGTCAGATGTTTCCTGGGGATGGTAAATTACCTAGGTAAATACCGCCCACATCTGGCAGAAAAAACACAGCCCCTCAGAGATCTGTTGAGAGCAAAGAATATATTCACATGGGGAGATAAACAACAGCAAGCATTTGACAGTATCAAAAAGGATCTGAGCACGCCACCTGGACTGGCACTCTACAGTGCCAAAGCCAACACAGTGGTTTCAGCTGACGCGTCCTCTTATGGACTTGGAGCAGTGTTACTACAGAGGCAACAGGATGACCAACTCAAACCAGTAGCGTATGCCTCCACAGCACTAACCAACACGGAGCAAAGATACGGTCAAATTTAAAAGAGGCATTGGCCATGACATGGGGGTGTGAGCGCTTTTCTGATTTCCTGGTGGGGATCACTTTCCATGTTGAGACTGACCACAAGTCCCTTGTGCTGCTACTGGGGTCTAAGAACCTGGACAAGTTACCTCCTCCTATTCAAAGACTGAGAATGAGACTGATGAGGTTCGCGTACTCCATCTCACATGTTGCAGGCAAAAACATAGCCATACAGGCATATAGCTTCCTGTTCTGAGGCCACAGAAGCAAGAAGGTCATCAACATAAAAACTGTGCATGATGGTTTCACACACCTGCTAGCTGAAGAGCTCTTTGTTATCTTCAGCGCACCTCCGGAGAGCAAAATTAGCACAGCTTGGGGAAGATGTAGCCCCAAACAGATGGACAACCATCCTGTACTCCACCATACACTTGCTAAAGTCTCCATCGGGCCACCATAAAATCGTAGCAGGTCTGTATCTTCCTCTGGCACTCGAACCTGGTGAAACATGGCCTCAATGTCGGTTAAGATGCCAATCAACATGCTTGTGAGGTCTGGTCCTTGCAGGAGATGTACATTGAGTGAGGCCTCTTTGAATGATGCTCCACAATCAAAAACAACTCGCATATTCTTTTTTTAAGGATGGTATACTCCATGATGAAGAATATACCATACCTTGCCATCACTGCACTTCAGATCTGTGTCTGGCACTCTTTCTGCAAATCCACTTGCTATGAGGTCGTTCATGAAAGCAATGTAGTCCTTGTGGAATGACGGCTCCCTAACAAACCTCCTCTTCAAATTAAGAATATGTTGCTTGGAAACTATGCGGTTGTTAAGCATGCTGAAATTTCTGTCTTTAAGAGGCAAAGCAATGCTGTAATGGCCATCAACCAGTTTCATAGATCTGTCAGCCATTTCCAAGAACCTGCAATCCTCCCTTGATATCCCCAACAGTTTATCTTGGTTGTTCTCAGGGAAGTCTGTCTTAAACTGTTTATTCCAGAGCTCGTCAAGTGTGATGGCTGAAATTCTATTAATGGTAACTGCTGACTGGCACCCGGGACTATCAGTGCATCCACCAAGTGGTCCATTTACTGTCCAGCCCAGCATCATCTTGAAAGCATATGGCCCTCCATCCATGCTCCTAATAACCTCCAGGGGCTCCAAAGCACTGGGGACATTTGTGCCTATCAGAACCTCCACATCTGAATCTATTTTTGGCAAACAGACATGTTTCAAGTGGGGCCATTTTCCCAAGTCCTGCTGTCGTGGGATGTTGCTTCCGTCAACAGGCATCTCATGTTGTATGAAGAGCTTTGGTATTCCACAATACACATCACTGTCCAATCCAGCAATTTCCAAATTAGATGCAATACCACTGTCAACAACTTTCTCTTGGCCTATGGTGCGCAACAATATCCTTGTTTTCCTCCCAGGGAGACCCAGCTTGTCCATCAGACTCACGTTGCAGAAAGACGCAGTGCTTCCTGGGTCCAAAAAGGCATATGTTTCAACTGCCCTTTGCCCCTTACTTGACTTGACTCTGACTGGTATGATGGCAAGTTTACAGTCCTGGTCACCGGCCCCAGTGAGACCACTAGTTCGTATTTCAACCATACCACTGTCCACTGCCTTTTCTGAGATGCTATTTTCCTTCTCTGCCTCCACTTCATTTTCCTTTTGATGGATGTGCAGCAAGCTGGGGTGTCGTGAGCCACATATTTTGCATGAAAGATGCTTCCTGCACTCTTTGCTGATGTGCCCAGTGCACAAGCACCCAAAGCAAACTCAGGAAATTCATCTTTTCACTGTGAGCTTTCCTCTCCAATAGAGTGCACGACTCCAATGTGTGTCCACAGCTTTTACAGTAAAGGCAAGCCTTTTCAGATCCATCCCTATTGTTATCTGGTGGAGCCCTTTTTTTAACTGTTGTAACAGTTGTGGTAAAACTGCTCCCCCTAACCTTTGAACGAGGCATGGATTTTGTTCTGCCGCCTTCCTTGACTGCCGCCAGTGTTGGAGGATCCTGTATGTCTCCAAATACAGGGTCCATAGCAATCTTCACTTGACACTCAATGAAGTTTACAATATCAACAAACATGGCTCTGCGCCGACCCCCTTCCTGTATGTCACAAGCTGGAGTACGCCACTTGTCCCTTAGCTTGTATGATAGCTTCTTGATCACAGTGAGCATATTTGTTGATGTATTCAAATCACACAGATCATATACATCCTTCATGGCATTACAACATCCACGTAAGAACAGACTGTATGCTTGTAAAGCCTTTGCATCCTCTGATTTAATTGATGACCATGAAAATATTTTATTCATGTCAGCCAATGGTATTACATCAGTGTTTCCCCTACATAGACTTTACTTGGGCGGCCCGCCCAAGAAGATGAATTAAAAAAACAAAACAAACAAACAACCAAAACAAACCGTGCGGTCATAATTACTGGCACAGCGTAGGGAAAACTCAGTCCACCTGTCTGTCTCTCACTGGGTTGTCAGGCGCACACACACTTCAAGTGTCTCTGAGGTAAGTTAAGTAACTTTAATACATTTTCATCCCCTAAATAGAAATCATTAAATGTCTGAAATGACGCACTGTTGTGTTTAACAGCAACGACAAAATATTCAACCTGGGTCCCTCCTCTCGGGCTAAGCCTACTGTGCAGCCTCCTGCCCCTGACAGCAGCAGCAGCCGCAGCCGCAGCCGCTAATGTACAGCAGCAGTTGTCAGAAAAGCAAAATCAAGAAACAGTCCAAGGAGCTGGGGACCGATAGCCGGCAGTCACTGACAGCGGGAGCCTCGAGCGTTAACGAGCAGGGAAGACGGTGTTAGCCGTGGCGGCTAGCTTCCGCCGCTAGCATTAGCTTCCCAGTTCACAACAACAGCGCTCCTATTTGTTATCGCTCCGGTTCGCGCATCAGCATAAATGGACCTGGGGTCTGTTTCACAAAGCAGGTTTAGTGAAAACTCAGAGTCTGTTAACCCTGAAATGAGGGAAACTCTGAGTTTTCCGTTTCAAAAAGGGAGGTAACTCAAACCAGAGAAAGAGGGGTAACTCTAGCCTGTTCAGAGACAGAGGTAACTTAAGCTCTCGGTCAATTACCGCAGTAACAGACTCTATGAACCTAACCTGGTCGGGACCAGGTTTTTCTCAATGAACCTCGAGTTTCTCTCTGTCTCCGCCCTCTTTCAGAGCCACACACTCCATTTGATTTCCTCATTCATTTAGTCAGCAGGCGAGTTTTGGCGTAGCCTAGTTCTGCCGTCTGTCATTTAAAACAATAATTAAAAAAGTCAGTATATTAGAAGTCCATTAGGCACAGTAGGTGGAGACTTTTTTCACTAACACGGCATGTCCTTTTGATAACGATCACGTGGATGAAGGTTCAGCATTACTGCGCAGAGAATTAAATGTTCGTCGGGAGATGGTTATCAGACCGCATATAGATGTTCTAGCATTTCCACACAATTATCTTTTTGAGCTGTACCGTTTCACGTCACAGTCCATCATCTACATACACAACCTAATCCTTGCTTACATTTGCACCAATCGTATGCTCTCACATCCCAGCAGACAGTGTGTGTTGCGCTCCGTTTCTTTGCAAATGGAAGTTTTTTGTACAATGTCGGAGATGCTGAGCACTTGAGTAAGGCAACTATATGCAGGGCGGTCAGAAAAGTGTGCTCGTTTTACGGGCATCTGCCTTCTTTCTGTTGGCTGAGTAGAAGTCTGTGTTAGTTTAAATAGGCTTAATTATTTAACAGAACATGATATAGATGAGGAGACATTTATGTGTGTGAAAACAGCATTATGTTGGGGATAAAACAACTACACAGTCAAACAGCCACTTAATATTAACTTTACAATGCAAAACGTGATTTGCTCTTCCTGCTCTTCAAGAGCATGTTTTTTCCTTGAGCAACTTTTGCCAAGCCAGTAAAGCAGCCATGTCAGCCTCAGCTTTTTTTTGCTGTTGCTATTGACTCTTGTTTTGAGCTTCTGTCAGCACCTGTGAGAATGGGCCCTGCTACAATGGTCAGTTGGTGTCTGCTCTGTTCCATTCATCCACTTTGCACTTGCCATACAGAGCATGTTGTCTGTTTCCTGAAGTCAGTCACTATCCACACACCAGCAGCCTGCAGCAGCAAAACCCAGACTGGATCTTCCAACTGACAGGACTGGACTGACTTTGACTGACACTAAACTAAGTGTCAAAGATCCACAAAGATCTAAGTGTTTAGTCCTCTATGATCTGTATTTTTTTAGGCCAATTGAGCTATACTTGTGTTACAGACTGAACTGAACTAAATTAACTGAATCGTCTTTTTGTTTGAGTACTGAGAACTGAAGAGGGAGAGACTGAAAACCCGGTGTGGAGTTTTGTTTTGGATTACCTTGGTTTTGTTTTATTGTTTGTTTTTTTCTTAATTGTGTTGTACTGTGGGGGAATATTGTGTATTATTTTGCATTAAACTTATCATATACACTGCATGGTACTGAAAATTGTTGTGTGGTGTTGTGTTGTTATTTTGTGCTGTCACTCAATATAGGGTGTATGTTCTCTGGTGAAGTACATCCTTTGTAAGGTTTTGGGTTTAAAACAACTAAAAGACAAACAAACAAAAACAAAAAACAAACACAACTAACTAAACTTGACTGACTATCATACATGCCAGGAGAGAGACCTGGCTGGCAACCCAGAAAAACAAGACGAACCTAAACTAAACAATTTAAAACAAAAAAAAAAACTTCTACCTCAAACATCACATCATTATAAACAGTAGAAATGTGGAGAGCAGGGGCCTGTATCACGAAGCGTGATCAACCTTTCCTGGGTTACCCAGACCTATCCTGGGTTGACTAACCCTAACAATTGCAATCAGGATAATCGGTATCACGACGCTGGATGTCAACTCGGTAACTCAACCCAGGGTTGCTTTATCAAGAGCCGTGAACGCGCACGCAGCGGACCAATCACAATCATGAGAGAAGCGCAGCGTCACTGAGCATCACAGAGCGTCCTCACAGAGCGTCCTCACAGAGTGCCGTATGTGAGGAGAAACAAAGTATTTCTCGTGAGGATCAGACATTAATCCTGCTAAAATATGAGGAGGAGAAATGCAATATTACAGAAAAGGCCAACACCGTGGCAGCTGCAGGAGGAAACATGCGTGGCAACGGATAACGGGATGAATAATGTTTAGTTTTAGTTTAGATTAGTTTATTTGCACATAATGTTAAAAACAGACAGTAGCCTATAAAATTTACAAGACTAAAAAAAAGAAAAGTGCCGGAGAGGTTAGAAGCCACTAAAAGCTTACCAAAGAAATTCCCCTGTCAAAACATCAATGACATCACATAATAGAGAAGAAAAACAAAAAGGGGTCAGGAGAGAAGAAATAGAGGACAGAGGTTAAAATCAAGACAACACAAGGTAGCAAATACAATTATGTGTAGGTTAAATTACTCATCAGTGGTTCAAGTAGCTACAGTACCTGTACCTGTACATCTGACTCTGATCACACCCTTGAATCCCATGAAATCAATGTTGCGTGAATTGTGTGTATTACAATTATCGTCTAACATCATTGCGTCTGATAAACTGTTCTTCTTTGTCATAACGTTATATATGCTACAATAAAGCTTAAAGCTGACACCACAATTAAATCACATCAACACTAAATTGATAGTCTGAATAAAATCATCCTGATATTGAGCTGTGTTAGAAATTAGCAGCTGCGCAAAATATACCTAGTCTCCCTCTTTACAAAACAAAAAGGAAAATCCCTCAAACACCATGAAGTGTAGACAAGATAGGCTACTTTCCACATTTCCAGCAGCAAAGCTGTCAATTAGGCCCATTATGTTTAACAGGGATCATTTCCTCCAACAAAACAAACCGTTAGCACTAATTAACGGTGCTACTGAGTGTCCGCAAATGATCAATTTCTTTCTTATGGAGGGGTGGGATGAAATTTCGACTTCTTTCCACTCCTTTCTGAACAATCTTTTCATTGTCTGTTGTTGTTGCTTTCTTTTCTTTTTTAATGTTCAAAATAAACTTTCAAGTCAAAATCAATCAAATTAATTAAACTTCCCGTCATGACTGGGTTGCATTTCTGTCAACGGAGTCATTTTTTTCCGAACAGCTGATTGGCCAGTGGGTGGTGCTTTTTATAGGATCAGATTCAACCCTGAACTTACCCTGCTACAGAGCAGGATAGCCGTTCAGAGTAAGTTACCATGGTGATCTACCCCGATAAGAACTGAACCGGCTTCGTGAGACCGAAAACCCAGGGTTAACCCTGAAGGTACCTCGCTGAGACATTAATCCTGCTTCGTGATACAGGCCCCTGCTCTTTAAAGCACTTAAATTCAGACAAATTCAGACAAGACTGAAGTCATTGTATTTGGTCTACAGAAACAAAGAGAAAGTGTCAGCAGTTACCTCCAGTCTCTCTCTCTAAAACCTACAAATCAGGTTAGAAATCTCGGGGTAATAATGGACTCAGACTTGAACTTTAACAGTCACATCAAATCAATAACATCAGCAGCTTTTTACCATCTAAAAAACATTGCCAAAATCAAAGGCATAGTGTTTAAACCTGACTTGGAGAGACTTATCCATGCATTTGTCTCTAGTAGGTTAGACTACTGTAACGGCCTGCTCACTGGCCTCTCCAAACGGGCCGTAAGACAGCTGCAGTACATCTAGAATGCTGCTGCTCGGGTCCTGACCAGAACCAGGAAGTACGAGCACATTAGTCCTGTGCTCAGGTCTCTACACTGGCTTCCTGTGGCTCAGAGAATAGACTTTAAAGCAGCTCTGCTTGTGTACAAGTCTCTCCACGGCCTAGCACCAAAGTACATCTCTGACATGTTAGTGCCATATGAACCATCTCGGACTCTGAGGACCTCAGGGACCGGCCTCCTGCTGGTGCCCAGAGTCAGGACTTAACATGGGGAATCAGGGTTCCAGTTTTATGCAACTAAAATCTGGAACAGTCTTTCTGAAGATGTGAGACAGGCCTCTACTCTGACAATGTTCAAATCTAGGCTCAAAACAGCTCCATTTCACTGTGCATATGACTGAAAGGATCTTATCCGCACTCTTCTCTTTTAAAGTTCATTTTATAATGATTATTCATGTTTTTATTTTGTATTGTGATTTTAATGCATTTTCTTCTTCTGTAAAGCACTTTAAATTACTTTGTGTACGAATTGTGCTCTACAAATAAACTTGCCTTGCCTTGCCTTGCCTATAGAATTCTATTCTCAGGCCATCCTCCCTTGAAGTATTTCCCAAAGCCACCTTCAGGATTTCAGTCTCAATCTCAATCTCAGACTGTGTTACAGGGACATAAAGGGCATCCCTGTCAGTTGAAGTGACTGTCAGAAGGCTGAGTCCTTTTAAAGAAACTGTCCAGATCGGCTTCATTTACATTGCGTGCTGTACTATAAAGTTTGAAGAAATTATTTTTAAAAGATTGATTAATTGTTCCTGCATCACACTGTAATATACCATTCTCATCTCTAATTGCTGGAATTGTCTGTCTATCCTCTATGGGGAAGCATCCTTCCTGCCTTATCTTCAGTTTCAAAGTACAATCTACGCAAGCGGAAATGAGCAAATGCGGTCTCTTCATGACTAAACCTTTGCAGATTACCCTGGTGGTGAAGACAGAGTTCCTCAAATCTAAATTGGATGAGTCCAGCATATGCTGCTCCTTTAATCTCTTAAATTTAATGTTTAATCGTAATTTAGCCTCAACATGGTTCATCTTGACTCCAAGTGAACATTTGCGCCAAATTTGAAAAAATTCTCTCAAAGCCTCCTTGAGGTATCGCATTCACAAGAACAGGACTTACGTACATACGTAGGTACAGACCGACAGACAACCCAAAAACATAATACCTCTGGCCACAGCTATTGCCACCACGGAGGCATAAAAACATCAACCACCTTACAAAAGACTTTTTTTTTTTTTTAAACACTTACAGTTAAGAATTTAGATTAAGAATAAAGGTTACCCACTGAACTTCTATTTCATGACTGTCAACCAACGTTTAGAACCATCTCGAAGGTTTATAAAGACCTGTTGTTGTGTCTGTATATTTCTGAACCACAAAGATCTAGACTTAGGTGGGGTGGGATTTAGATAAAGAGATTGACCCAGTACTGTAGAGAGACCTATGTAGCAATGGTGTTACACTAAATTCAAGATGTCAATTAATTCAGTTCAATTTTCTTTATCAGACTTGAGTTTAACCCTAATTCCTCACCATGTTTTAGATGTGGTGTTGCCTTCTGGCAACCTGCTGCAGTCTATTATCATATATAGTCATACTGGCCATTGCCAAAAAATGTACAGCAATGAGATGGATGTCATATCTCCCATTGCCAGTTGGATTGTGGTTTTCAGAAGTGAACAGTTGCATACCTCAGAAGATAACTTACTCACCAATAGGGCTGGGCGATAAATCTATTTTATCGATTAATTCGAATCTGTAGTTTAGGCCGATTTGTTTTAGTGAAAATCGAGTTTCTATTTAAAATCCGCCACCGCCGCTCCACGCTGGGCTCCCGTAGTTCAGAGTGGGCTCCCCCCTCCCCCTGCGCGCTTGGCAACATGGCAGCGAGCGAGGAACAACTCGTTCTCAAGAAAGGGAACGAGTTCTTCAGCACTTTTGTGTGCACACCTGTGTCTATGTGTGTGTGCGCATCAGGGCCGAACTCCGCCGTGCTCGACACAGAGAGCAGAGGAGGATTTTAGACGCGCACTGTGTAGGGACATAAATGACATGCCGTTGTGTAAATAAGTGTTACCAACGCCAAGCTGGCAGACCCCCGAACCATAGTAAACCATAAACCATAGTAAATGGACCTCTGAAGACCATTAGCTCCTTTAGCTTGTGTTAGCTCGCTGTGGCAACAACACATAAACAACGGGACTTCGTCTGCGTTAAAGAACGGCACTTTATTTTCAGCACTGCAGGGATGATGCACAGCCTCAGTGTCTGACTTTTATATAGAGGGAAATAACTCAAAAACAGCATGCAGAACTGCGTAGGCTTCTTCACTGTGGCTGCTGAAACAACACAGCACATGCCTCACTTTCTTCCTGGGGCACATCCGTCTGACGTCACACACCACACCCGGCGCGCTAACGTCTAATACCTCCTACATCACATATACACACAGACAAGCCACACACATCAGGCTCAGCCTGTAACATAAGGCTATTTAGTTTGTTTAATAAAAGGACAAGGTATAGACCTGTTCTATAGGAAAGGTAACCCTAAATGACTTCTGTTGTGATCCAATATGATGGTAGGGGAAACATCGCCATATGATAAGACAGGGGTCCGGTGGAAAGCGATCACAGATGCAGTCGCCATGTATATTGCTAGAGATATGGTGCCCATATATAGGCTACCGTGGAAAAGCTGGGGTTTATTCACATGCTGAAAGTTTTGGATCCCAGGTATGTGCTACCAGGCCGCAAATATTATTATTTTTTTAACTAGGAGGGGGAAAAAATCAATTTAAATCGTGAATCGGATTTTTGAGTATGTATGTATATGTGTATACATCCATAGACCCAGCCACTGGACGTAGAGACACAAAAAAGATATCGATCATGTTGTCTCAATATGAAAATGATAGAGAAAGGGCATAACCCCCAAATCATCTGAGTATTCTTTTAAATAAAAAGTTCTTTCCTCTATTGCCGACAGATGGCTGTAAAGTGACAGTGAATGGGCTGTAAGGTGTAGGACTACTTCGCCAAAGATGGTGATGTAATTGTTAGCAAAACCTGCAAAGCAAAGATAAGCCAGGGATCTAGCAAATCCAGTCATTTGTTTATTTTTAGAAGTGTATAATAATTTGAATATTCTTTAATAAAGTTTTTTTTTTAAGACAGCAGCCTTCTGAGTACCTTTGCCTGGTCATATCGCTGGGCAATCCACTTAGAAATGCACTTTATTCATTCCAGCTCAACAGGAAAAAAAACCTAAATGTGATCCTGTACACATTGGGCACTAATAGTTTTTCATGCTCTCTCTTCCAGTGTACCTAGATTAGCATGAGAACACCGAGGTGTTAAGAACTTGAGAAAAATCTGTACCTTCTACCATGTCCATGGAGTCTGGTGGTGCACAGTGACCAGCATGGCTCACAGCCCACACTGGGTGGCGGTATCCAAACATACTGTGGAGTGTTTGCATGAAGGTTCTGTAGAAGCCGACCACACCTGGGTTACCTGCATGGATGACAGCAGAAGATCAGCAGGTGGGGCAAGTGCTATTTCACTTTTTTTGGCCTGGATTTATACATTGTAGATTCTCACTGAAGGCATCAAAACTATGAATGAACACATGTGGAGTTATGTACTTAACAAAAAAAGGTGAAATAACTGAAAACATGTTTTATATTCTAGTTTCTTCAAAATAGCCACCCTTTGCTCTGATTACTGCTTTGCACACTCTTGGCATTCTCTCGATGAGCTTCAAGAGGTAGTCACCTGAAATGGTTTTAGAAACAGTCTTGAAGGAGTTCCCAGAGGTGTTTAGCACTTGTTGGCCCCTTTGCCTTCACTCTGCGGTCCAGCTCAACCCAAACCATCTCGATTGGGTTCAGGTCCGGTCACTGTGGAGGCCAGGTCATCTGCTGCAGCACTCCATCGCTCTCCTTCTTGGTCAAGTAGCCCTTACACAGCCTGGAGGTGTGTTTGGGGTCATTGTCCTGTTGAAAAATAAATGATCTTCCAACTAAACGCAAACCGGATGGGATGGCATGTCGCTGCAGGATGCTGTGGTAGCCATGCTGGTTCAGTGTGCCTTCAATTTTGAATAAATCCCCAACAGTGTCACCAGCAAAATACCCCCACACCATCACACCTCCTCCTCCATGCTTCACAGTGGGAACCAGGCATGTGGAATCCATCCATTCACCTTTTCTGCGTCTCTCAAAGACACGGCGGTTGGAACCAAAGATCTCAAATTTGGACTCATCAGACCAAAGCACAGATTTCCACTGGTCTAATGTCCATTCCTTGTGTTTCTTGGCCCAAACAAATCTCTTCTGCTTGTTGCCTCTCCTTAGC
>CM069309.1:37862500-38257500 GCA_035609425.1 Epinephelus awoara
ACCCATCTCTAGAACAACTGTTAAGAGGAGACTGCGCGAATCAGGCCTTCATGGTCAAAAAGCTGCTAGGAAACCACTGCTAAGGAGAGGCAACAAGCAGAAGAGATTTGTTTGGGCCAAGAAACACAAGGAATGGACATTAGACCAGTGGAAATCTGTGCTTTGGTCTGATGAGTCCAAATTTGAGATCTTTGGTTCCAACCGCCAAACTTTTGGCCTGTACTGTGTATATATTATATATATATATATATGTATGTACATACATACACACACACACACACACACACATACATATATATATATATATATATATATATATATATATATATATATATATACACATATAGTCATGGAAAAAATTATTAGACCACCCTTGTTGTCTTCAATTTCTTGTTCATTGTAATATCTGGTACCACTAAACGTATAATACAATGAACACAACAAAAAATGCAGCTGGTCACATAATACTTTATGGCCCATTTGACATTCTTAAGCTTAATTGATTCCCAAGGTATATAAGAGGCCATTTCATGTCACAAGCAGCACTGCACATGCAAAGGCCTAGAGTGGTTTCCTGCTTACATTCAAGCCGTAGCACAACTCAGAAGTTGTCAGCTCTCACATAATGCCTAAAACAAAAGAATTATGTGAAGCCACAAAGGCAGCCATCTTGGCACTGTTGGAAATTGGCATGAGTGAGAGACAGGTAGCGAAAAAACTGAAGATCTCCAAGACAGCCGTTCATTACAACAAAAAAAAAACAAGCTGAACATGGCACTACCAAATTGCTACCTGGCCGTGGCAGGAAACGTCTTTCTACCCCACGAGATGACCGTGCACTCATCCGTTCCTGTGTCAGGAATCGTCGTCAGACCTCCAGGGACCTTAAAAATGAGTGGGCACTGTCGAGAAATGTGACTTGTTCAGCAAGGACAGTTCGAAACCGACTTGTTGAAGCTGGTTTGAAGTCACACAGAGCACGCAAGAAGCCCTTCATCAATGAAAGGCAGAGGAAGGCCCGGTTACTCTTTGCTCGAGACCACAAGGATTGGACTGTTGATGATTGGGCTAAGGTTCTCTTCAGTGATGAATCCAATTTTGAATTGATGCCCACTCCAGCCAACTTACTGGTTAGGAGGAAGCCTGGAGAAGCTTACAACCCAGACTGTCTTGCCCCTACAGTAAAACATGGGGGTGGATCAGTCATGATCTGGGGTTGTTTCAGTCTGAGTGGAACAGGGCAAATGCAATTGTGTGAAGGCCGAATGAACCAGGTCATGTACAGGACTACCCTTGAAAACAGTCTTCTTTCATCAGCTGGAAAACTCTTTCCTGCCTCGAATGACTGGATTTTCCAACAAGACAATGCCCCTTGCCACACGGCAAGGTCAGTTAAAGCCTGGATGGAGAACCACAACATTCGCACCATGCCTTGGCCTGCTCAATCACCAGATCTTAATCCAATTGAAAACCTGTGGAAAATCATCAAACTCAAAATGGAGAACCACAAGCCCAAAAACAAAGAAAATTTGTTTGAATTTGTCCAACAGGAATGGGCTGCTGTGACAGCAGAACAATGTCAGAAGCTGGTGGAGAGCATGCCAAGACGCATGGCTGCAGTCATCAAAAACAATGGTTATGCAATCAAGTATTAACTCTTGTGTGTATCATGTGTTTAAAGCAAACAGAAAAGAAAACATGGAATGCTTAAAAGTAGTGTTTTTGGCGGTACAATGCCATAGCTATTGATGTAAGAATTTAAGTAATTTTGGTTATTATCAAGAAAACCATGGAAAATGAATAGTTCTTAGTTCTTAAATTAAACTCTCATGAGCTATTTTTGTTGTTATCATTATAATTGTCCAAACAAATGTACCTTTAGTTGAGCCAGGCATTAAAATTAACAAGAAATTGAAGAAAACAAGGGTGGTCTAATAATTTTTTCCATGACTGTATATATATATATATGTTAAACATACAACAACAAACTAAAAACAAAAACTAAAATAGATTCCTTAAAGAACCCAAATTGTGTGTTTGAAATGTGCAATGTGGCTTATCTAAAAGTAAAATAATATATAAAGTTTATGACAGCATCCTTAAAAAGATTAAAATAGAAAATGTAAAAAAGTAAATTTTTACCCATATGTATTTAAAAAAAAACAACACATGTACAATTATGCTGTACATACATGTATCACCAGAGTTTAGCTGTGTACATCACACAGTCTAATGGCAGCTTGCAGGAAGGACCATAAAATAATGTATTACAACTGACTCCGATTACGTTAGCTGATACAGTTTATCAGCAAAGTCTTAAGGTGATGGATTTCTTCCACATCAATGGATAAAAGTGACTTTGCGACATTTGGGTAACGTTACCTTTGGGTATCTTGGTATTGATATCTAATCTAAACACTGGCAAAGATGTGTATTTCCACATGTAGAGGTTAGCTTAAGTTACACAACTCTGTGATAAAAGAAACATTGAGAAGACGAACTTGATAATTAATGGCATTTCAGTGTCATCGATTATTGCCAATTTGTTGATGCAGAATGAAAGACAGATTGCTTAACACAATGTCGTATTTGCCCTTAGAGGTGTTAACAGTATAAGATATACACCCTTACCAGTGGGAAGCCATATTCAATTGACCGATTTTTAGCTAGTAGTTTGGTGTGAGAGTAACGTTAACAATTGCATTGCCTAATCAGTAATTTTAGCATTAATCCCAATAACGTAACGTTAGCTGGTTTTCTAATGCTGTCTTAAACATAATGTGTAACGTTACCAAAATATCGCTTACCTTTTAATAACAGTAAAAAGATCAGGACAATATCCTCCCCATTACGCCCATGACTGAAGTGTCTCCTTCTGCTGTTTGAGGCCAAGAGTACAAGAGTTAACAAACCGCAAGCAAGATGGCGGACTAGGCGCTGCCATAAATCGGGTGCGTCCCAAGTCTCTTATTTTTATAGTGCTACTGCTAGCTCCTCACTTGAACCGGAAGTCGTTCGAGGTCCGCCATCTTCTAGGCCGTCCCAAGCATAGACATAATACATAGACGTCGCATTGACTGCCGCTGCCTACTGGAGCCGACGTCCCAGCCGGCCGCCATCTTGGATGGGTCTCGCTTCACCTCCACAGTGCATTCGCTTCTATTGAGGAAGGAGCTGTACGCATAAGTAAAATAGAATAACTCACTGAATTTTTAACTGCTTTTCATGCGGTTTGGTTTGTTACAAACAGCACACATGTAGTTATGATACAGGATGCTTTTGTACATCAAAAATGCGAGATTTCATGCTTTAATACTTTATGCAGATAGCAACAGCATGTTATTTAGGTCACAACACAGTTCTTTTATTCACCTCAACCAGAGTGGAATACATATGTGTGTGTGTGTATATATATATATATATATATATATATAGATATAGATATAGATAGATAGATAGATAGATAGATAGATATAAACATACTGTATAAACACAGTATAGGCTACACAATACAAAACATAGTATAGCATATTATGTATAGCACACCTTTGTGCACATATTCACTTTTCCACCAGCTGTGCTGCAAATATCCCCTGCTGCTCATCCTTCTGTATCTTTTTTCAAATTATCTTGACCAGTCCCATTTTCATAGTTATAATACAAATACCAAAATTAGTTTCAGTGTTTATGTAAATTTTGAAAATGTTTTTTTTACTACTTTTGAGGGATCACAGCAGTCAGTGTAATAAGAATAATAAGAACTTTATTAATCCCCAAAGGAAATTTTAAAGAAGTCTGTAAGGTCATCTATTTAACAAAGAATTATGAAGTCTGATGGCTGTGGGTATAAAAGAGAGTGAGTGTGTGTGAGAAATAAACTCAATCAACAATCAAGCATTTTCTTTATTAAAATATATTAATAAATGTATTAATATGCTATACTATGTTTTGTATTGGTATATTTTGTTTATACTGTATGTTTATACTGTGTATACATATATATATATATATATATATATACACACATACACACACACACACACACACACACACACACACACACACATATATATATATATCCCACTCGGGTTGAGGTGAATAAATGAACTGTGTTGTGACCTAAATAACATGCTGTTGCTATCTGCAGAAAGTATTAAAGCATGAAATCCCGCATTTTTAATGTACAAAAGCATCCTGTATCATAACTACACGTGTGCCATTTGTAACAAACCAAACCGCTTGAAAATCAGTTGAAAATTCAGTGAGTTATTCTATTTTACTTGTGCATACAGCTCCTTCCTCAATAGAAGTGAATGCACTGTGGAGGCGAAGCGAGACCCATCCAAGATGGCGGCCGGCTGGGACGCGCTCAGGCAGTCAATGCGGCGTCTATGTATATATGTCTATGGTCCCAAGTCTCTTATTTGTGCAGTAAGGAGCTAGCACTAGGCACTAGCTAGTCTGGGGTCGTTTAGCATGCCGTTTAGTGGCTGTTTTGTGAAGCGACCGGAACCAGGGCGAGAGAGACAGGATCCGGAATTCGATGGATGTGCCTTTCCGTCAAAAATAAAAGCACCATAGACGGTCGGTAAACATGCAAGGACGTCTCTTTCGTGAATTAAACTCGTCAGGCAAAGCTTCTGTAGCGGCTTTAACGAGGTTATTTTATGCACCCGACAGGTTTCTTGAAGAAACTCCTCTAAAACAGACTGCTCTATGTCCATGTTTAAATGATTAAAATGTATCGATCGTGGCGAGTCTTCCCTCTTCTTTCTTTTCCGAATAAACTTTACATAGTCGAGAAACCGGAGGCAGAAATCGATTTTACTTTGGTGAACACGTTTACTTGGTGAATTCCGGATCCGCTCTCTTGACCGGAACCAGAATCAAGACAAAATTCAGAGTGAATAGACAGTGAATAGACTTTGGTCACAGAGTTTCGCATGTATTACCATTGTTATTGAGTCATTTGCGTTATCATTATTATCATCATCATTATCACTATTATTAAATCCACTCGCCATCATTCAACAAGTCAGCTGCTAAGTGAATAAGACATCAGACCTGCCAGTCTGCCTCAATGAATTCAATTTTATTTATAAAGCCCAATATCACAATTCATAATTTGCCTCACAGGGCTTTACAGCATAGACATCCCTCTGTGCTTAGGACCCTCACAGCTGATCAGGAAAACTTCTCAAAAAACCCTTTAACAGGGAAAAAACGGTCGAAAGCTCAGGAAGAGCAACTGAGGAGGGATCCCTCTTCCAGGACGGACAGACGTGCAATAGATGTCGTACAGAACAGATCAACACAATAAATTAACAGTAATCCATATGACACAATGAGACAGAGAGAGAGAGACAGAGAAACAGACAGAGACAGAGAGAGATGCAGGACAGACGGTAATGACAGTAGTTTACAACAACATTAATAAGTAATAATATTAATTAATATTAATAGGCTAATTAATATTACCTACAAGCTATTAAACATTATTCCACTCACATGACATGCAAGACAATTAATGATGGGCAAATGTGTGTGTGTGTGCGTGTGTGTGTGTGTGCGCGCGCCTGGTGTTATATCAACACGTGGTTCTGGACATGAGCAGCTGCACATTTAACAGCCACACATCACCGACAGTCTGCTGAACAACGCAACGGGTTGTGAATGAAATACAACATGACATTCTTGCAGGAAATATCATTAACCTTACTCTTTGTAGTCACGTAGGCATGTGGATTACAGCGTTTCACTGCAAAGAATGCATGCAACGGGTACACTTGCGCTGTTTCTCCGCCATCTCGTTCAAATGAGCCAGATGTAGGGGGCAGGTATTTATACGTCACGGCGTTCAGCTGAAAAACTCTTCCGGATAGGAAGCTCTCGACCATCTTAGCTCGACGTCGGTTTTGGTTGCTTAGCAGGCACGACAGTAGCGCAACCTCCGAAGTGCCTTGGATAAAAGGATGGAAACGGCACAGCTGGCGTTTTCCACGCGCTTTTAGACGCTGCATGTGAACGGCCCCTAATAGCTCGACCTATCAGGCTTTGCCAGAACCATGGTTTCCATGGTTACCAATGTGAGGCCAATCTTAGCTACTTTGATGGAACAGAACTCTGGCTCACATTAGCCAGACTTGGCCATTTAAGCCTGGATTTGCCTTTACGGTGCTTGATGGAATACCCCCCAGGTTTATGTATTTATAAGCAAACAATCTTAAATATAAGGCCTAAATATTTTTTTGACTGTACATGATAAACTGATTCACTGAACAAGACTGGCTTACAATTATTTTTGATGTGTTGTTAGATAGCTAACAAACAAACAGACTACAGCAGGGCTATTCAATTACTATTTCAACTGGGCTGCATTTCAAAACCAGATAATGTCGACGGGCCACATCTTTAGCAGCGAGCATTTTTTGTATATATATATATATATATATATATATATATACAGGCATGCCCCTCGTCAATATGATGCAGAAACAGACTTAAAGAGAGCTATCAATGCACAGAAGCAAAATAAGTGACATTAACAGTAAGTTCAGGGTGAGTGGGGCAGTTTTCGGTTTTCTGCATATGATACATTTCTGTAATGCTGAAGATGTTACCTATCCATTTGAGGAGGAAAGAAGATCTGATTATGTTCCATGGATGCATGCATGGGCGGATCTACGAGGTTGGCATAGGGTGGCAACTGCCACCCTAAAAGAAAGCCATGCCACCCCTGCTGCCACCCCAGTTGGCAGCAATGAATTCAAAGAAAAGTTATGGCCAATTTGCCTTTTTACGAGCGCGAATCTCCAATGTCCGACTGCGCTTAATGCAGCACGAGATAACGCCAGAACGGCAAGAGACTGCTTTGTTTGGAAAACTGAGTGGAGCCAGAGGGATAGCCTATTCCAGAAAGCGGGTTTAGTGAAAACCCTGAGTATGTTAACTCTGAAATGAGGGAAACTCTGGGTTTCAGTTCCAGAAAGAGAGGTAAATCAAACTCTGAGTCAATCACCATGGCAACCGTGTCAAAGCTTGTATCGAAGCGCGTTCATAAGTGGAGATTTACTGTCTGTCACAGTCTAAATCCTGCTGGATATTAGTTTGTTACTCAGGACTGTCTTAAGTTACTGAATTTATGCACATCAATCATTTCTTTGGACATCAGTTTTTGTCTTTACATTCAAATATTACACAGCGAGAATTTACCCTCAGCTCAGAATCAAACCTCTGTCCTTTTTATATTTATTATTTTTTATAACACTGCACAAGGATCAGACTGTCAGTCTGTTAGAGCAGCTCTGACATGTTTATTGCACATAATGTGTAGGTCTAATTATTTACATTTTAAAAATCGGTATGAAGCTTTAGACACGTAGTATCAATGACTAATCATCATCAACAATTGTGTGGGTGGTAGATTTTGGGTCTGCACACACAAGAAGGTTAGGAACTATTAATCTGGAACATATAAAATGATTCCCTATGGCAGGATTGATAATTTTTATTCATTAAGAGTGCCTTTTGGTGCTGTCCCACTCACCCAAAACCATGCTGTCCCACGAAAAATAGCCTATTTCCATAAATGTAAACATAATCTTAACATTTTCTTTCTGATTTTATTGTATAAGTGCATCAAATTCATGTTTCCAGCAAATATTTCTGCAATATTTTGGCGAAAACATTTGTATGACCTTATGATCATAACAATCAAAATCTTATGCCATTTTCCTCACCTTGGGTTATGCAGGGTCAACTTCCTGATTGATGTTGGTCCCGCCCCCACATGTGACATTGCACCAATGAGTGTAAGCAGCTCTGATAATATGGTTTCACAGCAAGGCTCAGCAAAAAAAGTTTTTATTTTCAATGACCAGGGGAGAAAATACAGCCAATTTACTTATACTGTCCCACCCAACCTGATGTCCCACTCACCCTATCTAACAACACACACTATCTCTCTACCAGCATCCTCCTCTCTCCTCTCCTCCACACACACACACACACACACACACACACACACACACACACACACCTCACCTACTGATGCTTTCCTTATAGGTCAGTTACAGAGGACATAGTTTTATACAGTCCATGGCATCAACAGTCATGTTTACAACAACAAAATCACTATTTAAAAGCCAATAATATCTCACTGGATTATAAATATTCCTCCTGACATCACAATACTGAGTGAAGAAAGTCACGTTATCTCAGCATGAAGACAAACATCAGTATCAGTCATTCATCCTGGGGCCTGTATCACGAAGCGAAATCAACCTTTCCTGGGTTACCCAGACCTATCCTGGGTTGACTAACCCTAACAATGGCAATCAGGATAATCGGTATCACGACGCTGGATATCAACTCAGTAACTCAACCCAGGGTTGCTTTATCAAGAGCCGTGAACACGCACACAGCAGACCAATCACAATCATGAGAGAAGCACAGCGTCACTGAGCGTCCTCACAGAGTGCCGTATGTGAGGGGAAAAAAGCATTTTCGTGAGGATCAGAGATTAATTCTACGAAAATATGAGGAGGAGAAAAGCAACATGACAAGGCCAACACTGTGGCAGCTGCAGGAGGAGGACACATGCGTGGCAACGGATAACGGGATGAATAATGTTTAGTTTTAGTTTAGATTAGTTTATTTGCACATAACGTTAAAAACAGACAGTATAAAATTTACAAGACTAAAAAAAGAAAAGTGCCGGAGAGGTTAGAAGCCACTATAAGCTTATCATAGAAATTCCCCTGTCAAAACATCAATGAAATCACATAATAGAGAAGAAAAAAAACGGGTAAGGAAAGAAGAAATAGAGGAGGAAAGAGGGAAAAATCAAGACAAAACAAGGTAGCAAACACAATTATGTGTAGGTTAAATTACTCATCACTGGTTCAAGGAGCTACAGTACCTGTACCTGTACATCTGACACTGATCACACCCTTGAATCCCATGAAATCAATGCTGCGTAGATAAATTGCGTGTATTACAATTATCGTCTAACATCATTGCGTCTGATGAATTGGTCTTCTTTGTCATAATGTTATATAGGCCTATGCTACAAGAAAGCTTAAAGCTGACACTACAATTAAATCATATCAACACCAAATTGATAGTCTGAATAAAATCATCCTGATATTGAGCTGTGTTAGAAATTAACAACTGCGCAAAAATATACCTAGTCTTCCTCTTTAAAAAACAAAAAGGAAAATCCCTCAAACACCATGAAGTGTAGACATGATAGGCTACTTTCCACATTTCCAGCAGCAAAGCTGTCAATTAGGCCCATTATGTTTAACAGGGATCATTTCCTCCAACAAAACAAAATATGTTGGCACTAATTAATGGTGCTATTGAGTGTCTGCAAATTATCAGTTTTTTTCTTATGAAGGGGTGGGATGAGATTTCGACTTCTTTCCACTCCTTTTTGAATAATCTTTTCACTGTCTGTTGTTGTTGCTTCCTTTTCTTTTTTTAATGTTCAAAATAAACTTTCAGATCAAAATCAATCAAATTAATTAAACTTCCCATCATGACTGGGCTGCATTTCTGTCAGCGGAGTCATTTTTTTCCTAACAGCTGATTGGCCAGTGGGTGGTGCTTTTTATAGGATCAGATTCAACCCTGAACTTAACGTGCTCTGGAGCAGGATAGCAGTTCAGAGTAAGTTACCATGGTGATCTACCCCGATAAGAACTGAACCGGCTTTGTGAGACCGAAAACCCAGGGTTAACCCTGAAGTTACCTCGCTAAGACATTAATCCTGCCTCGTGACACAGGCCCCTGCTCTCTGTCCCCCCTCTACTGAGGACACTCACTGTCTGCAGGTCAGCTGCCTCAGGTACATGTTCAGATAAAGTGTTAGCCTACATAAAGACAGCTTTCACATTAGTTTGTCTTTAACACTTTGCTGTTAACACTGCAAGCGCGATGTGCTTGTGTCAACTGCGATCGTAAATAATAATAGCAGAGAATGAGAGACTGCGGACAGAGCGGGTTGAAATATGTCTTTCTACATGCTGATCACATGTATTGATAAAGTATTGGCTTGGCTGGCCGAGGTTTTATTGCACTTACTCACAGTAACAAGCATAGTTGTCGTTAACTAGAGTAATATAACTTGAAGTTATATTCCATTCATCTGCACCGCGGCCTCTCTGCTGTTGAGTTTGTGTATCTGTCTGTGTGTGCACGGGCTGTGAGGGGTGACATGCAGAGAGCAGGAGAGAGGCTGCAGAATGATGATGAAACTGAAACTTTAATAAGTAATGCAGAAAATGGCGGAGCTAACGATTATTACGGTGTTGATTAAAATTGCCTTGGGTTGTTTAATACCGGGTCTCAGTACCGATCCCTGCCCGGGCGTTTGATGAAGTCTCCTGGTTGGCCATGAAAGTTATGAACAGAACCGGTGACAAAGGGCAGCCCTGGCAGAGTCCAACTCTCACCGGGAACAGGTATGACTTACTGCTTGCCACACAAACCAGACTCACGCTCCTTCGGTACAGGGACTGGATGACCCCTAGCAAGGGGCCACCAACCCCATACTCCCGGAGCACCCCCTACAGGATGCCCCTGGGGACACAGTCGTAAGCCTTCTCCAAATCCACAAAACACATGTGTGGTTGGGCAAACTCCCATGCCCCCTCCAGCACCCTGGCGAGGGTAAAGAGCTGGTCCACGGGTCCGCGTCTGGGACGAAAACCACATTGCTCCTCCTCAATCTGAGCTTCAACTATCGACCAGACCCTCTTCTCCAGCACCCTGGAGTAGACCTTGCTGGGTAGGCTGAGGAGTGTGATCCCCGTGTAGTTGAAACACACCCTCTGGTCCCCTTTCTTGAAGATGGGGACCACCACCCTGGTCTGCCACTCCAGAGGTCAACCAAGACAGCCCTACAACATCCAGATAAGCAGGGCGAATCTCATCCACCCCCGGGGCTCTGCCGCCGCGGAGTTGCTTCACTACCTCAGTGACTTCTGCCCCAGAAATTGGACGACCCACCCCCGAGAACCCCCGCTCTGTTTCCTCACTGGAATATGTGTTGGTGGGATTGAGGAGCTCCTCAAAGTATTCCTAAAGATAATTTTTTTGGGCTTTTTTGCCTTAAATATACAGGACAGTGTGAAATGGGGGAACAGAGAGAGCGGGGGGACGACATGCAGCAAAGGGTTGCAAGCCGGAGTCGAACTCGCAACCGCTGCAGCGAGGCATCACCTCTATACATGGGGCGCCGGCACTATCCACTAAGCTACTGACGCCCTCCTCAAAGTTTTCCTTCCACCACCTGACAATGTCCCCAGTTGACGTCAGCAGCTCCCCGCCCCCACTGTAAACAATGTGAGCAAGTTGCCGCCTTCCCCCCCTGAGGCGCCGGATGGTTTGCCAGAACCTCTTTGGAGCCGATTGATAGTCTTTCTCCATGGCCTCACCGAACTCCTCCCACACCCGAGATTTGGCCTCTGCGACTGCCGCTGCTGTGCTCCGCTTGGCCTGCCGGTACCCATCAGCTGCCTCCAGAGACCCACAGACCAACCATGCCCTGTAGGCCGCCTCCTTCAGCCTGATGGCCTGATTACCACCGCAACTGGCCCCAGTGACCTTGCAGCCACAGCTCACAACAGCCGCCTCAACAATGGTAGAGTGGAACAAGGCCCATTCGGACTCAATGTCCCCCTCCGCCTTCGGGACATGGTGGAAGCTCTCCCGGAGGTGGGAGTTGAAGATCATCTTGACCGGTTCTTCCACCAGGCGTTCCCAGCAGACCCTCACTGCTCGTTTAGGCCAGCCAAGACTGTGTGGCGTCCTCCCCTGCCATATGATCCAACTAACCACCAGGTGGTGATCAGTTGACAGCTCTGCTCCTCTCTTCACCCGAGTGTCCAGACAATCACACAGTCAATCACTGACCTGTGCCCTAGGCTGTCCTGGTGCCACGTGCAACGATGGACATCCTTATGTTCCAACATGGTGTTCATTATGGCCAAACTGCAACCCGCACAGAAGTCCAATAACTGAACACCACTCAGGTTCAGATCGGGCAGGCCGTTCCTCCCAGTCACGCCCCTCCAGGTCCTACTGTCATTGCCCAACAACAGTCAGGACCCGTTCCCCGACCCGAAGGCGCAGGGAAACAACCCTTTCGTCTACTGGGTGAACCCCAACGTACAGGCAGAGAGTCTGGGGGCTATCAGAAAGCCCACCCCGGCCCTCCGCCTTTCACCCAGCGCAACTCCAGCAAAGGAGAGAGTCCAACCCCTCTCAAGGACTTGGGTTCCAGAGCTGGAACTATGTGTTGAGGTGAGGCCGACTATATCTAGCCGGTAATGCTCAACCTCTTCCACAAGCTCTGGCTCCTTCCCTGCCAAGGCCCCTGCCTTGGTGTGCTGCCCAATCCACACTGCACCGATCCCTTCTGGATCCCTCTGTGGGTGGTGAGCCTGCATGGGGACGAGCCCATGTAGCCGGTTCGGGCTGGGCCCGGCCGGCCCCATGGGCGAAGGCTCGGCCACCAGGCGCTTACCCACGGGCCCCAACCCCAGGCCCTGCGAGCTGGGTACACGAGTCCTTGTTAATATCCATCATGAAGGGTCCTTTGAACCGTTCTTCGTCTGACCCTTTGCCCAGAACCAATGCCATGGGAAACCCTACCAGGGGCAAAATGCCCCCAACAGCATAGCTCCTAGGGTCATTAGGGCACTCAAACTCCTCCACCACGATAAATTGACGGTTCTCGGAAGAGATCATGACTATCATTTATCATAATTTGTCCGCACATATCCCACATCTGCATGCACATATGAGATAGTTAACCGCATCCAAAATTATGCATCAGGGCACAACAGAAACACATCCACCCTCCAAACCTGCAACATTCAGATATCAGGCAACATTCAGATATCAGGCAACTGACAAGTGTAATTGAGCTCAGCTGGAACCCCATCAAGGGACGCTTCACCCGCTACTCTACATAAAGGCGTTGCCACATCACACATGTGTGAGATACCATGGCTGCTTTACAGCATATTCTCGCTGCTAACCAATTGCTACTACTGTTACCGCGGCTACCACTGCTTCGCTGTTTCGCTGCTGCTTCACCGACTTGGACTGGGCTTCCTGTTGGCTTTGTGTGTGTCAACCTGATTCCTGCTGTCGGCTCGCTCTTCTGTTTCTGCGAATGTGGTGCTGTTGGGTGTGTGTGACTGCCGCTCGTGCTGTCGGGCTCCCGATCAGTGGGACGCCACGAGCTTCATCAGGACTTTCAGCCACCCATCTGGACTGGGCTGTGTGTGTGTGCGTGTGTATGTGCGTGTGTATGTGTGAGTGTTAACCAAGGTTTGGCTTAATTGTTTTGTTTATTTTCTTATTTAATTATTGGTCGATTCTCTTGCATTTCTTAGTTTAGGTCCTTGTTTTGTTTTGGGGAATTTATTGTAATTAAGTTTCATTTGGGAGGGGAACTCCTCAGTTTGAGTCCTCAGTTATTTGTGTTATATCAGTTATGATGATCAATTGTTGAGTTGATATCTCTGGCCAGAGACTCCTTAGTTTCCTTTGTGTTTCTTTTGTTTGATTGATTTATTATTGATCTAAATCCATATTTGTCAGTTTATCAATTAATTACAATTTGTTTCCTTGTGTAGGAGACAAACAGGTTGAGGATGAGGGGCACAGTGTGCTTGAGTGTGTGTGTTGCAGAGGTGGTGGTTCACGTGGGAGTAGGCGTGGTCACGTGCGGAAGTGTGCGTAAAAGTGCGCACTTGCCTGTGATACAAATGAGAGAGAGTCAGGGTTGGGTAGCTGTAATTTTTGTTGACCGCTACCCATTCATTCATTCATTCATTTTTCCATTCATCCATCTTTGCTACGCTGTGACAGCTCTGCGCCGTTTGTTCATAATAAATGCGCCAAAAGCATCTTTGGATTTCAGTGTATCTGTCATCATTGCCTCCTAGCGCGTCACAAATCTGCAAATCTGAAGACCCAACCTCACACTCTCAGCGGCTAAAAGGTCTGTTTTGGAAGCCGCAACACCTTGTGTTATGGGATATTGTTTGTTTTCTTTTTTTTTTCTTATCCTTGAGCCTTGACCGTGTCTCTCCTTTTCCCCTACAGCTGAAGGCCGACGGTGGTGGTGGTGGTGGTGGTTTCCCTGGGTGGTGGTGATCCCCTGTGTGCTGTGTGACCCCTGTTCAAGATTTGCTTTGTGTGCACTTCACGTTTTTGCTGTGTGTCTGGGGTGCTCTCCCTTTTCTTTTTGGACTTCACTCCCCCTTGTCACCCCCTCCTCCAGCCGGTAAGCCTCAGTTTGTATCCCCTTCCTTTAGTTGGGCTCTCTTCTCCTTTTTGGTTAATGTGTGTGGTTAATGTGGGGTTTTTTGGTTTTTTTTGATCATTGAACTCTGTCTCCTGCCCTCCCTGAGTGAATGAACCTGTGTCTTTCTGGTGATAGTTAACCGTTAATATGGGTCCTTGGGCCCTACCCCAAGGTGGCGTTGTTGGTAAAGAGATCCCCTTATATATAAATTAATAATCACCCCCTCGTGTTGCCACATTAAGAATGTATCTAGGACTGTATCTAGGACTGCAATTCAACGCCGACCTCGCGTGTGTTCTATTAGACAGGTAAGCAAACATCTGGCTGATGTTATCAAAATATTAATTATTTTCACCAGTGTATTGCAAGCACTGCTGCCTGCCGGGGCACCAGCGCTGCGGAATGGTGGCTGGCTAACCACAACATCTAACGTTAATGATAGGTTTCTATAATGCTGAGCTGATGCCGGTAAATGAACTGCATTTATAAAAGAGGCAGAGGAATAGCTAAACATAAGACGCACTGAGCAAGAGAGAGCAGCAGAGAGGGAGAAGCCATCGCTAACGGTAAAGCTAAGTAACTAGCAGTTTAACTAGCAGTTACAACACCACAATGGATTTGAAATGAAACAATCAAGATGTGCTTTAAGTGCAGACTCTTTGCTTTAATTTGAGGGTATTTACATCCAAATCAGGTGAACGGTGTAGGAATTACAACACATTTTATATGTGCCTTCCACCTTTTTAAGGGACCAAAAGCAATTGGACATTTGGCTACTCAGCTGTTCCATGGCCAGGTGTGTGTTATTCCCTCGTTATTTCACTTACAAGGAGCAGATAAAAGGCCTAGAGCTCATTTCAAGTGTGGTATATTCATTTGGAATCTGGTGAGGTCATCTCTCAATATGAAGTCCAAAGAGCTGTCACTATCAGTGAAGCAAGCCATCATTAGGCTGAAAAATCAAAACAAACCCATCAGAGAGATAGCATTACAAACATTAGGTGTGGCCAAATCAACTGTTTCGTACATTCTTAAAAAGAGAGAACGCACTGGTGAGCTCAGCAACACCAAAAGACCTGGAAGACCACGGAAAACAAGTGTGGTGGATGACAGACGAATCATTTCCCTCGTCAAGAAAAACCCCTTCACAACAGTTGGCCAGATCAAGAAAACTCTCCAGGAGGTGGGTGTATCTGTGTCCAAGTCAACAATGAAGAGACGACTTCACCAGAGGAAATACAGAGGTTTCACCACAAGGTGTAAACCATTGGTGAGCCTCAAAAACAGGAAGGCCAGATTAGAGTTTGCCAAGAAACATCTAAAAGAGCCTGTACAGTTCTGGAACAACATCGTATGGACAGATGAGACAAAGATCAACTTGTACCAGAATGATGGAAAGAGAAAAGTATGGAGAAGGGAAGGAACTGCTCAAGATCCAAAGCATACCACCTCATCAGTGAAGCATGGTGGTGGTAGTGTAATGGCGTGGGCATGTATGGCTGCCAGTGGAACTGGATCTCTGACAAAAGCAGCAGAATGAATTCTGAAGTGTTTCAGGCAATATTATCTGCTCATATTCAGCCAAATGCTTCAAAACTCATTGGACGGCGCTTCACAATGCAGATGGACAATGACCCGAAGCATACTGCGAAAGCAACCAAAGAGTTTTTAAAGGCAAAGAAGTGGAATGTTCTGCAATGGCCAAGTCAATCACCTGACCTGAATCCAATTGAACATGCATTTCACTTGCTGAAGACAAAACTGAAAGGAAAATGCCCAAAGAACAAGCAGGAACTGAAGACAGCTGCAACAGAGGCCTGGCAGAGCATCACCAGAGACGAAACCCAGCGTCTGGTGATGTCCATGGGTTTGAGACTTCAGGCTGTCATTGACTGCAAAGGATTTGCAACAAAGTATTAAAAAGTGACAATTTGATTTATGATTATGTTAGTTTGTCCAATTACTTTTGGTCCCTTAAAAAGGTGGAAGGCACATATAAAAAATGTGTTGTAATTCCTACACCGTTCACCTGATTTGGATGTAAATACCCTTAAATTAAAGCTCAGAGTCTGCACTTAAAGCACATCTTGATTGTTTCATTTCAAATCCATTGTGGTGTTGTACTGAGCTGGAATGCTGAAAATTGTGTCAATGTCCAAATATTTATGGACCTGACTGTAGTTGTAATCTTGTTTTTAGCATGAAAATAGATCATTAACAAATATTTACCGTCTTAGTTTTCCATTCGAATTATTAGAACACACATACACACGAGCAGCAGGGAATTAGTGCATCAAGTAGCAGCGCTGTGTGTAACTTATGCGCTGATTAAGTGGTGGGTGATCGATTTGCCTGACATTGATTGATTTAGTTTCAGCACCGCAGTAGTGGTCAGCTCCTGTTAAGAGCTTCTTAAAGAACGATCTTAAACGTGCAATGTGTAATTTTCTGCCACTAGGGGTCTTAAACCAAAACAATAACAGAAGACGGAGTTGGATGACGTCACGACGTAGCGTGGGATCATGGGAGTTGTAGTTATATAACAGATACAGATCTAACGTTCCTCACTGCGTGTAACTGAAACCGACCGTGGCAGTTTTTTATTTTGGCAGAGCGAGCTTCAGCAGCAGAGAAATGCTCATGGACGAGATATATTACTGAAGTTATATTCACTTTATGTTTCACTTTATGCAAATGGAGTCCGTCGGCCGGTGTAGCAGCCCGAGCTGATCTGGTACACCGGATCGTCAAACTCTGATCTAACTATCAGTGGTAACGTTACTTAGGCTGACCAAACGTCCTCTTTTGCCCGGACATGTCCACTTTTCACGTCCTGTCCGGGGTGTCCGTTTTTTTTTTTAATAAACTGATTATAATGTCTGGTTTTCCGTGTGTTAAAGTCATGGCTCTCTTTTTTAGCGTCTGTCTCGCTAACCTCAGTTATTTACACTCTATTCAGAAATGCTACTTACTTTAGCTGAGCGGTTAGCAATCTGCTAACGTTAGTTATTTGAGCAAACTGCTAGTTACTTAGCTTTACAGTCAGCGATGGCTTCTCCCTCTCTGCTGCTCTCTCTTGCTCAGTGCGTCTTATGTTTAGCTATTCCTCTGCCTCTTTTATAAATGCAGTTCATTTACCGGCATCAGCTCAGCATTACAGAAACCTATCATTAACGTTAGATGTTGTGGTTAGCCAGCCTCCGCTCCACACCGCTCCGCAGCGCTGGTGCCCCGGCGGGCAGCAGTGCTTGCAATACACCGGTGAAAATAATTAATATTTTGATAACATCAGCCAGATGTTTGCTTACCTGTCTAATAGAACACACGCGAGGTCGGCGTTGAATTGCAGTCCTAGATTTTCACGAAGCTCTTTCGATCTCGGAAAGGCCACACCAATATTTATCCTGGATTTCTCTTCTTATCCCAAATTCTTCTGGGATCGCTTGGTTGACCCGTACGTTTCCGTTTTACCGGGTTGTTTACCGGGACAGCTTCGGTGTCAGAAGGTGTAGCAACCTTCAATGCATAATCATGATCCATGACGAGTTAAGGGCCGTCCACATCAAGAACTATAACTATAAATATAACTATAAATATACAGTTTTAAAAATCGTTCTAAACTCAAGTGTTCGGCAGCGTCCACACTACAACTATAACGACAACGATAGTGGTGGATGATATCGTTTGGATCACTTTCAGAGCGATTTGATGAACGATTTGACAGCCAATCAAAATCCATCCGAAATGACAGGTCGAGACGTTCATCACTTCACATATACCCACTAAGGAAGCTCCAGGATTTCCATATACCCACTTAAAAATGTGCAAAGATCCGTAACAATATAGTTTTGTGACAGAACTTTAACTTTAGTGATTCTGAAATAAATAAATACATACATAAAATACATTTTGCAGGGGAATGCGTCTCCTCTTTTCCCCTCCATTCGTAAAATACTGTGGTCAAGCCAGCCGTGGTTCGCTTTTGCTTGGTCAAATCAGCCGCACGTTTGTTTCTAGTGCGCGAATCTACTAACACTTACGGTAATCGTAATGAAACGGCTCTGAAGAGCTGCTGGGAGTGACTGTGGATCAGAATGCAGAGACAAGTTGAAGGATATGCCGAACTTTGACGCTGAACTTAGTACTCCCTAGACTATGTGCATGCATAATATCAAGTACTTTTACTGTGTACTTTTTCAGTAATCCTGTGTCAAAATCCTTAACAGAGGATAAGATTAAGGATATTTCACCCAACTTTGATGTGGAATAAAAAACTTATTTTCCATAAGTAGTCCATGATTCATTTATCGCTGAACTTAGTACTCCCTAGACTACGTGCATGCATAATATGAAGTACTTTTACTGTGTACTTTTCGAGTAATCCTTTGTCAAAATCCTTAACAGATCACAAGATCAAGGATATTTAACGCAACTTTGATGTGGAATAAAAAAATTATTTTCCATAAGTAGTCCATGATTCATATACCGCTGAACTTAGTACTCCCTAGACTATGTGCACGCATAATATCAAGTACTTTTATTGTGTATTTTTTCAGTAATCCTTTGTCAAAATCCCTAACAAAGGATAAGATTAAGGATATTTCACCCAACTTTGATGTGGAATAAAAAACTTATTTTCCATAAGTAGTCCAAGATTCATTTACCGCTGAACTAAGTACTCCCTAGACTATGTGCACGCATAATATCAAGTACTTTTATTGTGTATTTTTTCAGTAATCCTTTGTCAAAATCCCTAACAAAGGATAAGATTAAGGATATTTCACCCAACTTTGATGTGGAATAAAACACTTATTTTCCATAAGTAGTCCAAGATTCGTGCATGCATAATATGAAGTACTTTTACTGTGTAGTTTTCGAGTAATCCTTTGTCAAAATCCTTAACAGAGGATAAGATTAAGGATATTTCACCCAACTTTGATGTGGAATAAAAAACTTATTTTCCATAAGTAGTCCAAGATTTATTTACCGCTGAACTAAGTACTCCCTAGACTATGTGCACGCATAATATCAAGTACTTTTATTGTGTACTTTTTCAGTAATCCTTTGTCAAAATCCCTAACAAAGGATAAGATTAAGGATATTTCACCCAATTTGATGTGGAATAAAAAACTTATTTTCCATAAGTAGTCCATGATTCACATACCACTGAACTTAGTACTCCCTAGACTACGTGCATGCATAATATGAAGTACTTTTACTGTGTAGTTTTCGAGTAATCCTTTGTCAGTACTAAGTTCATCGGTAAATGAATCTTGGACTACTTATGGAAAATAAGTTTTTTATTCCACATCAAAGTTGGGTGAAATATCCTTAATCTTATCCTCTGTTAGGGATTTTGACATAGGATTATTGAAAAAGTACACAGTGAAAGTACTTGATATTATGCGTGCACGTAGTCTAGGGAGTACTAAGTTCAGCAGTATATGAATCATGGACTACTTATGGAAAATAAGTTTTTTATTCCACATCAAAGTTGGGTGAAATATCCTTAATCTTGTCATCTGTTAAGGATTTTGACAAAGGATTACTGAAAAAGTACACAGTAAAAGTACTTCATATTATGCATGCACGTAGTCTAGGGAGTACTAAGTTCAGCGGTAAATGAATCTTGGACTACTTATGGAAAATAAGTGTTTTATTCCACATCAAAGTTGGGTGAAATATCCTTAATCTTATCCTCTGTTAGGGATTTTGACATAGGATTACTGAAAAAGTACACAGTAAAAGTACTTCATATTATGCATGCACGTAGTCTAGGGAGTACTAAGTTCAGCGGTATGTGAATCATGGACTACTTATGGAAAATAATTTTTTTATTCCACATCAAAGTTGCGTTAAATGTCCTTGATCTTGTCATCTGTTAAGGATTTTGACAAAGGATTACTCGAAAAGTACACAGTAAAAGTACTTTGTATTATTCATGCACGTAGTCTAGGGAGTACTAAGTTCAGCGGTAAATGAATCATGGACTACTTATGGAGAATAATTTTTTTATTCCACATCAAAGTTGGGTGAAATATCCTTGATCTTGTGATCTGTTAAGGATTTTGACATAGGATTACTGAAAAAGTACACAGTAAAAATACTTGATATTAAGCATGCACGTAGTCTAGGGAGTACTAAGTTCAGCGGTATATGAATCTTTGACTACTTATGGAAAATAAGTTTTTTATTCCACATCAAAGTTGGGTGAAATATCCTTAATCTTATCCTCTGTTAGGGATTTTGACATAGGATTACTGAAAAAGTACACAGTAAAAGTACTTGATATTATTCATGCACGTAGTCTAGGGAGTACTAAGTTCAGCGGTAAATGAATCATGGACTACTTATGGAAAATAATTTTTTTATTCCACATCAAAGTTGGGTGAAATATCCTTAATCTTATCCTCTTTAGGAATTTTGACATAGGATTACTGAAAAAGTACACAGTAAAAGTACTTGATATTATTCATGCACGTAGTCTAGGGAGTACTAAGTTCAGCGGTAAATGAATCATGGACTACTTATGGAAAATACGTTTTTTATTCCACATCAAAGTTGGGTGAAATATCCTTGATCTTGTCATCTGTTAAGGATTTTGACATAGGATTACTGAAAAAGTACATAGTAAAAATACTTGATATTAAGCATGCACGTAGTCTAGGGAGTACTAAGTTCAGCGGTATATGAATCTTTGACTACTTATGGAAAATAAGTTTTTTATTCCACATCAAAGTTGGGTGAAATATCCTTAATCTTATCCTCTGTTAGGGATTTTAACATAGGATTACTGAAAAAGTACACAGTAAAAGTACTTGATATTATTCATGCACGTAGTCTAGGGAGTACTAAGTTCAGCGGTAAATGAATCATGGACTACTTATGGAAAATAATTTTTTTATTCCACATCAAAGTTGGGTGAAATATCCTTAATCTTATCCTCTGTTAGGGATTTTGACATAGGATTACTGAAAAAGTACACAGTAAAAGTACTTGATATTATTCATGCACGTAGTCTAGGGATTACTAAGTTCAGCGGTAAATGAATCATGGACTATTTATGGAAAATAATTTTTTTATTCCACATCAAAGTTGGGTGAAATATCCTTGATCTTGTGATCTGTTAAGGATTTTGACATAGGATTACTGAAAAAGTACACAGTAAAAGTACGTGATATTATGCATGCACGTAGTCTAGGGAGTACTAAGTTCAGCAGTATATGAATCATGGACTACTTATGGAAAATAAGTTTTTTATTCCACATCAAAGTTGCGTTAAATGTCCTTGATCTTGTGATCTGTTTAGGATTTTGACAAAGGATTACTCGAAAAGTACACAGTAAAAGTACTTGGTATTATTCATGCACGTAGTCTAGGGAGTACTAAGTTCAGCGGTAAATGAATCATGGACTACTTATGGAAAATAAGTTTTTTATTCCACATCAAAGTTGGGTGAAATATCCTTAATCTTATCCTCTGTTAGGGATTTTGACATAGGATTACTGAAAAAGTACACAGTAAAAGTACTTCATATTATGCTGCACGTAGTCTAGGGAGTACTAAGTTCAGCAGTATATGAATCATGGACTACTTATGGAAAATACATTTTTTATTCCACATCAAAGTTGCGTTAAATGTCCTCGATCTTGTGATCTGTTTAGGATTTTGACACAGGATTACTGAAAAAGTACACAGTAAAAGTACTTCATATTATGCATGCACGTAGTCTAGGGAGTACTAAGTTCAGCGTCAAAGTTCGGCATATCCTTCAACTTGTCTCTGCATTCTGATCCACAGTCACTCCCAGCAGCTCTTCAGAGCCGTAAGTGTTAGTAGATTCGCGCACTAGAAACAAACGTGCGGCTGATTTGACCAAGCAAAAGCGAACCACGGCTGGCTTGACCGCAGTCATCAGCTACAGAGAACGAGGTAGTGCCGAAAAACAATGCACAGTATATATTTGTGTATATATATATATATATATATAAATATATATATATATATATATATATATATATAAGGCAAGTGTGATCGAAGACCAGGGAACGGATGCGGCTCTGGATCACCGGATAACGGACTTGGAGAGGTGCCATTGCCATGGATCGCCCAGCGGGGCCCGAGGGGCTGGTGCTGCTGCGTCGGGATCGCAGGAGAGGTAAGCGCCGGGCGGAGCCTGCTCGGCAGTCACTGGAGGTGACGGCGTGCTCCCAACTCCTCTCCCCAGCATGGAGTACCGTTCTGAAGGAAAGGAAGCACAAGCCTCAGAAGCCCCAAAAAGTGTAATTGTGTAGGATATCTGAGTCACCAAACAGCTTAATTTCAGCGCTGCAAAATCTATATATATATATACATACATATATATATACACACACACACACACACATACATATATACACACACATATATATATATATTGTTGGAGCCACAGTAATAGTTTTGTTTTGTTTCTTGTTTAATCAATGGAGGTCATTGTTTGTAAATAGAAATGCAGTGTTGTTGTTTGGACACAGGGTGGCGCACTAGAACACAAACACAGGCAATTTAGGTAAGGTACAGGTGATGAGCAGCAGGTGTGTGAACCGGGACAGGCAAACAGTTTTTCGACCGTGTGTGTGGCAGCATGGAAAAATGGTACTGTGAACCTGTTGAATGGAAACTTACCTGAGATGAATTGTGGACATAGTTTACCTGTGTAAAGGAGAACACGATTGTAAAATAAATGGGTCGACGCACTCAAAGACAGAAGTATTGGACAGTGGTTTATTGTTGTTTCCCACGACACGCGTCCGAACAAGTTCTTCCCGTTCGCCCCTCAGTGGCTCTAAATGTAAGTTTTTATTTTGATTGAAAGACTTTACATTTAAGTCGAAAAACTCGCTTGAAGGAACTCGCCGGGATCGCCGTTCAAGGGAACAGCTGATAGAGGACGTCTTCGCTGGATTTTTGTGCTCGAGACGGATCGTTTGGACATTCAGGACAGCGCCTGCTAGGCCGTCGACAGAGACAACGAACTGAACAGACGCCACGGACCACCACCGGGACACTCTTCGCTGTCGATCAACACGTTAATGGACCGGAGGTAGCGCTACCATCTATGGCCATTTAAACTTTGTGTGCACACATTACGACTGAAAAACCAATGCATTGGTACCGGTACCGGTTACATAAACTTTGGGGTGGTCTGTTTTGTGTGTGGTATCTGAGTATTTCTGATTGTGTTTATTATGGATTCAGACAAGTGTGTAAATCAAGGTAATGATGACACTGGGTCCGCCGCAGCAGACAGCCCAGTGGGGGCACGGCCTGCGGTGAAACTGAAACACAATCTGTTACTAAACGTCCCATTAAATTAACACAAAAGGCACTGATTGATAAACTGGAAACGTTGTAAAAAACAAGAAAATCCAAACTAACTAAAGCATCAAATCTAAAAGGGACGATTCAGGAGCTCATGCAGGACCGAGAATACAAAACTGAGGTACACTGTGCTTTTGACAAATACCAAATTCTGTGCAATGAAGCAAAGGAAACACATGCTTCTCTGTTACATCTTTTACCTCCTGCAGAAAAAGAGAAACATGAAATATGGTTCAAAGCAAAACTGCTTGGTGTCAACGAATTTATTGACTGTGTGAAAAGGTGGTTGTCAAATCCAGACGTTCAAAAACCTGCTGAAAAGGACGATGATGATTGTGATGAGGGTGAAGTGAAGCCATGTGACAGTATTTCCAATGTTGAAACAAATGTATCTAGCAAAAAATCATGTCAGAAAAGTCACACCAGCTCAAGATCCGGAAATGGCCGCTTCTGCTGCTAAATTAGCAGTGTTATCAGCTTCCAGTCACCAAGCTCACTCAACTACACACTCAAATGGAATGGAGTCTTATTTTGAAAAGGCAGCAAACTTAAAGGACACGTCCACCATTTTCAACCCTCATGAAAAAGGAGCCAGATTAAAGAAAACCTCCTCAATGCTCAGCCCACAGGCAAAAGAATATGAACCTGCCTTTGTGGGTTCACAACAACCACCACCTGTACAGCAACAAAAACAACCTGCATATAGGAATGCAAACCAAAACAGTCAGGAAGATCAAGCAAATAAAATATGGAAAGAACATGGAAAAACCTCAAGTGAACTGCTTTTGGACTCTCATGTGCAACAAACAAACCCAAAAACCATTCAGTCTCACTTACCTCTTCAAAAAATGGACGACACATCAGCACTCTGCAACTTACTGCAAAAGCAAAATGAAATATCAGCATTACTGATCCAAAAACAAACTGCTCATTTACTACCACCAAGAGAAATTCTGTTTTTTGATGGGGATCCTCTGCAGTACAAAACATTCATCAGAGCCTTTGAATATTGTGTAGAAAATAATGCAAGCAGTAAAGGTGATTGTTTGTATTTTCTAGATAAATACACAAGAGGCCAGCCAAAAGAGCTAGTGCGTAGCTGTCAGCACATGGCTCCAGACAGAGGCTATCCTATGGCTAAGCATCTGCTAGAAGAACACTTTGGCAATGAACACAAGATCACTGCAGCATACATGGAGAAAGCCCTCAACTGGCCTGTAGTGAAACCGGAGGATGTCAAATCTCTGCAAGCATATGCACTCTTTTTGCGTGAATGTTGTAATGCTATGGAGGATGTTCAATACATGAGAGAACTGGACATGCCGGTGATTTTGACGTGACTGTGATTTTGAAGCTTCCATACAAGCTAAGAGAAAAATGGAGAGTTTCTGCGTGTGATAAACTGGAAAGACTCAATCGCAGAGCACAGTTCACCGACATCGTCACATTCATCGAGCATCAAGTGAAAGTAGTGTCTGACCCAGTCTTTGGAGACATTCAGAATACAGCACTTGTTACAGTAAGTAAAAATGTGAGCAGGACAAAATCACAAAACAAGCCAAGGTTTAAAGGAGACAGTTTTGCAACCACTGTTACCCCCATTGGAACCCCTGCATGTAAAGATTCCAAAAGGTCTAACCAGGTTCAACGGCAAAGTAGTGCATCTGCTATGAACACCAGCATTTGTGTGTGTTGCTCTTGAGGTCACTCACTGGAACAGTGTCCACGATTGGAGGAGAAAACGCACAGAGACAAAATCAACTTTCTAAAGGAGAAAGGAGTTTGCTTTGGTTGCCTTTGCAATAAAAGCCAGGACTGCGATAAGCGCTTGACTTGTAAGATGTGCAGCCAAAACCATCCCAGCATTCTTCACATCCATCAAAAGGTGAGAGCAGACAACACAGACTCAAAACAGCCAAAGGAACCATCTGTGAGCAGTGCATTGGTCTCTCTGCAAACATGTGGTCATACAGGGGCCGGGAACAGTGACGGAATTCTCTCCATCTTACCAGTTCAGGTGAAGTCTAGTAAAGGAGACAAAATCATACAAACGTATGCATTTCTTGATCCAGGCAGTACAGCCACATTTTGTTCAGAAAACCTGATGAGAAAGCTGAATATGAATGGAAGGAAAACTCAAATCAGTCTACGTACCATGGGCTCAAGAGCATCAGTTTCCAGCTACAGGTTGGCAGGTTTGGAGATTTCCAGTCTCAGTGGAAAACACTTCTATGGCTTACCAGAGGTCTACACCCAGAAGAGGATGCCTGTAAATACAGAAAACATCATTAAAGAAGAGGAAGTGGCTAAGTGGCCATACTTGGATGGTGTTGATGTTCCTCGCATTCAAGCTGACGTGGAGTTATTGATAGGCACCAATGCCTCCAAAATGCTCGAACCCTGGGAAGTAGTAAACAGTCATGGGAATGGACACTACGCCATTAGGACCCTATTGGGGTGGGTAATTAATGGCCCCCTTCAAGGATGCAGTGAAGAGCGGTGTGGAAGTGGCCACCCCACTGCAACAGTAAATAGGATCTCCATAGAAAGGCTGGAGGAGTTACTGAATAATCAGTACAATCATGATTTTAATGAAAATGCTTCAGGAGACAAAGAAGAAATGTCGAGAAATGATATGAAGTTCATGGAAATCATGAAGGATTCAGTGAAGCTACAAGATGGACATTACAGCTTGAAACTCCCATTTCAAAAAGAAGAGGTGTCTCTCCCAAACAATCATTGTGTAGCTAAGCACCGCATTCTGGTTTTGAAGAGGAGGTTTGAGAGAGACGAGAAGTTCCACCAAGAATATGCCAACTTTATCGGTGATGTCATCAAGGAGGGGTATGCTGAGCGTGTTCCTGAACATCAGCTAAAAAGGTCTGATGGAAAGGTATGGTACATTCCACACCACGGAGTGTACCATCCTAAGAAAAGAAATCTTCGTGTTGTGTTTGACTGTTTTTCTTTCTTTCTTTCTTTCTTTATTTATTTATTTCGAATATGTAACAATTTTTAAAAAAAAAATGAATAAAACAGAAGTCGTCATTCTTTACATCAAATGAAAAGAAAAACAAGAAAACAACAAAGAAAAACAACATCTCCGAAAGATCCCACATATTCGAAAAGGAGTGAGTAGAAGTTAAAAAAAAAACTTATAAACTCTCACCCCTCATTTTGCACTTAAATATATATATATATATATATATATATATATATATATATATATATATATATATATATATATATATATATATATATATATATAAATATATATATATATATATATATATATATATATACAAATGTTTTTTATTTTACAAAAATATATATATTCTGCTGTTCTATATATATCCTTTGCTTCCCACATACACATCTACAACAACCACAGTTAAATCTATATCAATCTATAAGTAGGTATACATAATATATATTTAATAATCAACCAATCAAAAATAGATATTTTCTGATGTTCTATATACATCCTTTGCTTCCCACATACACATGTACAACAACCACAGTTCAATCTATATCAATCTATAAGTAGGTATACATAATATATAGTTAATAATCAATCAATAATAGTAATAGAATAAGAATAATAATCAAATATTTTCATTATTACATTTCATGAGTACCATAGATTTATATAGAATTTTAAATGTATTTATGCTTGGACATAGCTTTATGTTATCACCTAGGTTATTCCAAATCTTAACTCCCACTATAGAAACACAGAAACTTCTTCTTGTGGATTTTTGGTTTAATATTTTAAAGTTATCTTCCCCTCTCAAATTATACCCTCCCTCTCTAACCCGAAAAAACTGTTCAACATTTTTTGGTAACTGGTGGTTCTTTGCCTTATACATTATTATTGCCGTTTGGTATGTTACTATATCAATAAATTTCAATAACTTTGACTGTAAAAATAATGGATTAGTATGTTCCAGGTAACCAACCTTATGAATGATCCTTATGGCTCTCTTTTGAAGGATGATAAGTGATTGTAGTGATGTTTTGTAATTATTACCCCTAACCTCGGCACAATATTGTAAATAAGGCAAGACCAATGAACAGTAAAGAGTGTGAAGTGCTTTATAATCTAGATCATGCTTTGCTTTATTTATAACTGCGATACTTAGTGATATTTTATATTTAATATATGTAATATGTTGTTTCCAACTAAGTTTATCGTCTATAATCACACCAAGGAATTTATTTTCTAGCACCCTGTTAATGGTGACCCCATCAATTTTTATATGCACTCTTGTATTTATCCTACGTTTACCAAATATCATAAAATTAGTCTTGCTTACATTTAACGATAATTTGTTATAATCAAACCATAACTTCAATTTCCTTAATTCTTCCTTAACTACATCCTGTAATTTTTCTAGGTTCTCCCCAGAACAAAAAACATTAGTGTCATCAGCAAAAAGTACCAGTGACAGCATTTTAGAGACTTGACAAATATCATTAAAGGGATACGCCAACATTTTTTTTGTTTGCGTGTCTTGCCTCACTCCCAAGTCCATGACAAGCAGGTAGATACCATTCTTTCGGCTATACGTGCAGTAACAAGGGAGAGCCGGGCAGAGCTCGCCCACTGCTAGTTAGCTTAGCTCAAATGCTTGGAGTCAATGGGTAGTGTTAGCCTGCCTCTGCCTGCAGTCATCAGATAAACTCTTCAGCAACTCTAAACGGTCCTGTGTGCTTGTTGTGACTCGTTTTTACCGCGTTATGTTACGTTATCTACTTTTAGACTAAGATTAGTACTTTATGTAAGTTTTGAAAGAAGTACATAGGAAACTAAACCGCAGTTTTTGCGCATGCGCAAACCACCGCGGACATGCTTGGAAGTAGGTAAACGGAACAAAGCCTCTGTTTAGGAGAAGAAGATGATTGCAACTACGGATTATGGCCGACGAAGATGATTTCTTCGTGACTGACGAAGATCCACAACCTTACCTATCTGAACCAGAATATACAGAGGAGGAACTACATGTTTTGGAAGCTGAGCGTGCACGAAGAGAAGCTAAGCGTTACAACGTGAAAACAAAACACAAGTACTTGCCTCATTTACTGTGTGTGTGACACCGAGTGATGGGATGGCCGTGTCCTTCAAGAAAAGTCTCATTGTTTGGGTTCTGAATTCCAGTTTTTCCTAGTAGTCGTCCCGTGAAAAATGCTCTGAGCAAACTAGCATCCTCTTGACTGCTTCTTGTGGGGTGTTGGGATCTTTGTTCAGAGCACCCAGCCAACAGATATCGTCTGCTTATTGTCGCAACCCCGTACAGCGCACGTACGAGGCATTTTGTAAAATTGGGATTTATAAGTCTGTCTCTCTCAAAAAAAGTGTCACAGTGTCCTACAAACTCCTTCACCGATCTACTGCATGAGCTCTTCTTCTTCTCCTCCTTCTTCTTCTGCTTTCTTCCTCAGCCGTTTACTGGCGCGCATGCGCAGAACTGCGGTTTGGTTTCCTATGTATTTCTTTCTAAACTTACATAAAGTGCTAATCTTAGTCTAAAAATAGATAACGTAATTCAAATAAACACAAGAAGTTTGTGCTCTAGAAAAGGATCAACACTCAGTGAATACTCTCCTAAGCCCTATGATACGCTATTATGGCAAGGTTTAACTATACAGACCAGTGAGCAGTGATAACTAACATGTCTTTGGGGTCATCGGGTGGGAACCTCCTTTCACCAGTGTTTCGTCTAGTTGGTCCCACGACACCTCCAGGAGGCTAGACAGTGAACTCTGGCGTCCCAGAGACACTCCCCTAATGCCAGGTCTCACTGCTCTCCACACCAACACAACAACCTCCTTAACCTTACTTACACATGGCCTTCCAGCCCAAACAGCACTGCCACCTTCAACCAAACCCAGGCTCCGTACAAGCAAGCTCCAGGTAGAGGCTGTGCTGATACTACCTTTCCTAGCACATTCACCATACTCTAATTCACACACTACATAACATAACTACAGTGTAAGCTAAAGTTAAAAGAGATAACTGAACTCACAGGATCAGCAAACACATGGCCTGCTGCATGGCCTCAAAATGGCCACCAAATGGATTCAACTAGGTCACACCCACACTTAAATAACCTTCCTCTTCCTCCTTACTAACTCATGGCTACAATATAAACTACAGCTAAAGGAGATAAATGAACTCACAGGATCAGCAAACACTCACCTTGCAGCATGGTCTCAAACAAAAGGGATTCAAATAGGCCACTCCCACACTTAAATAGCCTTCCTCTTCCTGGATTTCCTCCTAAGAGGAAGTGGATCTCTCCACCAGATCTCCAGGAGTTATGTGCCCTGCTTAGTAGTTCCCCCTGCTGGCCCCCAACTAACATTATTTCTTCTGTAGTAAATGAACTTGCTGGTTCTCATGGCTTCATCTGACATTTCCTTCACTGTCTTCTTCAAACTCTGTCCCCGCACTCCGAGTTCCCCCAGGAGCGAGATAGCTGATCTTGCTATAAATCCCCTACACCCCACTTCCACTGGACAAATCCTAGTCTTCCATCCTCGCAGCTCAGCTTCTGCTCCTAAATCTGCATATCTAAGCTTTTTTCTTTCATAGGCTTCTTCCACTGAGTCTTCCCAAGGAACTGTCAGTTCAATGAAATAAACTATCCGTTGACTCAATGACCACAACACTATGTCAGGCCTCTACTTAGTACAAACTATTTCCTGGGGAACAACAAGCTTTCCCCCTAAATCTACCTGCATTTCCCAATCACAAGCACCTACTAGGCGGCCACACCCCTGCCTCCTTACTAACTTATCCCTTCTGTATTTCTCTCCCTCACGGACAAACTGAATTGCTAAATTCCTATCTTTATAACCTTCTGAATTGACCTCTCTTCGTTTCCCTTCGATTCCTGCAGCTAAACATTTCAACACCTGGTTATGTCGCCATGTATATCGGCCTTGTGACAAACTAACCTTACAGCCTGACAAAATATGCTTTAAGGTTGCTGTACCTGAACACAATGGACACGATGGGTCCTCATTTACCCACAGTTTTAGGTTCTGGGGAGTTGGAAGCACATCATATGTAGCCCCTACCAGGAATCTAATACTATTCTCCTCCATAGTCCACAGGTCCCTCCAACTAAGCTTCCTCTTCTCTACACTTTCCCAATTCAACCACTGTCCCTGTTTAGCCTGGGCCACTACCTTTGCACCCCTTACTATCTCCTCCTGTCTACGTATCTGTTCCACAACCAGCTTTCTTTTATCTTTGGGACCTGCTGTATTCCAAACCGGTTTGCCTGAGCCAAGCCCCAGGCCTCCCCGGCCAAACTGAACATTACCTACAATCTCTGCATGCCTTAGAGCTGCCTCTGCCTCCTGAACTGCCGTTCTTGGGTTCCACTTCCTCCCCTTGGTTGGGTTTGGAACCACCCTCCTAACTACCACGTCCTTACTCCCAGATAACAACAGCTCTGTCCTGACCTTGGTACATTTAAATTCCTCTGTCAAACTAGATACTGGCAGCTGAAGTATCCCTTTTCCATACAATGCAAGACTACTTAGGCACCTAGGAACACCCAACCACTTCCTAATATAGGAGCTAACCGACCTTTCAATTCTCTCCACAACAGATACTGGGATTTCATAAACTGATAATGGCCACATTAACCTAGGATATAGTCCAAATTGCAAACACCACAACTTCAATTTTCCTGGAAGCTCTGATTTATCTATTCTATCCAATCCTTCAGCCACATCTTTTCTAAATTTCACCACCTGTTCCTTATCATTCAACTCTACATTGTACCACCTACCTAAACTCTTCACTGACTTTTCCCTAATTGTTGGGATGTCCTCATCATCTATGACAAACTTCCTATCACTTACCTTCCCTCTACATATCGAGATGCTTCTAGATTTACTAGGCTTGATCTTCATGCTGGCCCACTTCAGGTTCTTATTTACCTTCTCTAGTAGCCTCTTTGTACATGGCACTGTTGTGGTCACCAGTGTCATATCATCCATGTAAGCCCTAACTGGTGGAAGATGCAACCTGTTCTGCCGTCTCTCTCCACCTACCACCCACTTAGAAGCCCTGATGATTACTTCCATCGCCATAGTAAATGCTAATGGAGAAATTGTACACCCTGCCATGATACCTATTTCTAGCCTCTGCCAACCTGTTGTGAAATCTGCCGTACTTAGACACAACCTAATATCCTGAAAGTATGCTTTCACTAAGTTAACAACTACCTGTGGCACTCTGAAGTAATCAAACGCACTCCAAATTAGGCTGTGGGGTACTGAACCAAACGCATTTGCTAGATCTAAGAATACTACATGTAGGTCCCTTTTGTTAATCTTCGCTGCCTGAATCTGGTGCCAGATCATGCTAGTATGCTCTAAACACCCTGAAAAACCTGGTATTCCTGCCTTCTGCACCATGGTATCAATTAATCTATTCCTTTCTAAGTAGCTAGCTAATCTCTGCGCAACTACATTGAAGAAAATCTTCCCCTCCACATTCAAGAGAGAAATCATCCGGAACTGGCTAATGTCCACAGACTCCTTCTCCTTAGGAATAAGGACACCTCCTGCCCTACGCCATGCTCTTGGTATAACTTGTTTTTCCCAAACTATTCTTAGCTGTTTCCACAAAAATTTAAGTGTATCAGGCGCACTTTTGTAAACCCGGTAGGGGACTCCGTTAGGCCCTGGGGCCGAGGAAGCCTTTGCACGCCTGACCACCTCCTGAACTTCCTTCCACCTAGGTGGCCTAACATCCATGTCATGCTCTATTGCTCCTAATGGAGGGATATCGGGTGGGAAACCAACTATCCTGTTCTTCTCTAAATCTGAGTATGTGTTTCTCAAATATTCTTCAACCTCTAACCTTTCTGCTTTAAGCTGCCCTCCCTTTTCCTGGCTGAACAATCCTTTAACAAACTTAAAAGGGTCCTTGAAAAAACCTGTCCTAGCATATTCCTTCTTCCTCCTCTTTTTCCAAAGATGCTCTGCCCTTCTAAGAACCGCTAGCCTGCTTCTCAGCTCCTCTTGCAACACCTTAATTCCCTCCCTTTCTTCTTCTGTAGCCTTTTTCCACTGCTTTCTTAACTGTCTCCTTTCCTTGACTAACCTCTCTATTTCTCTTTGCCGCCTAGACTTACCTGCCTGTACCCTCCCACTCCTCTTTCTCTCATGCAACCCAAACCTCTCTACACCATACGAATACATTGTATCTCCCATCTTTTCTAACCTTTCTATTGCATTTCCTCTAAGCCTACTCAAGATTACTGATAAATCTCTATTAACTGTCTCCCATTCTTTCCTATCATTTGCTCTAGGCCATCTCACTCTAACCTTTTGCTCCATGGTTCTCTCTCTGACTGGCATACTGGCCTCAGTGTCACCTGCATCCTCTCTTACTACCCCCTCCTCCTCCTCCTCAGTGACAGCGTTACTGATATCCTGCGAACTGTGGTTTTCTACCTGCCGCTGGACTTCATCCGACTGACTCGACTGACTTCTTAGGAAGTACTGATCAATGCGGCTACTCTGCCCCTTCTTTGCCACACACTTCTTCTTTCCCTGATGAGTTCTGAGGCCTTTCACTGATGTTACTTTCTGCCAGCCACAAGGACAAACCTGAAGCATCATGTTCTCAACTGTGCTACTTTTATCCTCTACAGATGCACTCACCTTGCCCAGAGTGCTGTTAATTCTAGCCCTGGAGGATAAGTCCGTGCCCCTATCCTTCACTGAGTCACAGATCCAAGTCATAGTCGTGTCCGTTCCAATGTCTGTTGCCATGTAATCCACCTGTGAGTCATCTTCCACCCCTGCTCTCGCTGACTCTTGGGGTATTTTCCTTATGTTGGCTGTAGCTAATTTTGGTTGTAGTAGGGCTGCTAGGCCTCACCACTGCTACCATGGGTTGCTAACCCATGCCAGCACCTATGGGGTCTTTTCCCTCCTGTCAGCTGTCTTTCCAAGCGGTCACATGGTCTTTTCCTTGTTGTCAGCTGCCCTGTTCACAGCAGTCACTAGCTGGGCTAGCTCTGAATTCACATAAACACAAGAAGTTTGTGCTCTAGAAAAGGATCAACACTCAGTGAATACTCTCCTAAGCCCTATGATACGCTATTATGGCAAGGTTTAACTATACAGACCAGTGAGCAGTGATAACTAACATGTCTTTGGGGTCATCGGGTGGGAACCTCCTTTCACCAGTGTTTCGTCTAGTTGGTCCCACAACACCTCCAGGAGGCTAGACAGTGAACTCTGGCGTCCCAGAGACACTCCCCTAATGCCAGGTCTCACTGCTCTCCACACCAACACAACAACCTCGTAACGTAACATAACGCGGTAAAAACGAGTCACAACAAGCACACGAGACCGTTTGGAGTTGCTGAAGAGTTTATCTGATGACTGCAGTAAGTAAGTTTAGAAAGAAATACATAGGAAACTAAACCGCAGTTCTGCGCATGCGTGCCAGTAAACGGCTGAGGAAGAAAGCAGAAGAAGAAGGAGGAGAAGAAGAAGAAGAGCTCATGCAGTAGATCGGTGAAGGAGTTTGTAGGACACTGTGACACTTTTTTTGAGAGAGACAGACTTATAAATCCCAATTTTACAAAATGCCTCGTACGTGCGCTGTACGGGGTTGCGACAATAAGCAGAAGATATCTGTTGGCTGGGTGCTCTGAACAAGGATCCCAACACCCCACAAGAAGCAGTCAAGAGGATGCTAGTTTGCTCAGAGCATTTTTCACGGGACGACTACTACGAAAAACTGGAATTCAGAACCCAAACAATGAGACTTTTCTTGAAGGACATGGCCATCCCTTCACTCGGTGTCACACAGACAGTAAACGAAGCAAGTACTTGTGTTTTGTTTTCACGTTGTAGCGCTTAGCTTCTCTTCGTGCACGCTCAGCTTCCAAAACATGTAGTTCCTCCTCTGTATATTCTGGTTCAGATAGGTAAGGTTGTGAATCTTCGTCAGTCACGAAGAAATCATCTTCGTCGGCCATAATCCGTAGTTGCAATCATCTTCTTCTCCTAAACAGAGGCTTTGTTCTGTTTACCTACTTCCAAGCACGTCCGCGGTGGTTTGCGCATGCGCAAAAACTGCGGTTTAGTTTCCTATGTACTTCTTTCAAAACTTACATAAAGTGCTGATCTTAGTCTAAAAGTAGATAACGTAACATAACGCGGTAAAAACGAGTCACAACAAGCACACAGGACCGTTTAGAGTTGCTGAAGAGTTTATCTGATGACTGCAGGCAGAGGCAGGCTAACACTACCCATTGACTCCAAGCATTTGAGCTAAGCTAACTAGCGGTGGGCGAGCTCTGCCCGGCTCTCCCTTGTTACTGCACGTATAGCCGAAAGAATGGTATCTACCTGCTTGTCATGGACTCGGGAGTGAGGCAAGACACGCAAACAAAAAAAATGTTGGCGTATCCCTTTAATGTAGATAATAAAAAGTTTTGGCCCTAATACCGACCCCTGAGGGACTCCACAAGCTATATCCAAGCATCCAGAGATATGATTACCCAGCTTCACAAACTGTTGACGTCTTTCTAAATAACTTTGAATCCATTTCAACACAATCCCTCTAATCCCAATTTTCTCTAATTTATTCAATAATAATTTATGATTAATTGTGTCAAATGCCTTACAGAGGTCAATAAAGATTCCAAATACATAGTGTTTATTATCTATTGCCTCTGTTATTCTCTCCATTGATTCAATTAGTGCTTGGGAGGTTGCTCTATTAGAGCTAAACCCATATTGACTCTCAGATAGAATATTAAATTTATCCAAAAATTAGTCCAGTCTGTTGTTGAATAGTTTCTCTAGTATTTTAGAAAACTGGGGTAGCAATGAGACAGGTCTATAATTTGTGAAGTGGTGTTTGTTCCCCTTTTTGTACAGCGGGATGACCTTTGCTATTTTCATTTGGTTCGGAAAAATACCAGTTTGAAATGACAGATTGCATATGTGAGTAAGTGGCTTAGAGATCCCTTCAATGACCTGTTTAACCAGTGACATGTCAATATCATTCAAATCTGTGGATTTTTTATTATTACACTTTATGACTACTTCCACAAGTTCATCTTCGTCAACTTCCGTAAGAAACATTGAACAAGGATTTCTCTCCACAAATGTTCCCGCAAACATTTCGTCAGACCCCCGATTTGGAATTCTGCTTTCTAGCTCAGGACCAACATTCACAAAAAAATTGTTAAAGCCTTCGACCACCTCTCCCATATTGTAGTTTTCAGTGTCATTTTCAATGAAGTATTTAGGAATACAGTTTTGCTTGGCACCATCTCTTATGATACTATTTAATATATTCCATATGCCCTTCATATTATTTCTATTATCATTAAGTTTATTTCTATAATAATCTTTCTTACTTGTCCTTATAATAGTAGTTAACTTGTTTTTGTATTTTTTATATTTATTTTCAGCCTCTTTCGTTCTCAGTCTAATATAGTCCCTATACAGTGCATTTTTCTTTTTACAGGCATTTTGTAATCCTTTAGATAACCAGGGACATTTATTGTAAGATTCCTTTTTATTATATTCTTTGACAGGACAATATTTGTCATACCATGAACAGAATATAGACAAGAATGTGTCATAAGCACTGTTTACCTCTACTTCATTGAGAACCACATCCCAGTTTTGCATTAACAATTCCTGTTTTAACAAGTAAATTGACTCTGCTGTCTTTATTCTCCTATATAATATTTGCTTGTCTACCTGATTACCATAATTACTGTTAAATACTGTAAACACTGGCAGGTGGTCAGTAACATCACTAATTAGTAGCCCACTTATTACATTGTCAAGTACATTAGTAAATATATTGTCAATGAGCGTTGCACTATGAGACGTGATCCTGCTGGGTTTAGTGATTGAAGGAAGTAGACTCATTGGAGTGTATTTAAATAATCTTCAGTACTTCTATGTTTATCGTATTTTAGTAGATCAATATTAGTATCCCCACAAATAAAAATATTTTTATTACCTAATCTAGAGAACATGCCCTCCATCCATCCCTTAAAGGTGTCAATATTTGAATCTGGTATTCTGTACACACAGCTGATTAAGACATTTCTCTTTTTCTCCATACAGATCTCAATAGTGATACATTCAACAAGGTTATCAACAGCCTGTGACATATTTTCTACTAACTTAAATTTAAAGTTTGAGTCTACATATATGGCCACCCCACCAGCCTTACCCCTTCTATTAATGTAATTAAATTCATAGCCATCCATCTCAAAATTCGCTCCCTTTGTATCATCAATCCAAGTTTCAGAGATTGCAATTATATTGAACGGTTTTGAGAATGAATGTATAAAATCCTTGATGCTTTTAAAGTTTGCATATAAACTTCTGCCATTAATGTGTATAATGGATAACTTGCCGTCTGTTTTAATTGTGTGATTGTATTGTTCAGTACTATAATATTTACACGTATTCTCAGTATTGGAGAAAAAGTTACTGTCCGGATCAATGTCCTTCTCCATGTCCATTAAGCCATACTCACAACAACCCAACGATTGGAGGTCAGTCTGTTTGTAGTCCCTTATCCTTTGAGATAGGCGGCTGATGTCTCCAGATGAAGAATGTTCTTGCATTTTTCTTTAAGCATATTTGTCCAGCTCCTCCAGTTCCTTGATGACCAACACTTTAGCCTGCTCTGGCGTTCCGTTGAGCTTTATGAAGATCTTACAGTTTGCTGTCCATGTTGACTGGATTTTTTGCTGCTTTCTCAGGAATCGAGCTTTCCTGGCGATCTCTCCGTTTCTTTCAATTAAATGCTCATTCAGGTAAACCTGCGTTCCTTTCAGCATTCTTCCCTGTTTGAGCAGATCCATTTTATGTTTTCTGTTAGCAAACCTCATTATTACTACAGTTGGATTGTCCTTTTTGTTCTTGCTGGGCAAAGGGTGGCAAGCCTCAATGTTACCTTTGTCAATTTCAATTCCCTTGGAGGTTAAGAAAGTTATCACTTGCTCCTCCACTGATTTGAGATCTTCTTCTTTGGGTTCTGTTTCCTCCGATCTGGAAACAGCGGCTGCAAACGAACGTGGCTTGATCTTCAGCCCAGAGACAATAATGTCATTCTGTCTTGTATATTGTTCCAAATCGTCAAGCCGTTTCTCCAAATGGGCTCCAAATTCTTGTCTTTCTCTTTGTTTGCTAACATAAGTGCTTGGACTTGGGTCACCAGCTCCATGATGGTCTTCTGTTGATTTTTAACAGTGGTCATCTCCACTGTCAAGAAGTTGAGAGAGGTTTTCAGCTCCTCGAAATCCTCCATTTAAGCCGGTTTTGCCTTTGGCCCCATATCCAGCAATTAGCCCGGGGCGGTTCACACACACCCATGCACGTGCACACACACACACACACACACAAACACACAAACAACAAACAAGCCGGCCGACCTGTAGCGGTTAGCCCAACATGGCGCGCGCGCACACACAGACAAACAAGCTGGCTGGCCTGTACTAGTCAGCTCACGGTGGCTAACACGCACACACACAAACAAGCTGGCTAGCTTGCAGTAGTCAGCCCAGGGTGGCCAACACACGATTCTTTCCAAATGGACAACGCACTGAAATGTTGTGGTTCCGGTTGTTTAATTAAGTTTCTGGTGAGAGTTGTCTGGAAGTCTGGAGCCGCTGAGACACAACACCACTGCTGCTCTTCTTCTGCGGAGCTGAGTTCAGAGGACAATCCCTCAACAGTCAGCTTCTACAGGGCCCATACCTTACCAGTTCTTTGTTAAGAGTCCTCACACGATTCAGACAAGAACCCGTGGCTGTGATGGCTGATGTTCAAGCCATGTTCCATCAAGTCAAGGTAGCCCAGGATGACCAAGACTTCCTACGTTTTTTGTGGTGGCCTGAAGGGGATATAAAGCAAGATCTTGTGGAATATAGGATGACTGTACATCTGTTCGGGGCAGTGTCTTCACCCAGCTGTGCGTGTTATGCCTTACGAAAAACTGCAGAAGATAACCAGAACAGTTTCCCTGCTGAGGTAATTGATACAGTCAATCGGAACTTTTACATGGACGACTGTCTTAAGAGCTTGCCGTCTGAAGAGGAGGCTGTCAAAATGGTCCAAGATTTGTCAGCTGTTTGCCATAATGGAGGCTTCCATTTGACAAAATGGATTAGCAACAGTCGTGGAGTGTTGCTATCCATTCCAGAGGAGCAGAGAGCCAAGATTCTGCATGAGTTGGACTTGGACAGGGACCAACTACCCGAGACGGACATTTTCAGGTTCAAGATGGCACTCAAGGAACAGCCCCATACTCGACGTGGCATTGTATCGGTGGTCAGCTCAGTTTATGATCCTTTGGGATTTCTTGCACCACTGACACTTACAGCGAAGTTCATAATCCAGAATCTGTGTAGGAAGAGTCGTGGATGGGATGATCAGATTCCCACACCTATACAACAGCAGTGGATCAAATGGTTGAAAGCCTTGGAAAGGATGACGGCATTTAAGGTTGACAGATGCCTCAAACCACCAGATTTTGGAAGAGCCACTCATGGCCAGTTACATCACTTTTCAGATGCCAGTGAAAGTGGATATGGTACTGTGACGTATCTCAGGATGCAAAACAGCAGCAACAATATTCATGTCTCTTTCATGTTAGGCAAAGCCAGAGTGGCACCATTAAAACAAGTGACGATTCCTCTGTTAGAACTCACTGCTGCTGTCCTTGCTGTTCGAGTGGACATGATGCTCAGAACGGAATTACAGCTTCCACTTGAAAGGTCATGTTTCTGGACTAATAGTACATCAGTTTTGAAGTACATCAGAAATGAGGACAGGAGATTTTAAACCTTTGTGGCCAACAGAATATCTACTATCAGAAGAGCAACCGATGTACAACAGTGGAGGTATGTTCATACCACTCAGAACCCTGCAGACAAAGCCTCAAGAGGATTTACAGTGGATCATTTGTTGACCAACAGAGGATGGATTGAAGGCCCTGAATTTCTGTGGAAAAGGGAAGAAGAGTGGCCAGAAACCACCTTGGATTCTGACATTGCTGCAGACGACCCAGAGGTCAAAAAGGAGCTCACAGCTAATGCAGTGATTGTAGAGGACACACCAAGTGCTACGCATCGGCTGATAACCTACTTTTCTGATTGGAAAAGGTTAAAGAGGTCAGTTGCGTGGATCCTGAAAATAAGGAAGGCTCTACAGGAGATGAGCCAAAAAAGAAAAGAGCTAAGTCAAAAGGATGTTGACATCGATGACAACCATGTAAAACAGGAAATGCAACGCATTAAAGCTGCATTTGGAAGACAGAATTTGACTCCGCACAATCTTTCAGAAGCAGAAATATCCATCATTCGCTTCACCCAGCAAGAAAGGTTTCCTGACAAGCTTGCTGCATTATCATCTGGCAAATGTGAGGTGAAAAAGGAGAGTCGAATCTACAAACTGGACCCCACTCTAGAAGATGGATTGCTTAGAGTTGGAGGGAGATTGAGTAAGGCAGCCATGCCTGAGGAGACAAAACATCCAGTCATCCTGTCCAAAGACCAGCATGTATCCTCTCTAATACTAAAGTACATTCATGAACAAGTGGGCCATGGTGGGAGAAACCACGTTCTCTCCAGACTACGGAGCAAATATTGGATCACCAGTGCTAACGCAGCAACAAGAAAGATCCTGTCTAACTGTGGTTTCTGTAGGCGACATAAAGGGAAGTTGGGTGAGCAGAAAATGGCTGACCTGCCTTCAGAAAGAATCGTTCCAGATCTTCCTCCATTCACCAATGTTGGAGTCGATTATTTTGGACCAATCGAGGTCAAAAGAGGTCGTAACCTGGAAAAGCGTTATGGAGTCATTTTTACATGCATGGCATGTAGAGCAGTCCACTTGGAAGTTGCCTACTCATTGGATACTGACTCATGTATAAATGCTTTGCGCAGGTTTGTTTGTAGAAGGGGACAGGTCTCTCATCTACGCTCTGACAATGGAACAAACTTCATTGGAGCTGAAAGGGAGCTAAGGGAAGCTCTTGCTGTTTTAAATCACAGCAAAATACAGGATGCTTTTCTACAGGAAGGGATAAAGTGGAGCTTTAACCCACCAGCAGCTTCACACCATGGAGGTGTATGGGAGCGAATCATAAGGATGGTAAGACGGATACTAACATCAGTATTACATCAACATACCCTGACTGATGAAGGACTCCATACAGTTCTGTGTGAAGTCGAAGCCATTCTAAATGATCACCCCATCACCAAATTATCTGAGGATTCAAATGATCTGGAAGCTCTCACACCCAATCACCTGCTTACAATGAAAAGAAAACCTGTCTTACCACCTGGACTGTTTGAGAAGGCCAATCTGTACATCAAAAGAAGATGGAGGCAAGTACAGTACATCTCTGACCTTTTTTGGAAGTGCTGGCTAAGAGAATACTTACCTTTGCTACAAGAACGTCAACGATGGAGTAAGAAAAAGAGGAGTCTTGTGCTTGGAGACGTTGTGCTCATTGCAGATCCCTCAGCCCCACGCAGCTCCTGGTTGCTTGTGTGGTGTACTGAGGTCCACTTTGACGTTGTGGAACAGGTGACCAGCTAGGGGCCCAAGCTGAAACATACACGGTCAGGGTCAAGAAGATATTTATGGCTATGGTCAATAATTGGTGAAGTCAGCTAGACTGTCTATTTGTGCTCTGTTCATCCTTGTCACACATTCCACAAAAAGCAAAACCCTATATAAGCAGGAGTTGTGTAGCTGTTATTCAGAGTGGTTCATATTGGCTTCAAAACCCTCTCTCAGGAAACCCGGGACCTGATAAGATGCTGTACAACTTGTAATAAACCTTTTATTCATGCAAGCACGACGGTGTCAGCAGAGTCTCCTTCATCACCTTCACATCATCGCTACCCCATAAACAACAATTTTGGCGTCACGAACTCCGGACGTGTTGTGACCTGCGGCATCTCCAGCAGCTTCTGTGCGCCTGCTCCCACTCCACGCCGGCATATACAGTGAGCTTTTCTCACTTTATGGAGCGCTGGTTCGCTCATTGAGGCTGTTGTGTGTTTGCTGTTTAGTCACACCGTTACGTATCCTTTCTGTGTGCGTGCCATGGTGTGTAGGTATTTGGGGTGTTTCTCCTTCTAAATTTGTTCTTCTTTGCGCTGTGTCCAGCGCAAAAGGGGGGAGTCTGTCTTAGGAAAGATAGTGAATACTGTAAGGAGTCTGTCTTTGGAAAGATAGTGAATAGAACATTAATGTAAGGAGTCTGTCTTTGGAAAGATAGTGAATAGAACATTGATGTAAAATAAGTGCAGAAAAATAGATGTTGAAGTGAAATAAGTAAAGAAGAAATAACAGTTGAAGTACAGATGAAATGTAGAATAGCCTTATTAGTAACGATAAGGTGAGCTAAATAACACCATGCGCAGGTAATGAAGAGGTGGGCCCTGTACCTTCATAATGGTAAGACATGTGTATATTAGTCGCTGCGTGAAAGTAGGCTTTGAGATATAGTCGGAATTTGGTTAAAAATAAAGAGGATAGTGATAACCCTGGGCCCAAGGGAAATTGGTTGTAAGGTCAAAATATGAGATATAAGGAAAAGAGATAAGGAAAAGTAAATAGAGGAAATAAAGAAGATAAAAGGAATAGTGAAGAGAAATAGGAATATAGTTAAAGGAAAAAAAGCCGCAGATTTGGACAAAGCCCTCAAGGAGGCGATGTTAGATGGGCCATAAACCCTGGGATGTCACGAGGTGAATTTCAGGTCAGTTCTGGGAACTGGAGGTGTAAAATGCAAATTCAATTGCAGGTTCCCACTCGAAATGTTTGTTGACGGACAAATATTTGACGCAGCCGTGCATTGAATATTTACATCTCTTAAGGTAGCATAAATTTATAGAAAAGAAATAGAATAAGGAAAAGGGAATAAGGAGCGGCAAAAAGGAAGCATGCTATAGGAAAGTATGAATGAGTCGACTTGAGAATGACTGACTTTGAGAGTCAAGGATTGGATGCTGTCTGTGTTTTTGGGAAATGTGGAATTATTGTGAGAAGTAAACCAATGTGTCTCTGTTTGCTGGATGAGTGATCTGTCTGTGTGTGTGTGAGGTGCTGTTTCAGCTGTCTGTTGGTTGTGTGTGAAGATTGTGAACTGAGTTGGTTACTGTGATCTATGTTAAAGTGATAGATGTCATAATGAATAGATATGAATAGGTTGAGGTTGAAATAGGAGATTATGTGTGTTAAAACATATGAGCCTCAGAGAAGAGGACTTTATTAATATAAATTAAAAATGTATGAGCCTTTGAAAAGAGGACTTTATTAATATGAATTAAAACCTATGAGCCTTTGAAGGGGACTTTGATAAAAGTGATGAGCCTCTTTAAGGGGACGTTTTTGTGGTGGTTAAAAAGAGTATGAGCCCCAAGAAGGACATTTATGGTTTGAAGAAAAGTGTTTAGAACAGTGAGGATATTTTTAGTAAGTTTGTGTGAGTGAGTGTGTGTGCTCCGGCCGGAATGGGTATCTGTGTTCATATTGTGGTAACGTGTTATATGAAAACTATTTGGTCCTGAGTAAATAGGGCAGACAAGAAGCTGGCCAATGTGTCATATGGATTGAGGTCTGCAGACGACAGTGTGGGCGGCTCCTGAATCCAGTCTGATCAAGGCCAGTGCTGTTTTATCCACAAACTCTTTTGAAAAAAAAGAAAAAATAACAACACAAAATTGCATTTTTCTGACTATGTGCATACTCATGTATAGCTGTGATTGTTTTCATTTATAGGTTATTATTAGACTAATTCTACACCTAAAGTCTTATATGTCATAGTAATTTACAAGAGAAGCTTGGCAACGGATTGACCAGTTGATGCATTCTATTAAAATTGGAATATAATTAGTGGATTTAATTAGTGTGGAAAGTTGCAACTACGAGTTTCATTATTTGTGCGTGGTGTATGTGGACCTGAGCTGCATTAGGAATTTCAGAGTGATATTATTTTAATAAGTTCAAAGTAAAGGGGTATACGCATTGGGTAATAAGTAGATGCTTGTTGAGCTGCACAATAAATTTGGTGATAGCTTGTCCCTTGTGGGAACACGTGACCTTTTTGAGCCTTTGTATAGGGTTAGATTTTCTTCTTATTTACAGAATAACTGGGAGTGTCTTATTGAAAAATCCATTGATTGTTTGTGTGTTTCATTACTATTATATGTGAACTTAGTGTTGGTTCTCTGATTCCTTTGAAGTTGGCAAATCTACTTATTAACTGTGGCAAACCAGTGGTTTTAAAGGAATTTAAATAACTTTAATTAGTTTTAGTTTAATACTTAGTTTAATTTATAATAAGGAAATACAGGGGAACCATTACAATGTTGAAACAGGATACTAAAATCCCAAAAATGATTACTCCTGTTGATATAGTGCAGAAGAACAACCCTTTAGTTAAAGATATTGCAAAAATATCGGAGAAATGGTGTAAGCGCTGGCCTGAAATTGACCAACCATGGCCAGTGGAGGGTACCCTTAACCCAGAAGTAATTAAAACAATGAAGGTGCTTGTGTCCACTTATAAGGCTGATCAAAAGAAAGGGAAAGGAGGGGAAAAACGTAATGCAAAAAGACAAACAGAGCTTGGTATTCTCCAGTTATTTGAAACTGAGGGACAGAAGTTAAAACTTAAGAGAGAAGGAAGTGCAGAGGAAATAGAAAGATTATTGATAAAAGTTAATGCACCATTCTCACATACGGATCTGGTACAGAGACCCCCACCGTATAAGAAGGTGGAGAAGATTAAGGAAATTTATCCCCAGCTTCCAGTGATCAGTCAGGAGGGTAAATATCATATCAAAAATGAAGATGAGCGAGTAATAGAAGTGGGACAAGCAGAAACAACCATAAAGATGTATCCAAGCTCCAAAAGTAAAAAGAAGACCGCACATCTAGAAGCTAAGGGTGAACTGAAGATCAGAAGAATGGAACGTGGAGATGATGAGGAGAGTGATCTGGAGGAGGACATGGGTGGATATCATCCTGCAATCAGACGGATACTGGCCAGAGCGGAAAAGAGAGGAGAAAGGAAATGGAGAGAAAAGGATCCAGGAAATGATAGTTCTAATGAAAGCGAGAAGGGAGAGAGTGATGGAGACTCAGAGAGCGAGGGTCCTTTGCTTTCCAGGGGGTTTTCTCCAATGATATCCAATACTAGAATAGAAGAGGACAGACGAAGGGCTTTAAGAGAGGTTGAAAAAAGTATAGAACAATGCTTTTCGTACTGGGATAAATCTACCAGTCCAGAAAGCCGGAGAGCACTGGAAAATCAATTAGAGAAGCTCCAAATACAGAAGAAAGAATTGCGGGAAGAAGGTTTCCAAAAAGCGGATATGAAATATGCACTGCGCTCAAGAAAAGGAAAGAAACTTGAGAAAATGTGTCCAGTGATCATTCGGGGACAGAATTTGGAGTACAAGCCTTGGCAGAGTACAGACATGTCAGATATACTTGAGAAGTTGCCTACTCTTCAAGATGGAGCACATCCTTGGATTTCAAAGTTGGAAGAGCTTATGGTGGGAACACAGCCTGCCATAGGAGATATGAAGAGACTTTTGGCAAACCTCCTGGGGGTTGCAGCTATGGAAGAGATCCTACAGAAGGCAGGACTTAATCGATATGTGGGGACTGCTGTGAATGATCCAGAGCTGTTTGCTGCAAACAGAGGACGAGTGTGGAGAGCATTGAGGGATACATTTCCAACTAACGTACATCCGGATAATATTCTAATTGAACCATTGGGACAGGACGAAAACCCGAGGGCCTATGTGTCGAGAGCCCATCAAGTATGGAGAAATGTTACAGGACATGATCCAGATTTGAATCAAATGGAGCAGTCCATTTTGCGAGTCAAAATACAGAAGGGGCTACCCCTACCAGTAAGAAGCAAACTGGCAGAAGTGGTTGATCTTGGAAGCATGGTAAAGGGTGTATATACAGATCACATAGCCCATCAAGTGGAGCTATATAGGAAAACGGAGCATGACCAGAAAGAGCAAGACCAAGAGACCCTCAGAAAACTCAATCAAATACAATTGGTGGATAATAAGAAGAAGGAGAAGAAGCAGGCTGTGGTTATACAGAATCAGCCTTCACAAAATCAACCATTATTACAGATGCAGCCAAACCAGGTTCAGTGTCAAACATCTCAGCCACCAACAGTGGTTCCAGTTGTCTCCTACCCACAACCAGTTTTTGGTCAAGTGCAGATATGGAGAGGAAGAGGCCGAGGAAATTTAGGAAGAGGAAGAGGAGGAAACATTAATCCAAATTTCCAACAGTTTTCAGAAGTATGTTATAATTGTGGACAGATTGGCCACTTTGCTCGTGAATGCAATAGCCTAGGAGGAAGCTCCAGAGAAAACTTCAGAGGAAACGTCAGAGGAACTTTCAAAGGAGGATTTAGGGGCCAACCAAGGCCATCCCTGGGACCGGTGAACCCTTATAGGGGCCCGGAGCCAGGATTCTAGAGATGCCCAAAGGAGCTGAAAGGGGGATGTCAGCTGGTAGTGTCAGGGCCGGAGAGAGATCCAACAATAGTGGTGAAAGTGAATAATAAACCATTGGAAGTAATGGCGGATAGCGGAGCTGCTTTTACCTGTATTCGGCCTGAAAATGCTATACATCTCCCTATGTCTGGTCAATTGATTCGGACAATCGGGTTTGAGGGAGTGAAACAGCTGATTCCTCTAACAGAACCTATTGAGCTCTGCTATAAAAACCTGAAGACTACAATACCCATACTGGTATCAGAACATACACCTATTGCACTTTTGGGAAGAGATGCTTTGTGTAGATTAAATTGTATAATAAAGTGCACACCAGATGGCTGTGTAGTGGAAGTGCCAAAAGATGCTGTTCATCAATTATTGATGACAACGGAGAGCGACATTTCTTCAGTATTCTGGGTTGGAAATCTTAGTGAAGAATTTTTAGAACCAGCTAAACTATGGGAGAAGTTCATTGTAGCAAATATGCCTGATGTGAAGCGTCCGGAATATCCATTTCACTGTACGCTCAAGTACTTTAAGAATTCTGCCCAATCAGACTCAGAAGAATGGTTGAGTCATCAACCAAAGCAAGTTCAACTCAGTTCATGCTGTATAATTTTGGGACCACAAGGAGCAGCTATGAAGATAAGCAGGAATACTTATTTGGATAAAGAGTTTGACATTGAGGAGAGTGTGCCACATGTGACGTTGTTAGTGTCTGAAGAATATGAACAGAAACATATAGGAGAAATGATGGCAGAAGCAGAGGATGCTGTTTTCGTACCAGTAAAAGGGAATCTTGCTATTTGGAGGAGTGAGGACCAGCGGTTCCTTAAAATAATGATCTCTGCTCAAGGACAGGGACAGTTGCAAACTGTGCAATTGACATATGAATCACTCTGTAGTGTCAAAAGGGATGTAGACTCTTTGAGAGAAGAGATGCTGCAACAAGTTCCAGAATATTTGTGGTCACGGCACAGTACCGATATTGGACTTGTGAAGTCAGCTCAACCAGTGACAGTTGAACTCTGACCAGGAACTAAACCGCCTTGGAAGGACCAATATCCATTGAAAAAAGAGGCAATTCAAGGGATTAAACCACAAATTGAAGGACTTTTGAAAGCAGGAGTTTTAAAGATAACACAGAATCCTCAGAGTAACATGCCTTTGTTGCCAATAAAGAAGCCAGATGATTCTTATCGCCTGGTACATGATTTGAGAGCGGTAAATGAAGTGGTAGCTGATTTTCCAGCAGAAGTACCGGATCCACATACTCTGTTAGCTCAAATTCCTCCAGATGCAACACATTTCACAATGTTAGATTTATGTGGTGCGTTTTTTAGTGTTCCACTTAGTATAGAAAGCCAGGGTTTGTTTGGGTTTACATACAATGGACAGTCCTATATATATAAAAGATTACCTCAAGGATTCAAACATAGTCCTCATATCTTCAATAAGGTATTAAGGGATGATTTGATAGGGATAGATCAGGTATTAAACAGCACTGTTGTTCAGTATATGGATGATATCATCATTTGTTCACCAGACGAAGAAACATGTCATAAGGACTCAATTAAATTACTACAAATGCTGGCAGGGAAGGGGCACAAAGCCTCTCGGAAGAAGTTGCAGTATTGACAGGAGAAGGTAGTTTATTTGGGTCAAACAATAACACAAGGACACAGAAGCATTTCTGACAGTCATTTAGCAGCCATTCGCAAGGCTCCAAGGCCCAGGACAGTTAGAGAAATGTTAACATTTCTTGGTATTACTGGATATTCTTCAGCATGGATAGAGGATTATGCTAGTATAACAGGACCTTTGAGGGCTATGATTAAAGATACTGGAAATGCTCAACTCTATTGTAATCTCTCCTGGAGTCATGATGGCCTTTTGGCATTTGAGACGATTAAACAAAGGTTACAAGAGGCTCCAGCGCTAGCACTTCCAGATTACTCCAAAAACTTTTTGTTGTATGTATCTACTTCTACTGGGGGTAAATATGCATGTGCGGTTCTTTGTCAGCCAACAGGTACAGGAAAACATCCTCAACCTATTTCTTATTATTCCACTGCCTATTCAGAAGTAGAATTAGGGCTACCACTGTGCTATAGAGCAATGGTAGGAGTTTCTTTGATGTATGATAAGGCATCATCTGTCACAATGGGTTATCCGGTGACCATCCTTACCCATCATAGTCTTAGAAATCTTTTGAATTATGGAAAATATACATTGACTATGCCTAGGCTTAGAGACTATCATAGACTTTTAGAGCAGGAAGATGTCACCCTAGTGAGGTGTGCCACAGTGAATCCAGCTGAGACTCTGCCAACTCCAGAGGATGGTGAGCCACATGACTGTGTTCAAGAAGCAGAGAAATACTCAAGGCTTAGATCAGATTTGCAAGCCCTCCCACTGCGTGAGGCAGATTTGGAATATTGGACTGATGGATCTTGTTATCGCATAGGAAATAGATTGAGTGCTGGCTATGCAGTAGTAAAAGCTCAAGGAGCTGACTTTATTGTGGAAAAGGCTGAAGTTGTCCCACAGCCTGCATCTGCACAGCTTGCTGAACTTGTAGGGTTAACTGAAGCATGTTTATTGGCTACAGCTCCGATCTTTTTGTAGCTACTAACAAAATCTACTCCTGCTCCTGACCACTCGTAGTGCTTGTGTAAATTTAGTAAAGCACATAAATATTGCTTTTCACTATTGAAAATGACAAATTTAATTCGTATTGCGCTCTGTTATGTAGACAATACACAGATGCCTTTGAAACACGTAATCTAAACATGACAAAATATTAAAAATATAACACATTTAGTTAAATTATTTGGCAATTAGCAGGTTTAAGATCCAGATTAGGTTCATGATTGTGAATTATCTACGTAAATCGACTCAATAGATTACACGTTCTTTCTACACGTTGAATGATGATCATAAAAATATCCGTAAGGACAGCCGGATCACAGCCTCTTCGGCCTCGATGCCTGGGTTCAGCAGGGGCAGCAGGTTGAAGGAGGACAATCGATCGTTTGAATGAATAAATCTGATTTGATAATGATTAATTTACGTTGTATCAAACGGAGCTTTAGGCTGTTAAGATTCAAATAATTTGAGGACGATGCATACAGACTGCTAAAGGCTATATGTTATGCGTATCATTTGTTAAAATAAATGTTAAATAGCTCAACATTCCGACAGCCATCACTGATTTAGTTTATCCATTATGCACAAAACATCTCTGGTTTCCCGTTCCCACTTCATTCAGAACCCCACAAATGAATCTTCTGTTTGTTTGGTGACCGCTGTATTTTTGTGTGTGTGCTTATGCGTTTCTTTGCCTCCAGTTTCATATCAAACCATTTACGCTTCACCTCTGACATGGTTCTTTGTACCACGGAGACAACATTAACAGCATCTGTTACCTCCCTCCAGGCCTTCGCTTTGCCTGTCCCTACCACACCACCACTAACTGAAGAAAATAAAATGTTTTCCACATGTTGTCCACTTCACCCAAAATTATTTCGATCTCCGCTTCGGAAAAAAAATCTCTCTTTCTTTCTCTGCGCCATGACTGACTGGTCGACAGGATGCACCTACACCTCCTTATATGGTGGTCATTGGCTATTCATGGGCGGGGATTTATGCTAATTGCTGATTACCGGGAGCGCGCTGTCACTTTACGATGGATTGGCATTCATGATCATACACACGTGTTTACGATCAAATCTGAGTTTCGCGCGGCATTCCTGAATCCGGAGTAGGTTTTTAGTAGAGTAGGCTTTTATGTGCAAATCTACACACAGATTTACTCACTTTTCATGAATGAGACCCAATGTGTGTCATTTATTTGGATCGGTGTGGAAGAACCGAGGATTTAAAAAAACGGATGGGTCTCCAATACAACATCATGCTCAAATAATGAAATTATTGCATGCTGTGATGAAGCCTAAAGAAATAGCAATAGCTAAATGTGCAGCACATAAAGCAGATGTGTCAAAGGTTGCACAAGGGAATAAAGCGGCTGATGAAGCTGCGAAAGCTGTCACAGGAGCAGATAAATTGGGCAAAGTTCTTCTTGTCACTCATGAAGTAAACCTGGAAGACAAAATTACAGTAAGGGATGTGATTTTAATGCAGGAAACTGCAACTAAAATGGAGAAACAATTGTGGCTAGACCGAGGTGCCACCAAAGATTCTACTGGTCTTTGGAGAAATCATGAGGGGCTGATCTGTTAGGTTTTATGATTCAGGAAGCACATGGGTTAGCCCATGTTGCAAGGGGGGAAGTTAAAGCAACACTTAAGAACTTTCAGTTTTGGTTGATTTTGGCGGCGCCAGTGGACCAAAGCGGTAGTGTTTTGCCTGAAGGAAGACCACATTTCCCATGAGGACCAGCGCATAGCGTCGTAAAATCCTGATCTCCCGGTCGCCTGCAATTGGATTGAACTACATTTCTGTTTCCAGTGGCTGTGTGAAGGATGCATGGCGATGAGGAAATGAATGTAATTGTGGCTAAACAATATCATATGACGACGCTGAAAATAAGAAACGTTTAACTTTGGTTTAGTACCGTATTCCCCCACCGCCCCCCCTCACCCGACTCGAGCCTTGAAACAGATAAATAAAACGTTATGTCTGATAATTTCGCAGTAAACACACGTACAGATACCGGCAGGAAGGTGCCGCATTGCCTGAATATCAACCCTGCACAATTCACACGAATATACAGTTCAGTCTCTCAGGGAAAGTACTACTATTCATTCTAAAGTTTCTTCACATTGTATTATTTCCTATACTGTTATAATTCTATTATTAGGATTCTATATGGAGAATTATACATACATTTATTACTAAAATTACTCTATGCAAGTCTGTTATTGTCACTGTCATTTTTGAATTACTAAAAGCCAAGACAAATTCCTCTATGTCCTTGGCAATAAAGTTCAATATGATTCTGATGCTTATTGAACATCAAAATTTTTTACATTTGTAACATAACATTTCTGTCTGTTGTTTTATCAGGAATTTGCTGTCCTGGACACTACCTCCACCTCTTCTGAGTTTGAGCCCCCATACACTAGTGCTGGCAGGGGCAGAGGGGCGAGGGGAGTAGGTGCAGGCAGAGGTAGAGGGAGAGGGAGAGGAAGAAGTAGGACACCAGAGGACTTGAACCCCGAGACCCAGACAGACCCAGACAAACTTTTATTTATACACCCTCTTTCACAGTTTTCAAAATTCAAGTACTTTGTCACATTCAACACATTCAAATTGTTATTTTGCCACTTGTCCCTTCACAGTAAAGGAAGTAACAAGTAAAACATACGACCTAGAGAAAAAAGAAAAACATTTCCAGGCACATGCACAGTGTTACGCAAGAAATATCATGAAAAAAAGAGTGGCATAAATGCAATGTGCATTTTTGCAATGATGGGATATGTGTATGATTTGAATAAATAAATAGCACAACAACACTGTATTACAGTGGTAGTCAATGAACGACAATGACAGCTGAAAAAAATTACTGTGAATAAAAAAGGGGAGTGTGATGCATGTACATGGATAAATAGAGCAGGATAAAAAAATAAACTATGACAGTTAAAATAAGAAACACTGAATAATCTGTGTGACAATGTTAGAAGTTATCTGGAGTCATCTGGAGAGTCATGCCGCTCTTCTTCCTCCACAACACTCAGAGAATGCATGCTGCAGATAGAGTAGATTGTAAGATTCTGCCCCAGCGCCTTCTCCCAGCATTTGGACACCCTCTATCGGTTCTCCCCTGAGTCAAAACAGAAAATAGGACATGTTGAAAAATACTAAACGTTGCCCAAAACAAACAAATGCAGGCCCTGGGAAACACAAAGTACCTAACACGGTCCGACTCTTCTGTAAAGCTGGAAACTATAGGCTGTAGCGGTTGGAGGTGTTGCTTGTGGGGAGTAGAAGTTACTTGCTTCTTTTGATAGCTGTAGAGAAATAACATGTAAGAAATTTATATGGATCAAGAGTAATGCAAGAGAAACACAAAAGTATACACACTGGAAATAAAGGCACTATACAAACATCACACAATGTAATAAAATGCATCATCTATGTTATACTAGAGAATTATAAGATAAGAATAACAATAATTAGCAATACAACATCAAATATAAAAAGACAATAACATGAAAAAAAATAAATATGGAACAACACCGTACACCTTACACAACATAATGTCCAATAGACACATAATAACAAAAATATCTTGTTATCAGACTGACTTGAAGATGTCAAGTTTACTGGCTAACTGAGATTGTAACCTTCAAAGTTAGGTGTTTGGTGCTACTGAAGTGAGCTACACACAGACCCTTCAGGACTGACTAAATAAACGTTACATATAGAATTTTAAACATGCAACAATCCCTGTAATTTTAGCTACACTCAGCGCAAGGTGCTATTGATAAGCAGGACTATGAAAAGTCATAACTCAATGCACATTGCACACTGGTTTTGTTTTACTGATTATTTAGAGCAAGCAACACGGTTTGACTTCTTTTGCAATCACTGCAGTCAACTCAACAAAAACACGACAAGAATCCCGTTTTTCTCTGAAACTATTACATAACAATCATCAGAAACTACTGTCACGTACATACAAACTGACATGATAACACCACAATGATTCAGTATGACTGATCTTTCCACAATAGGAACCTACATATTTTACTCAAACTTTATATTTGCGGTTTGCAGCCATTGCATTGTTTTTTCTTCATACAGTACTTTTGAGTTTGTTGCGTGGCTGGTCGTGTCAGTGTGGAACTAACATCAGCATTATCATTTTGATTTGAGCATCGAAAGCTACTTACTAGTCCAGCAGGAACAGAGCCAAGGCAGCATCGGTCGGAAATCCCTCCTCGTCTTTGAGCTCAGCGAGTGAAAGCCGGGCCAATGTTGATCCTTGACTGTCCTTTCATCCGGGTAGCCTCCCTTTTTCTTTTTTTTGTCTCCTCAGACAAAACTTTTCATTTCTGTGGTTGTTTTGCAGCTTCTGCCATGATAGCAATAATTGCGCGTAGGCTTTCACATCGACTTCCGTCTTTGTAACGAATGGGGAAAGGGGGAAGTGACGTATGCCGTAAAGCAGTAAACACATTTGTAGTTTTTTGTGTGGCAGGGTTCCTGCCACCCTCCTCGAAGTTGCTTAGTGCCAGTGAAAGCAATACAGACCCCCTCAGGCCATGACAGAGGTGTCATTCAACTAGTTGTAAGTCGATGTATCATCACAAAAGTTATGAAAATATTTTATGAAGGTTGAAAAGTTACTTAGTGTTGGTTTAAGAGAAAGATTATAAAGGAGTATGGGTTTTGGGCACCATATTTGCTTGAACAGATTGATTATGTCATAGGCAGATGTGTTTGAAAAATAATGTTCGAAGGGGTGTGATGGTTCTTCCTGGTCACATTCCAACTCCAAGGGGTCCTATGCGTGAGCTAGTTGTGGATTTTGTTGACATGATAAAACCAGTTGGAGGTAAGAGATATATGCTGGTAGTTGTGGACAGATTTTCGCGTTGGCCTGAGGCATGTCCAACCAAGCGAAAGGATGCTCAGTCTGTTGCCAAGTTTCTGTGTAGAGAAGTTATAAGCAGGTGGAGACTCCCAGATCAGATATCCTCAGGCAATGGGAAGGAATTTGTGGATAAAACGGTGAAATTAATTTTGCAAAAACTAGGGATTAAACAGCGTCTTGGAGCAGTCTATCATCCACAAAGCCAAGGAATTTGTGAAAAAATGAATGGCATTTTGAAAAATCAACAAGGCAACACACAGGTTTAAATTGGATAGCAGCGCTTCCGTTAGCGTTAATGGTGTGTCGCTCAAGTGAGCTGCGTGATTTGCATATGACACCTCATGAGTTGGTCACGGGAAGACAGATGCCAACACCTTGTTTGCGTACAAGTGGGAAGGGTCCAAGTCTGGCCCTTTTGGAGGATGAAATGCGAGCTTATGTCACATACATGGCCACTCTACATAAAAGAATATCCACGTATGTTTCTGACAGGCAAAGAAAAGAGGAGGTGCAGGAGAAGCTCGATGAGCAAAAGAGGAGCACAGTGCAACCTGGAGACAAAGTGTTTGTGAAGGTATTTAGAAGAACGAACGACGTGAGGGACCATTCGAAGTTGTTCGAACTACTGGAACTGCAGTCCAGGTAAAAGGGTCTCCAACGTGGTATCATTTATCTCATTGTGTCAAAGCACCAAGTGAAGAGGTGCTAAGCTCACGGAGCCAAGATGTTGAAGGCTCAAGAGAGCCAGAAGAGAATGTGGAAGAATATGCAGAAGAAGAAGAAATGCTTGAAGAACTTCAAAGTACAAATTCAGAAGAAGAAATCGTCCATGATGTGGACAATGTTGATGATTCTGTGCACATTGTTGATGATACCAGAGATGACTCTGCAGTTAATGAACAGGAAAGAAGATTAAGTGATATTGATTTCCGATATGTCCCAGAAACAGCAGGACGTATTTCAGTGGAGTGTGAAACGTCAACGAATACAAAGAGCTGTGAGTCCATTGCAAGGGAATCCAGAGAGTCAGTTAGACAAAGAAGTCCAAGGCCAGTCCGGAAAAAGGTTAGACCAAGACGTTATGAAGACTAGGGTCGAAGTAACCTTAGGGAAGTCAGTTCAGCTCCCATGCCAGTGTACAGGAGAAAATAATGGTGAAGGGAAATTTAGAGTTCAGTGGGAAGATACCCACGGCAGGGTTTTGGATCTGTCGAGGACATCATCATTGGGAAAGTTTGTGTTACTTAACGACAAGAGAAGACTGAAGATTGAGGGAGACTGTAGTCTTTATGTACGTAGCATCCAGCATGAGGATCAAGGTGATTATAGGTGTTCTTTTTATGACCCACAGTTTAAGAGTGAGGGATCAGAGACAGGACTTAGAGTTAGAATAGTGACTTTAGTGGTAATAGATGAGAGTGTAAATAGAAAGCTTCAAGCCATTGAGGAAGTAAAAGAACAGACAACAATGACGTCAACTCTTATCACGGTACCACCTACGGAAAGACTAAATGTATTGCCGGTAACTACAGTAGCGCCTCAGATGACTTTGACGACACCAACTCCTTTGAAAACTGTAATCAGAGCCAAGTTAGGGAAAGCGGTTCACCTTCCTTGTCAATGTGGAAAATGGAATGTTGGAGGCAACAATCCTCCTAAGTGGACGAATAGTCGTGGTGACGATGTGATGTTAACAGGACCTGAAGTTGACGCTGTGCCTCGTAATCACAGAAAGTACCTTTTAAGTAATGATATGAAGTGGTTGAAAGTTAGGGATGATTGTTCACTTTTCTTGCGGAATATTATAAGGGAAGATCAAGGGGAATATACATGCACTTATTTAGAACCAGAGTTCAAATTTATTCCATTTCAGAATTATTGGGTAGCAGGTTATATAACTTGTAAGGTGATACTTATAATAGAAGATTTGAGCCCTACTGAAGGTGTCATAGTTGCTGAAGGGGTTCAGAAACAATTTACTACAGTGACTATTTCAAGGGAAAACGATGTACGTCAGGAGTTTACTAGTGTAGCTCCGGAAACACCTAAGAATATCAATACAGCAACTCAGGCTAGTACCCTAGCTACAACTTTGAAGGAAATAAGTAGTACGACAGCTACGGTGGCAACGTCTACTTTTGTCACCTCTAGTGAGTTCACAAATGCGGTTGTGACAAGAGCAACCTTGTCTGATAATAAAACAATACTGACATCTCCAATGTCTACAAAACCTGTAGATGTAACCCAGAAACCTATGTTACAACTAGAGCCTAGTGCAATAAGTAATAATGAGATTCGTGACCCTGGGAAACAGATGGAGGAGGAGAATGACATAGGTTTATCTGAGACAACTCAGATAACTGTTCCAGATATAAGAGATGAGTTTGTTGAGTTAGATTGGACATCTGAAGATATGATTAACCACTATCATGCATTACAAAAGAGAGACACTAAGTAGAAGGCATATGGATTTGATTCCTCTGTGTTACAAATCACAGACCCATGGGCAGGTAGGAACCTGTGGTTCCAGCAGTTAACTAATTCTGTAAGATCAGTTAGAAGAATGAATTGTCCATGTGTGGTGAAAGTTCCATCACCAGGTACATGGCCTTCAATATTAGAGACAGTACCAGAACCGCTGACAACTGTATGCCAATCTTATGCGCTATCATGGTTACTGTATCAGCAACAATCAGCAGAGGATACAGTGATGGCTTTGTCAGTGAACCTGTTCAATTCTAGATTTAAGTGTTCTTGGTTAAGGGAATTGCCTTATGTGAATCTACTGGACCAGCATGAAAATATGATAACGGCGGTCCCAGATGCAATGGAGGTAACACCTGTGAGGGCTAAAGATTGTTTTTGTTCAAATAATACTCACAGTGGGCATGGCATGTTTATGGGAATCTCAGACTGTGACAAATATATGATGAACATGGGTAAGCGTAAACACGAGACTATAGATGACCTGTATGAAGTAACTTTTTATGAGCCACATCGCAAACAGAATAAAATTGTAATGGCACAGAACCAGATTTTGCCTGGAAATATAACCATAGGTAATTTTAAAGATATTTGGTGGGTTTGTGGCAATAAGGCCTATATATTTCTGCCATATGTGTGGATTGGGTGTTGTTACATGGCAACACTAAAACTCCCATATGAGGTTCTTGCTGTCCAGAAGGGAAAGGTATCTAATGAAAATCAGTCTAACATTGTTCCTGGCAGTAGGAAGAAGAGAGACATGGCACAATTTCATAATCTGGAGTCCTACCATTGGAGGATAAGTTTAGGAGAGAAGTGGGGCATAGGATTGTTTCCATGGTATGGTGTGACATTTTTGGCAGACCATATCGATAATATAACGTACACCTTACAGGGTTTTGCAAATGAGACTATAAGAGGTTTTGAATACTTGTCAAATACCCAGAGGAGTCACAGACTGACATTGCTGAAACATGATATGGCTCTTGATTATATTTTGGCTAAACAAGGTGGCCTATGTGTGGCTTTGAATTTAACCGGGGATGCATGTTATACTCTGATTCCTGATAGTTCTGACAATGTGACTAGTGTTATAGAAGCATTAAAAAACATGAGAGATGCATTTGGTTCATCAGGAGGATCGGGATGGTCTGCAAATGCTTGGTTGCAGGAGAAATTCGGACCGTTAGGAGCGGTGCTAGTTCAGGTTTTGGGAGCAGTTCTTCTGTCATTATGCGTGATGTTCTGCTTTTGTACATTACTCCTGACTTTTGCTAAGGCTATGATACTAAGATGGGTTGGAGTTGTGATGCCTGGGGATCAAGGGACTAACACAAGTGCCGACGAAGAAGAAGTGGTAGAAGGTGAACTGGTGGAGCAATATCCATTTTAAGTGTTCAACGATGTTGTACTTTTAACATCTATTATTATGTCATTTGGACATCAATGTGAAATATGATACTGTGAATTTCACAAGGTTAAGGTACATTTGAAGTTTCTGCATGTAATGTTTTAATTAAGTACTATTAGTTATATTTGCAAGGATACCGGTTGGTGTTTTCTTTTCCTTTCCTTCTAGGGAACGCTGCAAGGGTGATTGATTGTCAGAATCAGAATCAGAATCAGAATCGTTTTTAATCGCCAAGTACGTTCGCACATACAAGGAATTCAGTTCCGGCAGGTGGTAACACTCTCAGAATAAGGTACAAGTGATAAAGAACAAGAAAGGAATACGTAATAAGAAAAACAGGATATGTACATCTATATGCAAAGTAAAAAAGTAAATAAAATAGTATGTACAAGGGTGGTGCAAAGTACACAAGATAGTGCAAATGATAGTGGTTTTTGGTTAGTGCAAATGATTGGTTGAAACCATTTATGAGCTGTTCATTAAAGTGATGGCAGTGGGGAAGAAGCTGTTTTTAAGTCGTGTAGTTTTGGTGCGCAGGGCTCTGTAGCGCCTGCCGGAGGGGAGGAGGGAGAACAGGTTGTTTTCCCGGGTGGGCGGGGTCCTTGATGATGTTGGCTGCCCTCTTCCTGGTTCTGGAGCAGTACAGTTCCTGGATGGAGGGCAGGGGGGCCCCAGTGATTTTTTCAGCAGTTCTAACTGTGCGCTGCAGTCTGTTCCTGTCCTGCTGTGTGGCTGCTCCGAACCACACGGTGATGGAGGAGCACAGGACAGACTCGATGACACCCGTGTAGAACTGGATCAGCAGCTCCTGAGACAGGCCGTGTCTCTTCAGCTGTCGCAGGAAGAACATCCTCTGCTGGGCCTTTTTCAGGATGGAGTGGATGTTCTGCTCCCACTTCAGGTCCTGGGAGATGGTAGTCCCCAGGAACTTGAAGGTCTCGACGGCTGACACAGGGCTGCTGCTGATGGTGAGGGGGAGCAGTGGCGAGGGCTGTCTCCTGAAGTCCACTGTCATCTCCACCGTCTTGAGCGTGTTCAGCTCCAGGTTGTGCTGGCTGCACCAGAGCACCAGCCGCTCGATCTCTCGCCGGTATGCAGACTCGTCTCCGTCCTGGATCAGGCCGATGACTGTGGTGTCGTCTGCAAACTTCAGGAGTTTGACGGCTGGATGCGTGGAGGTGCAGTCGTTGGTGTAGAGGGAGAAGAGCAGTGGGGACAGGACACACCCCTGGGGGGCACCAGTGCTGATGGTCCGGGTAGCTGAGGTGACGTCTCCCAGCCTCACCTGCTGGCTTCTGTCTGTCAGGAAGCTGGTGATCCACTGACAGATGGGCAGAGACACGTTGAGGTGGGAGAGCTTGGAGTAGAGGATTTCAGGGATGATGGTGTTGAACGCCGAGCTGAAATCCACAAACAGGATCCTCGCGTAGCTGCCTGGGGTGTCGAGGTGCTGCAGGATGTAGTGCAGTCCCAGGTTGACAGCATCGTCCACCGACCTGTTTGCCCTGTAGGCAAACTGCAGCGGGTCCAGCAGGGGTCCTGTCACCGACTTCAGGTGGCTCAACACAAGTCTTTCAAAGGACTTCATGACCACAGACGTTAGAGCCACCGGTCTGTAGTCATTCAGTCCTGTGATGGAGGGTTTCTTGGGGACTGGGATGATGGTAGAGCGCTTGAGCACGGAGGGGACTTCACACAGCTCCAGTGAGCAGTTGAAAATCCTGGTGAAGATGGGAGCCAGCTGGTCAGCACAGGCTTTGAGACAGGAGGGTGACACTCTGTCTGGGCCTGGTGCTTTCCTGATCTTCTGCTTTTTGAAGATCTGGCTCACCTCCTCTTCGCACACTCTGAGTGGGAGCGGGGGGGCAGGTTGCAGTGCGACTGGAGGTGTGACGGGGTTAGTCGTACTGCTGGTCTGGATGAGTGGTGGCTGGGTGAGGGGTGCGAAGTTGTCCCCCTCAAATCTGCAGTAAAAGGTGTTGAGGTCGTTGGCCAGGTCTTTGTTTGCCTCGACGCGGGGGGAGGGTCTCTTATAGTTGGTGATTGTCCGCAGGCCCCTCCACACTGAAGCAGGGTCGTTGGCTGAGAACTGGTTTTTCAGCTTCTCAGAGTAGCTCTTCTTAGCTGCTCTGATTTCCCTGTTCAATGAGTTCCTGGCCTGCCGGTACAGGACCCTGTCCCCACTCCTGTAGGCCTCCTCCTTGGCCTGGCGGAGCTGGCGCAGTCTGGCAGTGAACCATGGCTTATTATTGTTAAAAGTCCGGAATGTTTTGGTTGGTACACACATGTCCTCACAGAAACTGATGTAGGACGTCACAGTGTCTGTCAGTTCGTCCAGGTTATCGTTAGCAGCTTCAAAGACACTCCAGTCTGTGTAGTCAAAGCAGGCCTGTAGTTCCTGCTTTGCCTCGTTGGTCCACTTACTCACAGTCTTCACCACAGGCTTGGCAGTTTTTAGCTTCTGCCTGTAAGTGGGGATGAGGTGGACCAAGCAGTGGTCGGAGTGTCCCAGAGCTGCTCGGGGAACGGAGTGGTATGCTCCTTTAATAACGGTGTAGCAGTGGTCCAGTGTGTTGCTGCCTCTGGTGGGACAGCTGATGTGCTGCTTGTATTTTGGGAGTTCCTGATTTAATCTCGCTCTGTTAAAGTCTCCCATGACAATAAAGAGCGAGTCCGGGTGTTTAGCTTCGGAGCCGTTTAATTGCTCGGCGAGAGTCTGCAGCGCTTCACTCACGTTGGCTTGGGGGGGATGTAAACACCAGCCATGATGAAGGAGAACTCCCGCGGCGAATAAAACGGCTTGCAGTTTATGAAAAAAGACTCCAGATTCGGGCTGCAGTGTGTAGACAGGACCGTGACAGATGTGCACCAACCTTCGTTGATATAAAAACATATTCCACCGCCCTTTGTTTTCCCCGAGAGCTCCTTGACGCGGTCCGCGCGGTGGAGAGAGAAGCCCGGCAGCTGTAATCCGGCGTCGGGAACGGCTTCGCTGAGCCAGGTCTCAGTGAAGCACAGGGCAGAGGAACGTGCAAAATCCTTGTTGGGTCCATTGAGAAGGAGAAGCAGCTCGTCCATTTTGTTGGGCAGGGAGCGGAGGTTCGCTAGGTGGATGGCTGGAAGAGGTGCGCGAAGTCCGCGCCGGCGGAGCCTAACGAGCGCGCCGGCTTGTTTGCCTCTCCTGCGTCTCCTCCATGTCCCGTACAGAGCTGCCGCTCCTCCGACCAAGAGTTCGAGAAAACTCTCTGGATCCGCGCAAAACGTCGGAAAAGTGCCTGAGGTGGACTCCCTGATGTTTAGCAGGGCGTCTCTGCTGAAAGTGATCGGGTTAGAGTGCCCGACCACCAAGAAAATAAACAAAAACACACAAATTCCGAGAGAGCGGTGTGCAGTGACCCCACCCTTCTGAAGGATTTCAGACATTCAGATGCTCAAATGAGGACAATAAAAGAGACTGGATGGCCCTGAACAAGGACATTGTGAAAAAGAACTCGATTAAGAACATCATCGATGCCCTATGAAGAGTCGATGCTGCTGAGGAGCTGCAGAATGATATATTGTTATGTTTATTCTGACATACATGAAAGTGATAATCTTAGTAAGACATGATAGTTTGGAGTGTTCTTTTACTGCATGACTACTACTTGAAAGTTATACAATGTTATTGTATTATTTGCTTGAAGGCTGATGGTTTTTACTAGGGAACACATACATTGAGACCTCAGATGTTTTCTTTTCTTTTCGAGGGTGCCTAGGGATATAGGTGCTAGGCAGGGAAAGGTCCATTGGAAGGTGCGATGGGTCGACCAGCCGGAATGTGGACATTGTTTTGATTTTCTTTGCTGAGGTTTCAATCTGTATTTGTTTAAGGCCTGTCCTTACACAACATATTAAAGTCCTCCTTTAAATTGGCCAGGAGTACTATATGTGGTCGCCTAAGGCAGAGGGGCCGTGAGAGAATTTTCCCTGTCTAGATTGTTTGATGGATGTTTCAAGAAAGACAGCTGCCTGACAGGTTTTCGCTCTCACACTCCAAATAAGTTGTTTGTTGTCGAGACTCTATGTAAGTCTCGAAGGGGGGAAATATGTGGTGTACTGAGGTCCACTTTGACGTTGTGGAACAGGTGACCAGCTAGGGGCCCAAGCTGAAACATACACGGTCAGGGTCAAGAAGATATTTATGGCTATGGTCAAGAATTGGTGAAGTCAGCTAGACTGTCTATTTGTGCTCTGTTCATCCTTGTCACACATTCCACAAAAAGCAAAACCCTATATAAGCAGGAGTTGTGTAGCTGTTATTCAGAGTGGTTCATATTGGCTTCAAAACCCTCTTTCAGGAAACCCGGGACCTGATAAGATGCTGTACGACTTGTAATAAACCTTTTCTTCATGCAAGCACGACGGTGTCAGCGGAGTCTCCTTCATCACCTTCACATCATCGCTACCCCATAAACAACACTTGGAAGAGTTCTGCAGACTTACCCAGACAGGAAAGGACTGGTGCGTTCTGCACAAGTGCAAACCAAGACCAGCATACTGGATAGGCCAGTGACTAAACTTTGTCTTTTACAAGAAGCTGAAACATGAGTTGAACTATAGTTATTTTTGGTGACCTCTGACCTATAGAAGAGTTTTGGTTTATTGATTCATTTTCAAATGATTTGTTGGCTCCATTATGTAAATATGTATTGAATTGTTTATGCCCCCCTGCCATTAACAATTAGGGGCCGGTGTGTTGGAGCCACAGTAATAGTTTTGTTTTGTTTCTTGTTTAATCAATGGAGGTCATTGTTTGTAAATAGAAATGTAGTGTTGTTGTTTGGACACAGGGTGGCGCACTAGAACACAAACACAGGTAATTTAGGTAAGGTACAGATGATGAGCAGCAGGTGTGTGAACCGGGACAGGCAAACAGTTTTTCGACCGTGTGTGTGGCAGCATGGAAAAATGGTACTGTGAACCTGTTGAATGGAAACTTGCCTGAGATGAATTGTGGACATATTTTACCTGTGTAAAGGAGAACACGATTGTAAAATAAATGGGTCGACGCACTCAAAGACAGCAGTATTGGACAGTGGTTTATTGTTGTTGCCCACGACACGCGTCCAAACAAGTTCTTCCCGTTCGCCCCTCAGTGGCTCTAAATGTAAGTTTTTATTTTGATTTAAAGACTTTACATATATATATATATATATATATATATATATATACACATACACACACACACACACACACACACATATATATATAAAAATGATGTGTATATATACTGTGTATTGTTTTTCGGCACTATCTTGCTCTCTATAGCTGATGTAAGGTGAATTACTCCTGTGTGGGATCAATAAAGTTCTTATCTTAGCCATCTGAGAAAATCTAATACATTGTTTTTGGTGCCTAACTGTTTCCCAAGTATATTAGTGCATGTGTGAATGAATAAACGAGAGGCATTAACGTAAATTTCTTTGTAGAAAGGCGCTTTATGAAATGAAGTCCATTCACTTGTATTAGTTTACAACACAGCCTTGCCACATCCAATATGGCAGCGACGTTGACGTATCGCAGCAGCGGGCAAACCCACTTGATGCAGCGTCTACGTATATATGTCTATAGGGGAAGGTTCCAAGCCTTTTTGTTCAGCTGTCACTCATGATTCCACGCTCAGTTGACACCATGCCCCCCACGCCACATCAGGGTCAAAAGTCTGAAACTCAAAAATCAGATTTGAAACTGAAAAAAAAAGATCTGAAAGTGAAAAAAAAGATTTTAAACTGAAAAAATAAGATTTGAAACTGTAAAAAATAAGATCTGAATCTGAAAAGATAAAACATGCAACTAAAAAAATAAGACCTCAAATGTCAAAATATATATGGAAGTGAAAAGTGAAAATAAATAATTTATTCAAAAGAATTACCAAAGTAAATCAAAATTATATTTAACCTGAAAAAACGTTTCATACACTTATTTTTATTTTGAATACATTGTTATATTTTTCAAAATTCAAGATCAACACATGAATTTTCAGTTTCAAATTTTATTTTTTCAAGTACAAAACTTTTGACCCTAATGTAACTCCATACTGGCGGCTGCAAGGGAGCGCCGCAAAGGCAAGCAGCAGCAGCAGATACAAACGGCAATGAAAACAAAAAACAAAAATCATTAGCATTTGCTAAATACAATAACAATGATGCGGTAGGATGCTGCTGTATACCTTTTTAGAAGCAACAGACACTCATACACTCACGAGAGGAGGGAGGGAGAGAGGACTCCAGGCAGCTTCCAGCATTTACCTGCGACCACACTAATATTAGCCACCTAGCAGCACCAACCATAACGCAGAGAGATGACACTTAGCACCACCAAACAACCAACGCAGCACATATAGGGAGCATGGAGCACCACACAAACAGTCGCCCTACAACACAACAAATACATTGAGCACACTGACCAAACGAAACAACCAACGAGGTGAAGTAGCGTACTGACCCGGAAGTAACACGGGTCACGACGGGAGCACAGAGGATGAACCGGCGGGCGGACTACCGATCCATCTCAATGACTGGCGGAAATGAGAAACGGAAACCATGGAAAGAAATGGAAACAAAAAAAAAAAAAAAGAACGAGGGCCAACTGCTACACTACATTATGTTCAATGTATCACAGTTTCTCCACATCATTTATATGAAATCAGAGTTTCATAGTAAAACACATGTTGCTACCTGGATCAGTATTTGTTCTATGCAGTGATGTTGTCTCCTTCGTCTTTATTTGCCTACTTAACTTAGTAACAGTATGCCCTGTGTCTTTTTTATCTGTTAGGTTTTGGGGTAACGGACCAGGTTCCAGTTCATCCTACATGTTTGATACACCATCCAAGCCTGGAGCCTGACTGTTTGAATTTGTACACCCCAAAGAACATCCACAACATTTACAGGTATGACGATGGACCCTTACGGCATAGAACTGAGGAAGAGTACGTTTTTATGACATGTAATGAGATACAACTGTGTAAACTCAATTCTGAACATTAAGGTTTCATTATACCAAAAAATCCACGTATAAAGGCATGAAAAATAGGTCTTTTGTCAAAAGAACTTTATTTTTAGCAAATGTAATAAACAAAAACTACAAAAAACTTAGTAAATAATATACAATATATAGATACATAAATATAAACACAGAAGTGTTTTATCTGCAACACTAATAGTGTCCAACTCTTTCCATTTGGGCGTCCATCACGTCCTGTTTTGGATATGCCAGGAGTTTCCTAATCCGGCTGGTCGTTGCGTTGGCCTCCAGCTGCCCCTTGGCTGAAGTGAGAGACGTTTCAGTCAACCACTTCCTCCTTTGAGGGTCTCTCATACTGGGATGCCAGGCCCTTTGGGATGGGGATTTTGGGGAAGACGAGCCTCATCAGGTTATCTACAGTCTGTAAAAAATTTAATTTAAATATTGAGTTCCTTATGGTTTTAAAATAGGTGCCTCCCTGAATCCACCTTTCTTGTATATATTTCAAGTGTTGCAACAACTATTTCATATTTTCTATCTGATGTTATTATGTTGGTTATAAAAATAGAATTATTTACAAATTATTGCATATAGGGTCTGTTTTTACAGCCTTTGCTGAGGGTAAAACTAAACTAAAAGAATACATTTTTGCTCAGATTCCTCTGTAATAACAGAATCGCCAGGGTTACATGTTGAGTCATGAGCTACTACTAGCTCTGTTTAAGTTTCTCCCACTTTCTCCTCCATCTCAACACGAGGTCTCATACTTGGTTTGAAACCTGCGCCCTTAGGTACTGTATCTCAAACAGAAAACACATATAATTTCTGTGTTACATCTCTTTGCTTCTCTGTGGCTGCTTTTCTGAGTTATCTTCACTTTGTGTCCACTGCGGCCACTCGGCTGTTCACCAGTTACCGTGCCGTGTGTGTGTATGTGGAGGAGTTCAGCTCCAGCACAGAGCGCAGATGAGAGGCTGCAAGATGATAATGAATTAAACCAAATTGTGTAAAAGTGCCCATAAAAGAGCAGATGAGAGGCTGCAGGGTGATAATGAATTAAACCAAATTGTGTAAAAGTGCCCATAAAAGAACACGTCAGAGCTTATCAATACTACGGTCTTTCATAATATAGCCCTGGGGCTAATTTAGTACTGGATTTGGGTACCCATCCATAGTCAACATCTAAAACGCTAAGCAGTTTTGTCCCCTCCCTGTAAAATCAGCAGACCAAACATACCTATTCAAACACATGTAGAGACAGACACACACACGAAGTCCTTTCATCACACAAACATCTCCCTAGCTGTATAACTCAGACTAACCACAATGTTTAGTATCGATATTGTGAACAGCCTCCATGTAACAGAGCTCCAAGTAAACAGACACGTTGTATATGTTCCATAAAACCACATGATAAAAGCGGATTCACAATCGAAGTCCAAGTACAGCCACACATTTTGACAAATAAATGCAGGTCTTATTGTTGCCTGTCGGCTAATCGCTTGAGCTAGCGGTTAGCTGCTCAGGTCAGGCATCACAGATAGACATGTTGACACTTTTGTCAATATGGACATGCTCCACATTGTTAGCTCTGTTAGGCTCTCTACAATAGAATACGCGCACAAACGGAGTAACGAACTTCCGTTTTGTTCCAACATCGGCACAGCTGTTTTCGGTCTGTCTCCTAGTTACATAGCAAGCGTCTGCCATTATCGTAGTGAACATGAGCGCCTCAGGACATAACAAGTATAATGTACGTGGTAGTTTTAAATTTCTCAGAAGAGTGGCTGGCTCTAAGGAGCACTGCTGTGTGCCACTTTGCTCAGCCTTAGGCTGCTATAATAGTGTACAGAGTTTTCAATCTTTCCCCAAAAAAGCTAGCCTTCGTGCAAAGTGGCTACATCGAGTGAGGAGGACAGGGTTCTGTGTCACTCAGCACACCAAGGTTTACAGCCATCACTTTGAACCCCACGAAATTTTGACGACCGAGAAAGGAAGACGGATTTTAGTGTCAGGCGCTGTCCCTTCCTTATTCAAGTGGAACAACTCGAACTAGTCTGAAGAAGACCTTGAAGAGGGCTCGAAACATCATGCCTAAATGGCATTTTAACGGGAGCTTTACTTGCTGTGCGTATCTTATATTGGTTTTCTTTTTATTTCACCAGTATTTTTGATCCAGCACCCACCTGAAATTTTTTTGGGATGTGCATGCCACAGAGTTTTTTTATGAAGTTACAGTGACACACACATCACCCTTGACTGCACTGAACTACGGTGTCAAACTCCTTCTTCTCTGCTCCTCCAGAGTGAAGTATTCTCCACCTACAACTCCCACTGTACTTTTAAGGCAATGGTGGGCATGTACCCCCATGGAGCACTGACTTTTTTGTCAGCGCTCTCTGAAGTGTCCATGAGTGACCGTGATGTCTTTCGTCAGTCAGGGATCACTTCGCTGTTGACATCGGACACAGCCATAATGGTTGACAGGGGGTTCCTTGTTGATGACATCGCCCCGGGGACTGTTAATTGCTCTGCCTTCGTCACTCAGAGGGCCAAGATGCCGGAAGTGGATGTGTTGAGGACTCAGTCCACTGCCAGATTGAGGGTCTTCGATCAGAATTATTACAAAAAGGTCAGGCATGTGATGCAAGCCGAGACAGGGATTTAATTATTTTCAAACCATGCTTTTGCTCAGCAGATATGAGAAATATTATAAGACTGATTACTCACAATGCTATAATTGCCTTCCCATACAAACAGTAAGTTTCCCCTCTGTCCCATTTCTTAGATGTATTGAAATGACACAAAGCACTGCAGACGTCCGGTGTGTAGGTTTACACTGCAGAGAGCTATGTACACTAAACAGATGTACAAGTTGGCAGATGTACAATCAGAGACTTACAGAGCATTGCAGAAAACTATTTCATTGCCATCAACCCTGTGTGTAGGTGTGCAGAGAACTTTGTATATTACATTGTCATCAGCCCTGTGTATAGGTTTGCAGAGAACTATGTACATTTCATTGTCATCAACCCTGTGTATAGGTTTACAGAGAAGTATATACATTTATGTACATGACTCTCGAGGGGTGCACCACAGGGAGTGTCCATCCTCGGAGGGAGGGTGGAGGGGCGCACTGCATATGAGTGTCTAACTAGCACACCCACATACACACACACACAAACACACACACACACAAATTATTTATTTGATTCCACCAATTACATTAAATATGGCAGGGAGTCAAACACAAAAGGGTCAAGAAGACAATCCTGGTCACTCATGGAAATACATAACATCTTCTCCTCCATACAGCCAAGCTGCCTATAACAGCAGAAACAGAGCAGAACTTAGCAAGCTTTTTTGCTCTGCACTTAGATATGCCAGCAGTGTTCAGGCCACTAGTGTTATATTTATACACATGGCCCAGGCTTCCAAATATGAGTACGGAGAATTTGCATTTGTAACCAAGACTTGTTATGATTTGGAGTAATGGTTGATATTTTGAATATTTGTCATGGAAAGCCTGGTCCATGTACAGGTCAAACACACAGCCTACTTCCAAAATCAGGACCTCCATGTGGTGGCTATCAACAAAACAAATGTCAGATGTATTGGAGATGTTGGCAAAGATGTCATAATCTAGGTCAAACCAACCTGGCAACGCTCTCAAGTTTTTACACATTGCAGCACTTGATGGTAAAGCTTTTTGCACAGCCTCAGATATTAAATCGACAATGCGGTCATGACAAGCAGTATACAGAGCTTTGTAAGCTTGACACCCATTTAGCACATGTGCAGTAGATTCAATATGTTCAGAATCATAATTTAAACAAAATGGTTCATGCATACTTGGGTACCAGGTTGACAGATTGTACTTAGTTGGCAGTACCTGCAATCTTGCCTTGATGGTAAATTTTAAGACATCCTTACCAATAGCAGCATTTCTGTACATTGAATGTGAGGTAGAATGATCAACAAAATCGAGACAGGCTAACTTTCCTTGCAGTCTCAGTCCACGCCAATGTTCTTTGGCCTCAGTCTGCTTGATACTGAGCAGGGCCTTTTGTGCAGTGTCACTAAGGGCTCAATTATGCTCCCTACGTCCCTTTCAAATGATGTTACCGCCACTGCCCACATACTTCCATGCGCCCTTTACGTTGGCATGGATGTTAACCAATATATCCACCAGGAGGCAGCCCACCATCAAAAGTTTATGACAACAACAAACTCAAAAACAAACATGGCGACTGTGGAGGAGATATTGATAATGTACCTCTTGCATAAAAGACAAAAACAGAGGCAGTGTTATAGGAGGTGGTGGTCAGTGAGGCTGTTAAATACATCGCGACAGACGGAGAATTCTTTTCTCTAGTACTGCAGATGAGAGAAATTGAATTGTTATTTCTTCTTCGTGCCTCACTAGAGCTACGTATCGGGTAGTGACAGCAACACTGCCCCCATGGTTTCCGGTGGTACTGCTCCGTTTGGCCCGTATCCGTAAGCTTTATGTGTATGTCCATTCTCCATTCTACGTTTTATTTGTCATCTCTCTCAGGGTTTTTTCGGGATGTGGACATTAGCAAATAGATGATGTATTTAGCCAGGGCCACATCTCTCACAGCCTCAAATTTCATGACTATTGGGAGGGGTGACAGGTCTACCAAATGGAGGCGATGGAGATACTCCTTTGTGAGCTCCTCAACCTGCTCTCCCCACTCTCCAGCGATGTTAAACTTATGGCCTAAATATGGGTAGGTCTTATTATGGGCGTAGACTCTGATGGGTTTACCCATTACCAGAAAGGAGGGGGGCTTGTCATTCGTGGCCTTATACCAGCGGTTACCACCACTGCGGCGTTCGTGGAAAAAGCACATTTGCTCTGTTTCACCTCCAGCCCAGACCAGTGGAAGAATTCATCAGTGCATGTCAGCATGTTTATAATGACATCCTCCTGTCATGAGGACACCTGCACGTCATCTGCATACCCCTGTACAGGATTTGGAGATCGGACATGTGGTGGAGCACACTGGTGAATCCACTTCATCCATTGGTTCAGAGCCAGGATAAAGTTCACTGCACTCCAGGGACAGCCTGTTTTTATTCCCACCTTAAGAGAAATTGGCTCTGTGAGCTGCTGCCCATAGATAACCTGGAGAAATGATCCTTGGTACACGTTGGAAATAACGTTCACAAAGGGTTGAGGAAGCTGTATTTCCTCCAATGCATTCAGCATCACCTTGTGGGACAGTGTACCGAATGCATCTCTGAAGTCCAGGAAAACGGAAGAGAATTTTGAGGATATCTATGAGGATATCTTTGAGTTATCTATTCCAGTTTTCTAGCAAAATACATGCTCATCCATTCTTCTTCTGTTGATGTACGCTTTCTGGTGAGGGGAAAGAATACCCGTGTCGACCAGCCAAGGAAGGATGCAAGCAAGCATGCACTTCATGAAATTCTTATATATTGTGGGAAGTAGAGAGATATCACGCCATGTGGAGGGATCTTATGGGACCTTGTCTTATAGTCAATCGGTAAACTTGACCTATGTAACACCGACAAACAGTCCTCCCATGTCCCGCCTTTTTTTTTTTTCTTTTTTTTTTTTAGCTAAAGGGAGTGTTTACACCAACACTGTAGTAATCAGCCCTGATGAACTTAAAGGTTCAATCTGTTGGGAGGCCGTATCAGTCGGCCGTATCGGGAGCAAGCAGGGAAAGGGGATGAAGAAGAGATAGCAGCAGTGCCTGAAGTCTCTGGTGCAGACCACCACGAAGTCCGCCGGGAGCAGGCTGAGGAGAGGACATGCATGCTCTCTCACACTCAGTCCGTTCACTTGGTGCCTGAAACCCACTGCCCTCTGATGTGGACACCTCTGACTAGGGATGGGAATCAAGAAACGGTCCCTGTTAAGAACCGATTCCAACTGGTTCAATTCATCGACATCATTAGCCTTTATGCTTAACGATTCCCTTATCAATTCTTTTCATTACGCCAAATCTATGCTCGTCAGTCAGCAACATGTTTAACAACAAAGAAGACGTAATGGTGGAGGGACAGAAGCGGCCAAAGCCATGGCATCACTTCACACTGTTGTTCGCCTCCCTGGAGCTGCTAGCAACTGTGGAGCCTCGGTGTGTCCCCGCTCCAGGTAGACAGCGACAGGACGCTGTTGTTGTTAGCCTCCCTGGAGCTGTTAGCCCGCTATGGAGCCTTGGCGTGTCCCTGTTAGCCTCCCTGGAGCTGCTAGCCCGCTGTGGAGCCTCGTCGCATCCCGACTCCAGGAAGACGGCAGCCAGGACACTGTTGTTGTTAGCCTCCCTGGAGCTGCTAGCCCGCTGTGGAGCCTTGGCGTGTCCCCGCTCCAGGTAGACGGCGGCCAGGATGCTGTTGTTGTTAGCCTCCCTGGAGCTGCTAGCCTGCTGTGGAGCCTCAGCGTGTCCCCGTTCCAGGAAGACAGTGGCCAGGACGCTATTGTCAGATTTCATGGGAACACCAAGGATGGTAAGATGAGGGCAGTTGAGTTGATTTGCACGCCATTTGTTGTTATTATATGCTAGGCTAGCTGCGTTAGCTGCCTCAACTGAGTTAGCTGCACTAGCTGCGTGGTATTGACACACTCAGGCTGTGGGCCGGGATTTATCTCTAGATCACCAACTAGCAGTAACATTGATGACACTCATTGTGGCTGTTGTTGTTGTGACATAGATAACTGTATGCCAATGCTGGCTTATGACTGTAAAAGCTGCCGTTAGTTTTTTGTGTGGTTAGACAGTGTGCTTTTTTTCAAATCTTTCTCATCGTTTTTCTAAACTAGACCATGGCTTTAAGGTTCATAATAAAACGTTATGAAAGCAGATGTCTTGGGTTACAAACAACAGGAGGTGATATCATTAACTCACAGGAGGAATCGATAAGGGAATCGATAAAGAATCGGATCGATAAGCAGAATCTATAATGGAATTGATATCAATAAAATCCTATCAATTCCCATCCCTACCTCTGACCCAGTCACAGTGTCATGTGCTGACAGCGGCTCTGCCACACGTAGGTTGACCCAATTGCGACGATAGAGTGAACCCTTGACCTCCACCAGATATGACCGTGGAGCCACCTTCCGCAGGCACACCCCTCGCCGCCAGATGCCTGTCCTACCGCGTGGTAGTGGTTTCATCCAAACTGCTTCTCCCATTGTGAGCTCGGGCAAATCCTTAGCAGTCCTGTTGAGTTTGGAGACCTGCTTTCTGTGATGTCATTTGTCAGTCACATCTGTAATGACTTGTGGCTCAAGGAGTGTGGAAGCTACCAGCAGAGCTGATTTCAACCGCCGTGCCATCAGACGCTGGGTGAGACTGGTGCCCATTCCCTCTGAAGGGGTGTTTCTCCATTGCAATATTGCCTTCAAGGCATCCTTGCCATCTCTGAGTGCCTTCTTGCATAAATTCTTTGCTATTTTGACAGCTGCCTCTGCTTGTCCGTTGGCCTTGGGATGCCTTGGTGAAGAAGTGAAATGCTCAAACTTTCACTCCACAGAAAACTGGCGAAACTGAGCACAGGCAAACTGGGGTCCATTGTCTGAGATGACCCTGTCAGGTTGCCCATACCAAGCAAATTGAGCCTTGCAGCATTTTATCATTGTCTCTGCGCTGAGGTCCGGCAGAACGTAAATCTCCCAGAAATCTGAGTATTAATCAGCCAACATCAGGAAGTCTTTCCCATTGTGTTGAAACAGATCTAGGCTCACGATCTGCCAGTGGGCAGTTCATGGCTCAGCATTGTCTCTTCTTGCTGCTTGGTGGCATACTCATTGCATGTTGTGCATTTACTGACAAAGTCCTTTGTTTCACTCTGCATTCCAGGCCAGTATAAGGTCTCCCGTGCTTGTTAGCCTCGCCACCAGTGTGACTGCAGTGTACTCTGGCTAGCATTTCAGCACGCAGCACCTTGGGGGTCACCACTCTTTGTCCTCTAAACAACACTCCATTTTGCACACTTAACTAAGATAGGCCAGTATTCTCTGACTGCCTGCACAGTTCCGTCCTTGATGGCCAGCCAGCCTGCCAGGATTGTGGCTTTCACAGCTTACAGCTGACTGTTATTGTCTGTGTGTTGCTGTATCTGTATCAGTCTTATGTCAGTGACATTAACGTAGTCAGCCATGTTTATGTGCTCAATAGCCAGCTGTTCGTCCACCATACTGCAGACTGGCTGTCCACTTACATCTACAGGAGAAGGGACACTCCTGTGAGGACAGCAATGTGCACATCTTGGCCAGGAAGGAAAGATGGTTTGAAAGAGGAGTAAAAGAAGCCATCTAAGTCAAGCTGGAAAGACCATCGTTAAACAGAGGCGGTGGCTTACGACACTACTAATCCCCCACCTACAATGCAGTCTTGGGATCTAATCCCTCCCCAGACGACTCTACACCCATTCACCCCCGGCCCCACCTGACCCTAACGACTCACATGGTGGCCAGGTGGGTCAACAACCCACGTTGTGACCTTAACGACTCTGAAACTATGAGCTCACCCCTACGACTCTGTAAGGGTTCCCACCCACACAGAGTTTATAGCCTGCAACTTCGTACCAGTCATTTAGAACTGAAGAAGCTTCTTGCATGAGAAGTGAAAGGTCTTCAAGAAACGCAAGAAAGTTCAGTTGCCTACGATATTAGCACTTACAATTACCATGACCTGGGCCCAGTATTTCAAAGTGATCTGATAGGATTATCCTGGCCGGTTTGGATTAAATCCTGATCTGATCTGAAAACTGGGTATTTCAACACAGATCTGATCCTCAGGATCAGGATTCAAATCTGGTAATCCAATCCTCCCTTTAATCCAGATAAAGGCTGCATTTGGGTATTTCAAAAGTTAAGGCAGAGATCTGGATCAATTTGATACCAAATGTGAGGATTATTTGGATCCCACCTTAGAGGTGGATTTGACAAAGCCTCAGCTCCACTTCTCCTAGATATTGTTACTCAAGATGTTCATTACACTTAATCTAAATTAGTGTTTTAGTTGTAAGTAATTTCAAGCATAGAAAAATATTGTTTGGCCATACTTCCTGAAACTGCTGTAAATAAGAGTAACAAATAAAGACGTACATCTCTATGGAGCTATATTTGTGTCTTTATTTATAGTATTAGTGCACATGCGCCCACGCGTGCAGCCTGTTGCAGGCACTCCTGCTTGTTTTCTCAGTTTTCTTACTTTTTTGCTTTATTAAGTTTGGTATTTGTGCTTGCTTTTGTGTGACTGTCATTTTGAAACTGCGCCCTCTCCAAACATGCTGATTGAGAGAGTTGTGCTCATTTTCCTCACTCTGGAATTACTTCTTTCATTCGGACCCGGCACCATTGCGCAACAACTTCATGGCCGCATTGTTTACTCCAAAGATCAGCTGATCGCGCTGACGCCGGCCGGCTTGGCTGGCTTGGCTTTCCTCCACAGTTCAGCTGGTATCTCCGATGTTCCGGCAGCACTCAGAGGATGCAGGGGAGGAAGTAAACAGCGGTGGAAAAAAGCAGGGTTGAGACAATGGAGGCTTATGGAGAAGAGAAGATATAAGCTGTGTCTCGCCTCTCTCATCATGGGCAACGTGAGGTCACTGGCAAATAAGATGGACGAGCTGACAGCGGTCACCAGGAGTCAGAAGGAGTACCGGGAAAGTAGTCTTAAGTGCTTCATTGAGACATGGCTTCACCAGGACATTCCTGACAACAACGTCTCCATCAGCGGCTTTCAGACTGTTCAGGCCGACCGGGACTGCACCAAGAGCGGTACAGGTGCAGTCCTGACCATATTTCTATTACCATATTTCTGTTAAGGAACGTATCTGTTGCCCGGACATTGAACTGTTTGCTGTTGGACTCAGGCCGTATTTGCCCAGGGAGTTTTCACATGGCATTATTGTAACTGTTTACACTGTTTTCAGAGCTGGTAACAGGGAGGAGGTGAGAACAGTACAGGGTGAGCTGAAGATGAAGATAAGGGAGGCTAAGAAGAGGTAAAGGAATAAGCTGGAGAGGAAACTCCAGCAGAACAATATGAGAGAGGGCTGGAGTGGAATGAGGACCATCACTGGCTTCAGGACCAACAACCAGAGGAGTTGAAGGCAGCGTAGACAGGGCCAATGAGCTGAATCTGTTTTTTAACAGATTTTACACTACTGCCCCCCCCGACTCTTCTGCTGTCTGTCTTGGTCAACCATCTCCCACTCCACCCTCCTCCCCCACGCCTCCCTCTCACACCTCAACACCCTCCTGCTTGACCCCCCCTCCTCCTCACACCTCCTCCCCCTGTGGCCAGACTGACTGCACTCTCCATCATGAGGACTATACCCCTCCCCCACGTGTCGCCACCTCCAAAATGTGCTTCACTGCTGACCATGTGAGAAGACAGCTGTTGAGACTCCACTCAAATAAGGCTGCAGGCCCTGATGGTGTCAGCCCCAGGGTGCTCAAAGCCTGTGCCCCCCAGCTATGTGGAGTACTTCAGCATGTCTTCAACATGAGCCTGAGTCTCCAGAGGGTCCCCTTGCTGTGGAAGACATCCTGCCTCATTCCTGTGCCAAAGACGTCGAGTCCCAGTGGCTCCAAGGACTACAGACCCGTGGCATTGACCTCCCACGTCATGAAGACCCTGAAAAGACTCGTCTTGGAGCTCCGGCACATGGTCAAGCCACTTTTGGACCCCCTCCAGTTCGCCTATCAGCCCCGACTTGGAGTTGAGGACGCCACACTGTTGTGGATAACTTTGTCACATGGTGTAAGCAGAACCATCTGCAGCTCAACGTGGCAAAGACAAAGGAACTGGCTGTGGATCTGAGGAGGACCAAGACACTGGTGACCCCTGTTTCCATCCAGGGGGTCAGTGTGGACATTGTAGAGGATTGTAAGTACCTGGGGGTACACACTGACATTAAAATGGATTGGGCTAAGAACACTAACGCTCTCTACAGGAAGGGCCAGAGCCGTCTCTATTTCCTGAGGTGACTGAGGTCCCTCAACATCTGCCGGACCATGCTCAGGATTTTCTATGAGTCTGTGGTGGCCAGTGCTATCCTCTATGCTGTTGTGTGCTGGGGCAGCAAGCTGAGGGTGGCGGACGCCAACAGACTCAACAAACTAATCCGCTAGGCCAGTGACATTGTGGGAACGGAGTGTGACTCTCTGATGGTGGTGTCAGAGAGGAGCATGCTGTCTAAGCAACAAACTATCTTGGACAATGTCTCACACCCACTCCACCATGTGCTGGTCAGGCAGCAGAGTACTTTCAGTGGGAGACTCATACCACCAAGATGTACCACTGAGCGCCACAGGAAATCATTCCTGCCTGTGGCAATCAAACTGTACAACTCCTCCCTCTGAGTGGCCCGGAGACTTTTTCACACACTGCAATAATCTAATGTAACTTGTGCAATAACCTCACTTCACCCTGACTGTATATATTCTGTTTGTGTAAATAATCTTTTTTAGCTTACAACATATATATACATATATATATATATATACATATATATATATATATATATCAAAAAACTTTTTTTTACTCTCAAATATTATTTTTTGTTATCAGTGTGAAAACTTTTTCTCTGTCTCAAAGAAATGTTTCTCTCAAAACATTTTTCTTCTCTCTCTCAAAACCTGTCTTTGATCTTGTGTCAGGATTTTGCTTTCGCTGTGAAAATAATGTCATGGGCGGGGCCACGTTCCTATTGGCCAGTCTCAATCAAATTGTCAGCTAGGTGAGGATCATCTTGGGAGTCGAATTCAACTGAATCAATTATCCACCATGGTGGATTCACCGGCATAGATGCGCTGCATTATTTGGGAGCAGAGACTCCAATGTTTGGGAGCTCGCTGAGCAAGTTGGTTATCAAAATCATTCCTATAATGAACCCCTTTTCTCACCTAACGTTATTTTACCAAGAGTGTGTTATTAACTGCACTAGCCAGCTAGTGTTAACTTTACATCTAGCTAGGTTATCCCATTAACGTTACTTTACTACAGTGCTTTTCTCTTCCAACATTCCATGTGTGGCAGGGTGAGCGCTGCTACACCTCCGCCCTTAATTGCCATCAGCTGGGCCTAATTTCCAGTTGTCGGAGCCTAATTGCACAGTGGTGGCACCTGCGTTATTTGGTCTTCCCCTCACGGGCGCACTCACTTCTACCTAGCATTTACCTGGCGAGGGCTTTGTGTGGCATGCTCCGGTTGGCGTGCTTTGTGTGTCGTGCTCCGGTTTCTGTACCCAAACTTGGGACTCATAAGGTAGGCATGGGTGCTGCAATGTTTGTGTACTGTTAAAGTGTATTATGATGTCACAGCTGCCGTGACTCTTCACTTTACAGCGGCGTTGGCCGTTCCTGTTGTGTGCAGCTTCGGAGGGGACTTTGAAAAGCGTGGTGTCTGTTCTTCGCTCCAGTCAGCTCGCTCTGTTTTTTTTATTTCTATACGTCTGCTAGTTCTGTTAACTTTATGTTAACAGGTTGTCCTGCTCTCTGTCCTGCTGTAGCTGAGGCCACAGCTTGTGGTTTCTTCTTCTCCTCTGCGCACTGTGTGGGGCTGCACTCCATAGCATGGTGACGTGGGCCGTCAGCTGGGCATCCTGAAGGACGGCTATCCACGTCTCCAGCCCTGGTGCTGCCGCCCCGTTTTCCACAGATGTTCTGCCGGTTTTCCACAGACTGATTAAAGCACACTGTAACACAGCTGTGCATTCATGCAGCTTTGAACCTCTGTGTTGTTATATTTGGAAGTCTGTCTCCTGTCCCCATATTTACCAGTGTACGAATCTGTGTGACCTTCTGTTGTTAAGAGTAGTCTACAGGTTTGGACTTCCAGTATAGCATGCATGCGTGTTAGTCGGTCTCCTCGCAGCTCCTGCTGAAATATATATTTTATTGATGTTTTTACAAACTTTTGCCAAGTTATCTTTATCCTAAAGTTGTAAGAGACTAGAGGGACTGAAACTATGCCGGAGACGAGACAGAAGACTAAAGATATGCCCTCCTACGCGGCTGACTCCGAGTCCTCAGCTAACCTAACGCTAGCAAACTAACCTAGCTTGTGCTCCACCGCACCCATACCGGGGATGAATGCCGCTGCTGACTTTCAAGCTGCCATCGACAAACTGAGGAGCGAAAACCTTGAGTCACTTGCCAACTTTCAGAAAGAGTGTGGTGCGGCTATTTCAGCTCTGCAGCAGACGGCTGATGTGCACGGGAAAAAGATTCAAGATGTGGAGGCATCCCTAACCGACACCTGTGACCAACTTGCGGGGCTGGGCGAGACGGTAGCGTGGCTGATGAAGGAAAACAAGGCCATCAAGAAGCAACTTGACTACTTGGGCAAGTACACACGAAGAGAGTGTAAAAACTTGTTTGCTGTTGGTGGCTGGATTATGTAGATAGCCTCTACATTGGCATATCAGTCAAAATATGAGGACCAGAGGAGTGCATTTCTTCCATTTATTCCTTTGTTCAGTCAATTGCATTACACAGATGATTTGTTTTCTAAAAAATAAATGAGGAATTATAAATTAACGTACAGGAATAAATCATCTCTCAGACAACATAAACTTACTCAGAATAATGCATCCAAAGTTGACAATTGACTGAGAAACTCCACATCCATACAGCATGCTCCAGCAGACAAAGGAAAGAGGCCGGGCAGAGGCTGATTGAGAATTTATCACCTCAGGTGAGGCCTGTTAGGTTGAGCCATGTAAGCTCCGCCCACCCAGGCCTGAGCAGGTTTGAGTATTTTCTACAGCCGCCCCTCAAATATGGTAACATATTTGATAATAATGTTAGTCTTTAGCAGACGGAGTGGGTTCAGGATCTGCTATCAAGGGGAGGGGGATTAGTTTTGCAACAGGTCGTATGTACAGTTTCCTTTTGATGCTCACCTCTACTGTACGGATGCGCCCATCATTACTGGGGATAAGGCGGGTTACCTTTCCAATAGGCCAGAGTCCTCTGGGCAGCTGTGGGTCTATTACCATGACTACATCAGACACTGCTAGGTTGATCTTTTCCCTTTGCCACTTCTGGCGTGTTTGAAGGCTGGGTAAGTAGTCTTTAATGAAGCGCTTCCAGAAGTGGTCTGCTAAGATCTGGCTGTGTCTCCATCTTCTGCGACCAATAAGGTCTGAATCACCGTACACTGCCTGGGGAAGGGAGGCACCGCCGCCCCATGAGAAGCAAATTTGGGGTCACAGGGTCGGGATCAGCCAGGTCTGATGATACATACCCCAAGGGTTTTGAGTTGAGGATACCTTCGATTTCTATCAAAACAGTGTTGAGTACTTCCTCGGTAACGGTTTGTGCCCCCAATGTCATTCGTAATGCTGTTTTGATAGATCTCACCTCCCTCTCCCACATTCCTCCAAAGTGGGGGGCATTTGGAGGGTTAAACTTGAATTGTATCCTCCTCTTACCCAGCTGCTCCTTTAGTACTGGATTCAAGGCCTCAAAAGTGTCACTGAGTTCCTTTGCTCCTCCTTTAAAATTTGTTCCACAGTCTGACAAGAGTTCAAAAGGTTGACCTCGGCGTGCCGTGAAACGTCGCAGGGCCATAAGAAAACTGTCAGTGTCCAGGCTTGTGAGAGTTTCTATATGGAGGCAGTGGGTTGTAAGACATTTGAGCAATAACCCCCATCTTTTTCCTGTTTTGCGACCTATTTTTATGACCAACGGGCCAAAACAGTCCATACCCGTAGACCAAAATGGAGGCTGGATGAAACGGACTCTGGAAGGGGGCAGGTCTGCCATTTTAGGAATAATGGGTTTAGTTCTCCATTTTCTGCACTCGATACAAGTCCACTGATGGTTCTTAATGGCTTGTCGGCCTCTGAGAATCCAGTAAGAACGTCTGATCTCTGCATAGACCCTCCCAGGACCAGGATGTAGAAGGCGGGTGTCATAATCCTTTATAATCAGAGGGGTTGTTGCATGTCTGGGGTCTAAGACAATGGGGTACATTGTTCCTGGTTCGAGTTCTTCTGCTAAACGCAGTCTACCTCCTACTCTTATAAGGTTTAGCTTGTGCTCGAACTGTGGAGAAAGGGAAGAGAGGCGACTATTAGTGGGAAGTTCTTTATTTGACTTGAGGGCCTGGAAATCCTCTGGGAAGCTTTCTGATTGGGCTTTTGAGAGAATGAGTGTTTCGACCTCTGCCTGGGTGAAAGATGGGGTTCCATTGGGGGCATGGCTGGCTGTATCCTGAAGGTGTTGATGGGTTGCCTCCACAAGATCTTGCCAGGTACTGAACTGACTGGGGTCTGGTAGATCTGAGTGCTTTTGGGTTTGTGTAAGGCCACAAAACAAGGGTTTCCTTCGGTCCGGGACTGGGCCCTGAGTGTGTGGTGGGCAAACAGGCCATTGATCAGAAGGCATAGCTAGAAATACTGGGCCTCTATTCCATCAGTTCTGTCAACTCCATTAGTTTCTTACCTCTGGTTATATCGTCAGCAGGATTGTGATGTGTTCCAACATAATGCCACTGGTAGGGGAGGTTAGGTCTAGGATTTCTGTGATGCGGTTCGCAACAAACACTTTATACCTACATGACTCTGACTGTAGCCAGGTTAGGACTACAGTGGAATCTGACCAGAGTACAGTTTTGTCAATAGGGATTGTTAATTCACTCTCAAGCAGCTGAGACAGTTGCGCTCCAGTCAGGGCAGCTGAAAGTTCAAGGCGAGGGATGGTGAGCTGTTTTTTGGGAGCTACACGTGATCTGGCCATGACAAATGAAACATGAGTTCCCCCCTGCTCATCCTCCATCCTCAAATAGGCAACAGAACCATAAGCTCTCTCAGATGCATCACAGAAAATATGTAACTGTCTTTGTCTCACAGGGAAAAGTATGTTAGATTCATACCATCTTGGGTACTGGATTCTGGCTAGGTCAGAGAGCTCGCTTTCCCACTCCATCCATTCTTGCTGTAGGTCACCTGGGGGTATGGGGTCATCCCACTGTCGTCTTTTCATCCAGAGCTGTTGGAGAAGGACTTTAGCTCTGGTGGTGTAGGGTATTATATATCCAGTGGGGTCATACTGAGTGGCAAGTACTTTGTATACATTCCTCATGGTTAAGGTGTCATACACCACTGGCCTATGCTTATAACCTAGAGTGTCAGTTGTAAAGTGCCAACTTAGCCCCAAGGTGCCCTCTGTCGGTTCAATCCTGTCATGGCCCAGCCAGCGTTCTGTGCTATCAGACTGGGCCTCTAGGGGTAAATGGTCTACTACAGACTGGATGTCGCTGGCCCACTGCCTGATGTCAAAGCCTCCAGAGGATAACACATCCCTCAGCTTGACAACCAGTTGCTTTGCCTCTTGAGAGCAAGGAAGGGAATGCAAACAGTTGTCTACATAAAAGGACTGAAGGACTACGTCTGCTACGTTGGGGTTGTGCTCTTGATGTTCCTGTGCATGTCTTTGAACAGCATAAATGGCACAGCAGGGGCTGCAGGTGGTGCCAAAGGGTATTACTTGCCACTCATATACATCAGGAGGATCTTCTTTTTTTAGGTCACGCCACAAAAATCTTAATAGTGGTCGGTCTTCAGGGCGTAGTCTTATTTGGTGGAACATGGATTTAATATCCCCACTGATTACTACTTTGTGTTGTCGGAAGCGAAGCAGCACACCTAGTAATGATGGGCCCAGAATTGGTCCGGGGAGGAGTTGGTTATTCAGAGCTTGGCCTTGGTAGGAAAAAGAACAGTTAAAGACAAAGCGGGGTTTTCCGTTGTGCTCAACTAGGTGATGGGGGATGTACCAGGACTCTAATGATTTGGATATTTGCTCAGTAGTTAGTTTGGATACATAGCCTGCTAGCACCAACTTGTCAATCTCTTTAATGTAGGTTTGGGCCAACTCTGAGTTTTTGCTAGGCGGCGTTCAGTCTGGCGCAAGAGGGGCATAACTGACTCCCTGGGTGCATGTAGGGTTGGAGCCTTGTGCGTACGGAGTAGCGGCGTTGCATAGCGTTCTGTGCCATCCATATTGACCCTGGCGGTTTTGGCCTCCAACAATTCCATAGCCTCCTTGTCTTGTTTGGATCTGGTGATTAGCTTCTCATTTTTAAAAGGGAGAACATCCATCTGCCATAATCTCTCCACATGACGACTGAGGTCTGCATAAGGGGTGCCAATTGAAGTGGTAAAGAGAGCTTGGGTGGTATCTGATTGCTCGTTCAGGAAGGTTGGTCCCTGCAGCATCCAACCCAATCGGGTATGGATGGTTGCTGGTGCCCCTAATGGACCTGAGCAGACTCTCTTTGTTGGGGTTATGAGATTGGGAATTGTCTGCTCCTATCAAAAGAAGAGCCTGCACCTTAGAGAAGCAGTGAAGGGGAAGGCCCTGTAGGCGGCGATAGTGCTTTTGAAGCTTATCTACTGGATAACTCTGTTCTACCAATGACAGCTTATCAGATGTAAATGCATTTTTAACAATGTATGTTCTGTGTGGGTTTAGGGCAGGGGAAATCTCAAAACTTGCTGTGGTTCCATCTAGGCCTTCAGTTCTTTGTCTGATGGTGCGGACAGCAAGGTGTTCCTTAGGCCCTTCAAGATCTAATTGTTCACGAGCTGCTGAAAGGAGCATAGTACGCTGAGAGCCATCGTCTAAGATGGCATAAGTGTCTAATGTGCGGTGTTTATTCTGTAAGATCACTTTAACCACCTTCAGAAGGACTTTGGGGGAGCCAGACTGAGGGTTCAGATATAGGACTTTGGAGTCGGTCTCTCTTTGGTTCACTTGGTGGAGAATGGATAGATGTTTCCTGTTACAAAGGGGACATGGCTTTTTCAGATTGCAGTTTATTGCCATATGTAGGCCAGCACATCTCCAACATCGCTTTTCCCGCTTAATCCAGGCAATTATGTCCTCTGTCTTCTGGTCCTTCAATCCTTTACATTTGATTATTGAATGATCAGTGGATTTGCAGTATTGACATATTCATGTTCGGGTTCCTGGTTCTGCTGAGGAGGAGGAGAGGTGGGGATTGGTGCCGTGTAATATGGTAGCAGTGGTAGGGGCAGATTTTAGCATAGGTCTCCGAATTTGAATGGGGTTCTCAGGAGTCAGATGTCTGACTTGGGCTGCTACGGACTGACACTCTGCTTCACCGTGAAGCCATGTAGCAATATCCACCAAGGTAAACTGGGAGCCTGGCCTGGCTGAATGGTTGTAGCGGATGAAATTAGCAACTAAATCAGCCGGCAGCTTACTGAGGAGGTGGTGCACATGTGATGAACAGGCTAGCTCAGCTGCCCCCTCATTCTGCCCCATAGCCTGCAACATTCCAACCATAGACTGGACTCTGACAGCAAAGCTATGAAATGCTTTAGCATCACCAGGTTGGACTTTAGGAAGGTTCAGTATTGTGGTTATTTCTTTCATTGCTAGATGGTGGGGTTGCCCATACTGCTGGTCTAGAGCGGCTAACGACTTGGTGTAGGGCTGGGGGTCATGGGCGTAGGCCAATGCGATGTACCGCGCCGAGGGTAGCTTAAGGTGATCTAGCAAAATGTGATATTTATAAATCTCTGTCTCATATGGAGGTAAGAGATTTGTGAGAGCCATCTTAAGCATTGTGTATTCATGAGGATCATCGGTAACACTTTATTTGAATGGGGGTGAATAAGACTGTCATAACACTGTCATAATCGTGACATGACACCTGTCATGAACATTAATGAATGCTTATGACAGTTGTCGTTAAGTGTCATTCGGTAAATTATGTCACCTTTGATTTAAAGTTGACATTGTTTGAGATGTCTTTGTTATGACAACTTGACATAAGCCAAGACAACATACCCTGTCATAAACATGACATAGTAGACCTCACTGTCAAACTTTAAAAAACTATTTAGCTTTATATCTTAACATGACATTAAACTGTCATATGTGGTTCATTTTGACATTAGCTGTCACAAGACCATTATGATTGTGTCCTAAACATTGTGCTTTTCATTATGATGTCATTAAGTGTAAATACACTGCCAAATGAGTTTATAACTGTCATATATAATTTGAACCTGTCATTAAGTGTAATTACATAGTTAAATCAGGTTATAACAGCGTCATGACTGTTTTCTATGAATTCAAGTAAAGTGGAACAATTTGAACCTTTCATTAAGATGTCATTAAGTGTAATTACATAGTTAAATCAGGTTATAACAGTGTCATGACTGTTTTCTATGAATTCAAGTAAAGTGGAACAATTTGAACCTTTCATTAAGATGTCATTAAGTGTAATTACATAGTTAAATCAGGTTATAACAGTGTCATGACTGTTTTCTATGAATTCAAGTAAAGTGGAACAATTTGAACCTTTCATTAAGATGTCATTAAGTGTAATTACATAGTTAAATCAGGTTATAACAGTGTCATGACTGTTTTCTATGAATTCAAGTAAAGTGAAACAATTTGAACCTTTCATTAAGATGTCATTAAGTGTAATTACATAGTTAAATCAGGTTATAACAGTGTCATGACTGTTTTCAATGAATTCAAGTAAAGTGGAACAATTTGAACCTTTCATTAAGACGTCATTAAGTGTAATTACACTGTCAAATGATTAAAATACCTTAACAAAAGCAACAGACAAGTCAAGAGATTTTTCCTTCATGTATTTCAACACAAAACAGAAAAAAAACATTAATGTTGCATTACTGTTGCATTATTCGTATTATTTCTCCTCAAACAGAGGGTTCCAACATATACTTTGTATGTATAAACAGAATAACTTGTTTAACATCAACAAGTTCAATGAACAGTCTTAAGTGTATTTATACATTATTGGGAGGAGTTTTCCTCTTTTTTTCTTTGCTGTGATGGTTTCAGCCATCTCCTCTGTTATAGCCCCCCTGCACCGCTCTGCAAATGCCGACATCTTCTCATCTCCTGGGAGCAGGTCCTTGAAGGTGTCTGGAAATGTGATCGCTAGCTCAGCAATTGCAGCTGTTCTCGCAATTGTGTTGCGGTCAACATTAAGTTTGGCAAAGGCCTTTTTCATGGATCCAGACTTGTTGAATATGCGGAGGGCATTCTTGTAGCGGCGGATAACTCCATCCGTTGTGGTCACTTCACAAAACAACAGAAAAACAAACAAAAAAAGTCATCTTTTTTCAGGCATGCATTGGCATTGTTGATCTGGCACCCTATAGGTCCTGTAGTACTAGAAGATGAGAAAGGATCCTACTTATCATACTGCTGGTTTACTGTGCATCCTCCTTCTAGGCTGGTTATATTAGATCTAGCTCCTTAACTACCTGCCTCTGTGGGCAGCAATATCTGCCATCATCAGCATGGAAGGAGGATGCCAAGCAAGTAACGTCCTTTCTTACCTGCCTCAGAAGCTGTACCAAACATAACCAGCTTGGGTAGAGGATGCACAGTGAACCAGCATGGTACAGTAAGTAGATTTTTTTCTTATCTGTTTCAGAGGCTAAATATCTAACAAAACCAGAGACCACAGAATAACCTGTGGAGAACGAGAAAGCTATACATGGCTGTAGAGATCTAAATCATTGATTTTTAGAGAGAATACTAAAATATAACATTAAAGTGGGTCATGGATATAACATAGCAACTCTTAGGTCCCATCTAATTATTATTAACTAAGCCCATGGTGGCAGTACAAATATAAACCATACAAGGGAGTTAAGTAACAGTCAACTTTAGGGTGGTTATAAAGATGATCAATACTTGTGCTTACTTCTTGAACGTCCGTGAGAATCAGGCTGTTTCTTGGACTTCTTGGTCTTCTTCTTTTTCTTTTTCTTCTTCTCCTCTTCTTCTGAGGATGATGAGAAGCTGGAGTCTGAGGAGGAACTGGGAGACATCGAACTTGAAGATGAAGAAGTCTTTCCAGAGCCTGGGAGAAGGGGGGTGGGGGTGGGTGGACAAGCATAGAGGTGTATAAGGAAACAAAGCAAAAAAAAGAATATACTTTTTTCAATGCAGGCTCACTCTTGGTGCTGCCTTGAGTTTATTAAAGCAGACAACTGTACATGTCTTAAAACAGGCTTTGTTTTATTACAGATAATGGCTTTTATTATTTTGTGCTGTAGAGTGATCCAGAGCTGCTTACTGGCAGGAGGAGAGCTCAGAGTTAATTTTTCAAACTTTTAGCAGCAGCAACAGTGAATGAACCATATGTGCGTGTGTCTGTTAGCATGTCACTAGGGCAGCAGCTGCAGCATGCAGCGATGGCTCAGTTCATCTCAGTGGCTAACATTACTAGCTGGGCAAGGGTTTATATCACTTTATGTGTAGCAATGTCATCATCAGTGACCTACGTCAGGTCACGTGGGAAAACGTTTTTGGAAGGGCTTGGGAAAATAGTATTTCCAATCAAGTGGACATCCCAGTTGTGTTACAATGATGCAATAATTATTATTAATTGTATATAATAAACTATCCTTGCACTCCAGAAAACCCAGCCTATTTCAATTTCTCCCCCACGACTTCCCTGAATATCTAGTACTGCATGAATAATGTTAATTGTAGTACATTTGTACCTTTCCCAGTAGATGCAGGCATGCTGGGGGGCCCCTTCATTTGGGAAAGTAGGAAGTCCTTGTCATTTTTCAGATCCCTGTTGGCCTCCTCCAGGTATTTAATGCGGTCCTCAAGGTGTTCAATCTTCTGTCGATCCATCTTGGCTTGTTCATTAAGTTTGGCCAACTGCAACGCCCCTGTTGGAGACACTGGAAAAGGGGCGTTGCTCATTCTACTTTATGTTTGTTATTGAGGTCAGTGAATGGTGGTGGAGTACTGGAGTGCATTATATTGAGCTGCGTTCCCTATATTTATGTCTAATTCTGTAACATACATTGCATTCATTGCACTCCAGTACACCAGCACAATACTCCCAATGCTCTCGTACATATAGTGTATGCAGAAAATGAGTACATTTAGAAATAGTATGTGCCACAATCAACCAAAGGACTATGAATAAACAGAGTGAACACAGGTTGGAAATCTGCTGCCAAAGTGACTAGTAGAATTGACAGATTTAACAACCACAGCCAAAACTTCTGCTGCAAAGCAATTTATTTATTTACTGTGATGGTGGGAGGAGTTCATTTCAAGCCCTGCTGGCGAAAGTAGTCAAAATAATAATTAAGAAAATAACTAGACTTACTTAGTTTCTTCGGGGAATATTTGACTAACTTCTTTTTCTTTGGTGGAATAGGGACCTCTTCCACATCTTGTGTCTCGTCCTCGTTCGCCTCCTCCCCGACTTGTAGCAGGGCTTCCTCAGCTTCCTCAGCCTTCGTCACCCCACTAAGCGCCCTTTTTTTGAAACGGGTATCCATCTAGCTACAGCTGTGTAAAGCAAAGAACACCAGCACCATGTCATGGCAGCTAACGTTACAATAGTTGAGGCAACTTTGGCAAACGTAATGTTGTAGTTGTTTAGAATTAGCTAGATGAAAACTGGGGGAAAAACTATAGCCTGTAGGCTGCCGTTAAAATACTTGAACATAAAGGCTGACTAGCATTAATTGCTGAACTAACTTTACCTAAAACGCCAAAGACTGACGTCAATGTTATCATGTTCTCCCCAAATATAATAAAATAAAATTGCCCATATTACATATTTCGCTTTAGCTTACCTGAAATAGCAAACTTTGAAAGTACTTTGTTTCCTTGATACTCTTCTGTGTCCATGTGTTGCACGGGGTTGCACTCCGGTCTGTTTCTGTCGCGCACGCGCAGAGATCTACTGTCTACTGATCTACTGTCATTGGACAGTCAGGTAACGTTAACGTTACGTTACGCGCGCATTCAGGTCAAATTCAAATCTGATCTACAACACTATTATCACTATTACAACAACGGTATTGCCAAAGCATCAAGAAAGTGTGTATAATATACATATTTTTAACGAAAGACCCAAGGATGACATAAAAGTAAAAGTAAATTTGGTCACCACAATCATACCTCTGATTTCATAAACAGTGATGAAATACTAACAAATATGTTTCAGATATTTTGTACTGCATAGAGTGTATTTTATTGATAAAAATAAAACACACTTGTGGACGTCTTTCATAAGCTTAATTCTGCTGACTGTTTTCATGGATGAAGATGACATTTCCCTGCAGACACACGAGGGGGCGCTGTTCTGTGTGGTCAGTGGAGCGTGTATTGTTTTACAAAAGAGCGACGAGGAAGACGAAGTGACGTTGTTCTCAACTGTTTAGGCGCGACCGCGACACACGCAACCAGATGAGGCGTGTGAACAGTTAATGCAATGGCGCTAATGGAAGAACTTTTAAAAACTATTAGGCGTTCAGATACAAAGAAGAACAAAAGAAGAATAATTAGATGGATGCAGAAACGTGGTATCATGAAGAGGACGATGAAGTGCGCAAAATGCAATCGAAGGATGCATCTGGTGACATGCCATGTCAAGGATGGGCTGTGGTGGTAAGCAGAAGCTAACTCTAACTTTCTAATCTAGCTATATTATCGTTTGTTATTTAAGAACAGTTATTAGCCATCAAGGCAGACAACATAGCAGCAAGTAGTAACATTTGGGTGTAACGTTATAATTGGATCATGTCATATTAAAAAGCCAGAAGTCTGAAATTAGCCCTAACTTCAGTAGCATTAATATTACAAAACTTTTGGAAATCACTGCAATATGTTCTAGTTATCCCGTATCATATGCTATTTGATATTTTTATGTGTGGTAGTCTACTTCTCAGGATTTTGCCTTCTTTTTCCTCAGGGTCTGTAAGCACCATAAAAGTTCCCCACGATCTGTACGCAGTGGCTCAATATTCAGCAGATCTCACATCCCTTTGACAAAATGGCTTGAGTTCATGCACAGGTACAGTATTCATATATTAAAGAAATCAAATTTAAGTTTCTTAAATAACATGTTTAGCAATGTGATTTATAGATGTGTAGTTGATGTAGGATCCTTTACATAGTGGATGGTGCTTGTGTACTGGAGCACATCATATTGAGCCGTGTTCCTTATACTATTGTCCATAGTAGACAAAATATTAGGAACACTTTTCAATGCATTGCACTCCAGTACACCAGAACAACCCATTACAACCTCAATAATAAACATAAAGTATAATTATCACCTTTCTGACAATGTCACAGGTGTCCCTAATGAAGTGGTTGGTGAGTGTATATGTCCTATAAAATATAACCTAAAGTAATGGAGTTCTTGCACCTCATACAGTACAAATTGGAATGGCACTAACTCATGCTCGCCTAGTACAGTTTACTTTTAGTTTCATGTCAGCCCAATTCAATGACAGGATATTATGCAGGCCATGTCAATTAGGTTTCTTAATGACTTTTCTCCTTCCTTCAGATTTGCACAAGGTTTGCAGTTGAAGCAACTTGCCATAATCACTGAGGGGATAGCAGCAAGCTCCAGGACATTGACAAAAATGGCGAAAGTACTCAGAAAGGTTGTCACATTACATACTAGTCTCTAACTATAATTGATTAGGTAAAAAATAGATGCTTGATAAGTTACTACTGTAGACAATTGGATTCAATATTGCTACACAATTATTTGGTACACTCAGTGACACATGCAATGTAACTTTAGTCCTAAACTTGTGCATACATATTTATCAAATTCCATACTTCAGGCATTGTTACAACTCAACTTGCTAATGTTTCATTTCTTCATTTGAAGGTGTGCATTGCTGCCCTCAAGCGACTGAGGAAAAGAGGAATGAGGATTGGTGGTCGTCATCGATTTGTTGTTATCGACGAGAGCAAATTTGCCCACAAACGCAAGGTGGGCTGTATATTTGTATGCATCTGTACTATATTTAAACCAAGATTTTATGACAAGGGGCGGTTGTGCTCATGTCCACAGGGAGGTGTTAAAGTCAAGAAAAAAATTACAGTTCCTCACAGCTGCTTTAAACATAGAAGAGACATTTTAGAGGTCTGATTGGGGAAAAGAAAATTTAAAAATCTGTTGGAAAAAAAATAGAATAAGAAGAGTACACCCATTTTGCACTAAGGAGAGTACAGCACATTGGTGGTCACATGTTGTGGAAACACTGGAGAAAATGGAGAAATATAGATGGTTAACCTTAACATTCTATGATTACTGTCAAGGAGAAATGCAAATGCTCTTGTTCCGCAATGTTTTATTTTCAATCAGCATGAGAACAATCAGGCAGTCAGTATTAATAATTCATTATCATCACCCTCTTAAAATATTGGCTTATGTCATATTTTCAAGTTTTTCAAAACCTGAACCAATATCTATATTTGGTTCAGTTTTTTCTGGGGTTTTTTTGGTTTGTTTTTTTTTAACTTGAAAATATGACTTAGGCAAATATTTTAAGAGGGTGACGATATACAAGCTGTAAATCAGGATTGTGCAGCACACCCTCTGACCTGTTTTTAAAATGCAGAATAATACTTTATCCTGCAGTGCATGTGGAAAGGACACATATTGAAACCCAAAGCTTATTTAAGTTTTTGTCTTTTCTTATTTACTTTCAGTACCATCGTGGTCGATGTGGCAACACTTGGCGCCGTGAACGGCAGTGGGTCTTCGGGATGCTGGAGGTTGACGGGAATTCCAGAAGACCCATTCTGAGACTTGTCAGGGATCGCACAAGACAAACCCTTATAGGCCAAATTAGACGCTATATAAGACCCAGAACATCCATTCTCACTGATGAATGGCGTGCCTATAAGGGGCAACTTGCTCAGTATGGATATGGTCAGTATTCTGTCTGCCATAAAAAAAACTTTGTTGACCGAGAGACTGGTGCTCATACTCAGCATATTGAGCGTGCATGGCAGAACTACAAGCTAGAAGTATGGCGCCATAGAGGTAATCGTACTCCTGAGTCACTGAAGCTTCATCTGAAGATGATAGAGTGGCACCACTGGTTAGGTGTACGCCATTACAATGGTGTCTTGGGCAGGCTTTTTCATGATTTAAAAAAACAAGTCAAGTAAACATCAAATATCGGACTCAAACTTTGCCTCATGGCATTTAATCATGTTCTCTCCTGACTAGATCCTTGCTTGTGTTGTATCAATTCTCACATGTATGCTGCTTTAGATAAACATCATCTGCTCTGGAACCCTATGTTTGAGAAGTAATACAAATGATGAAACAGTTTATGTTTTCTGCTGAAACCATCACAGCAAAGAAAAAAAGAGGAAAACTCCTCCCAATAATGTATAAATACACTTAAGACTGTTCATTGAACTTGTTGATGTTAAACAAGTTATTCTGTTTATACATACAAAGTATATGTTGGAACCCTCTGTTTGAGGAGAAATAATACGAATAATGCAACAGTAATGCAACATTAATGTTTTTTTTCTGTTTTGTGTTGAAATACATGAAGGAAAAATCTCTTGACTTGTCTGTTGCTTTTGTTAAGGTATTTTAATCATTTGACAGTGTAATTACACTTAATGACGTCTTAATGAAAGGTTCAAATTGTTCCACTTTACTTGAATTCATTGAAAACAGTCATGACACTGTTATAACCTGATTTAACTATGTAATTACACTTAATGACATCTTAATGAAAGGTTCAAATTGTTCCACTTTACTTGAATTCATTGAAAACAGTCATGACACTGTTATAACCTGATTTAACTATGTAATTACACTTAATGACATCTTAATGAAAGGTTCAAATTGTTTCACTTTACTTGAATTCATAGAAAACAGTCATGACACTGTTATAACCTGATTTAACTATGTAATTACACTTAATGACATCTTAATGAAAGGTTCAAATTGTTCCACTTTACTTGAATTCATAGAAAACAGTCATGACACTGTTATAACCTGATTTAACTATGTAATTACACTTAATGACAGGTTCAAATTATATATGACAGTTATAAACTCATTTGGCAGTGTATTTACACTTAATGACATCATAATGAAAAGCACAATGTTTAGGACACAATCATAATGGTCTTGTGACAGCTAATGTCAAAATGAACCACATATGACAGTTTAATGTCATGTTAAGATATAAAGCTAAATAGTTTTTTAAAGTTTGACAGTGAGGTCTACTATGTCATGTTTATGACAGGGTATGTTGTCTTGGCTTATGTCAAGTTGTCATAACAAAGACATCTCAAACAATGTCAACTTTAAATCAAAGGTGACATAATTTACCGAATGACACTTAACGACAACTGTCATAAGCATTCATTAATGTTCATGACAGGTGTCATGTCACGATTATGACAGTGTTATGACAGTCTTATTCACCCCCATTCAAATAAAGTTATACCGGATCATCTTTATTGAAACTGGGGAAGGTGGGTCCCTCAACACGTGACTTGTATCCAGGGGTGGCTGCATACCACTGGGTATAGGGAGGAACTGGGGGCCATTGATGATGGTGAGGCACTTGCTGAGGGGTGGGCGCTGGAGGCCACTGGAGTGGGGGAGGCGCTTGTTGGGGAGGAGGCGCTGGAGGCCACTGGAGTGGGGGAGGCACTTGAGGAGGGGGCTCTGGAGGCCACTGGAGTGGGGGTGGCACTTGTTGGGGAGGAGGCGCTGGAGGCCACTGGAGTGGGGGTGGCACTTGAGGAGGGGGCTCTGGAGGCCACTGGAGTGGGGGAGGCACTTGAGGAGGGGGCTCTGGAGGCCACTGGAGTGGGGGTGGCACTTGAGTAGGGGGCTCTGGATGCCACTGGAGTGGTGGAGGCGCTTGAGAAGGGGGAGGCGCTTGAGAAGGGGGTGCTGGAGGCCACTGGAGTGGGGGTGGCACTTGAGGAGGGGGCTCTGGAGGCCACTGGAGTGGTGGAGGCGCTTGAGAAGGGGGAGGCGCTGCAGGCCACTGGAGTGGGGGAGGCGCTTGAGAAGGGGACTCTGGAGGCCACTGGAGTGGGGGTGGCACTTGAGGAGGGGGCTCTGGAGGCCACTGGAGTGGTGGAGGCGCTTGAGAAGGGGGAGGCGCTGCAGGCCACTGGAGTGGGGGAGGCACTTGAGAAGGGGGTGCTGGAGGCCACTGGAGTGGAGGAAGCATTTGTTGGGAGGAAGGTGCGGGGGGCACCTGGATTGGAGGAGGCACTTGTTGTGAGGAAGGTGCGGGGGGCACCTGGAGTGGAGGAGGCACTTGTTGGGATGAAGGTGCGGGGGGCACCTGGAGTGGAGGAGGCACTTGTTGACGGGGGGGGGGCATAGATGACTCCTGTAGTGCAGGTTCTGAACATGCTTTCTTAGAGAGGTTAGACATGTATTCATCACATTGGTGTATTGGCAGCAGTGCACTATGTGAGCGTGTTTGGGTGTGCTTACACTGTGGAGGGGTGGGCTCACAAGCTTCACAGTCTGTCTCAGACTCAATAGCCTGAGTGATAGGATCTGTATGAGTCTTGCTTCCTCTCGAGTACATCTTGCCTGCTGAGAAGCTGCATGACCAGATCTCTAATTTGCTCAACTTGGTCATGTATGGGGGGTGGGCAGGACTGTTCTTCATTCATGACTCCAGCAGCATGTGAATGTGCTTGGTTTGGAGAGGGAGGGGAAGGAACTTGATAATGCTCATAATCTTGAAGATATGAAAGTGCTGTCCTCTGTCGCTCCCCCCGCCTGAGTTGACCCTCACCATGCTGCTTCCTCTGCTCCATATCCAATGCCTAAGCACTCCGGCTCGAAGGACCATGTAAAAACTTGTTTGCTGTTGGTGGCTGGATTATGTAGATAGCCTCTACATTGGCATATCAGTCAAAATATGAGGACCAGAGGAGTGCATTTCTTCCATTTATTCCTTTGTTCAGTCAATTGCATTACACAGATGATTTGTTTTCTAAAAAATAAATGAGGAATTATAAATTAACGTACAGGAATAAATCATCTCTCAGACAATAAGGTACGTCAGTATATAAAGAAACAACATAAACTTACTCAGAATAATGCATCCAAAGTTGACAACTGACTGAGAAACTGGCAGCTCCACATCCATACAGCATGCTCCAGCAGACAAAGGAAAGAGGCCGGGCAGAGGCTGATTGAGAATTTATCACCTCAGGTGAGGCCTGTTAGGTTGAGCCATGTAAGCTCCGCCCACCCAGGCCTGAGCAGGTTTGAGTATTTTCTACAAGAGAATATTCGCATTATTGGCCTGCCCGAATCTGTGGAGATGCCTAAACCGGCGGACTTTGTGTGTAACCTCCTCCGTGAAGTTTTCAGCCCCAACGCTTTTGAGATGCCTATCATCATTGACTGCGTCCATCGCACCACACTGCCCAAACCGCCAGCGGGGGCCAAGCCAAGACCACTCCTGGTTCGGATGCACAGCTACAGAGTACAGGAATTGGTTCTGCGTCTCGCCAGCCGCCATGAGGGGCCGATTCTGTACCGAGACTTCAGTTAGCCTTGTTGTTGTTGTTGTTTGTTATAACGTTAAGTGACCCGCTCAGCGTGAGCTGTTATGGTGTTTGTTGGACTGAATTGCAGCAGCACATTTAACCTTATTTTTCTCTATCCAATCTTAATTGACGCCTGCCGTCATTTATGCTGCTCGATTCACATGTTAACTCATGGTTCTATTTGTTTTGATACTGGTAAGAAGACATCACCACTTTCTCCTACTCAGGTGAGCTTGGATTAACTAAGAGGTTTGTTTTTGTTGTTGTTAAGAGGCTGCGAGTTGAGCAGTTTTGGTTTCATGTCAATGTGGACTTTGTTTGTGGGACAGTTTCATGTGTGAAAGCCATGCTAAATGCACTTTATTTTTGTTTTTTTGCTCAGTGCCCATTCAGTATGCTTTTACTTTTATTTACTCATTTCTTGTTTATTCCACCCAATTTGACGTCAGCAGACAGTGTCTGCATTAGGGCATTAACAGAAAAGTCGATTTGTTGACGCATCGACGTCAGTGGCACAAGTCGACACCCCCTGGGAGGAGTCGACAAGTAGTGTTTTTTCCCTCTCTCTCTCTCTCTCTCTCTGTGTGCTTACACTGATACTTTATCCTTGACTAAGTGAACATACTCAGGCGTACTTACTTTCCTGTAAAAATGTCCATGAAAAATCCCCTGATGTGAAAAATACATGCCAAGCAGTCACTGGTGCGCGGAGCGGAGTCCGCGGAGGTCCACGCGGACTCAAAGCGGTTGTCCGCAAGCCCTGTGCGTGCAAAGCTCAGATTTTACGACCGCGCTCGGCATGTATTTTTCACATCGGGGGATTTTTCACGGACATTTTTACAGGAAACTACAACGCGGAAGTGCGCTCGACTATGGAAGCCCGAATGACTGTGGACATTCCTCGCAGAGTCCGTTCCGCATACATTCCGCCCGAGTATGGTTGGGCTTTCATAGACACACATCAGATGTGTGGAGATACTTCACTTTCCTCTGCTGTGTCAATGTGATGATGTCATCAAATGACTTCTCGACTCGACTTCGACTTTATTGACAGATAAGTTGACGTGAAAAAAATCAAAGTCGTTAATGCCCTAGTCTGCGTTCATTTGAGCTGGTTTATTGAATTTGTTTCTCATTTTCTTTGTTGGAATTATTTCCCTGACCTTAAACACTTATTTCCTTAATATTATTCTTATGTGTGTGTGTTTGTGCATGTGTGTGTGTGCACATATACAAATTCTTTTCTGTTTTTCTTTTGCCTCTACCACCTTATTTTTTTTTTTTTTTTTTCTCTCAGCTCTCGGTATTCATTCTTGTGCTCCATTATCGGTCTGCTTAATGACATTTGCTTTGACAAACCTTATTTGCTGTTTGTCTCTGGTTCGACGTTCTAGCTAATTATCTAAAATATTAGTTACAAGGAAGTTAAAAAATATAAAGTTTGCTATTTTCCTGTCTGTTTTCTATTATGTTATGCTTCCTGCTTCTGAAGAGTGCAGACGCTTTCCTGCTTGCTCCAGCCTGCTTCCTTCTTTACTTTGCTTTTTAATCGTTTTACTCCTTCTACAAATCCTGGAAAATCTCTATATCCATCATTTCATGAATTATTTTAAGTAAATCAAGACTTTGAAGAACATTTTTATATTTTTAACCGATCTGACGAGCCAGCAGCATGTCCGGGGGAAGAAACCAAACAAATTCTTTCTGTGAACGCTGTCGGAGATATCAACAAGAAATTAATGAGCTACAAGCACGGATTTTTGCTTTAGAATCTGAAAAAGGACTTCACAAGACGCTCCCAGTGACATCCGGTGGTAAGAAGCCCACAGTTACTTTCAGCAAAAAGGGTGAAAAACCTGCTACTTTCATCTTAAACCTGAGTGATACTGTGTCTTTTCCAAAACTCTGTAAAGACCAAAATGCCTCATCCTGGAGAGAACTTGGTGCTAAGCCAAAGCAGCACAAAGTGATGAGAGACAATGTTAATACCTACGTAACATCACCCAAAATACAGTTTACAAACAGATTTTTGCCACTGTCAGAGACTGAATTTAATGTTTCTAACGAACAAAGAGAAAATGGATTATCTTCATGTAACTGGAGCCATAAAGTCGGCAAAAGACAGCAGGCAGACAGACAATCTGGACCAAACGTCAAGGTCAGAGATACGCTGCTAATAGGAGACGGTGCTATCAGTGGCATAAACCATGGAAGAATTCAAACATACTGCTGTCCCAGTGCCACTGTCTCTGAGATAACAACACTCCTCTCAAAAGTTTTGTCTACACACCGAGGAGTCAAACAGCTGATTGTGCATGTGGGTGCAGTGGACATCAGAAAGGAACAGACTGAAGTCTTGAAAAGGGATTTCACTAAGTTCTTCAAGGAGCTTGATAAACTGGAGGTCAAGGCATTCATTAGTGGACCTCTTCCAAACATAGACAGGAAGATAAACAAGTTCAGCAGGCTGCTTCAGCTGAACACATGGCTCTCCAAAGAGTGTGCGCACAGAGGATTGCACTACATTGAGAACTTTTATCTGTTCTGGAAACGAGAGGACCTGTTCAAGGGAAAGGGCCCACACCTGTGCAGAGGTGGGAGGAGAGTGCTGACGGAACACCTCCTCCACGCTCTGTGGCATCAGAATGGGCCGGGACAGGGTCCTGAGCGACCAGTGAGAGAAAAGAGGAATGAGAGAAGCATCTCTGTCGCAGAAGCCAGAGACCGAGCCAGTGTTTCAGCACCAGCTGCACCACAACAGCCTCCACCGCCCCCAGCAAAGGATTCAGCTCCAGCACCACAACAGCCTCCACCGCCCCCAGTGAAGGATTCAGGTCCGCCATCAGTTCCCCCTCCCCCCCGGCCCTCATCACAGGCCTTGGACTCGTCTGTGACGGCCCCAGCGAAGGTTTCAGGCCCGCCATCGGTTCAACCTCCCCCCGGGCCCTCATCACAGGCCTTGGACTCGCCTGTGACGGCCCCAGCAGAAGTTTCAAACCCGGCAGCACCCCCATCACCTCCTCTACCCACAGACCAGCCCTGGGCCCCCCCTGCCACATCTACCCCCTCTAGAGCCTTGTCCCTCTCCCTCTCCTTTCCATCCCCACCTTCCCCCATGGGCCTTCCCAACCATCTTGAAAGCCTGATCAAATCAGGGATTAAGATGGTTCCCCTCACCCCTAATATCAAGTCACACAGGAGCTTCAACTCTCCTGCTTCACAAACTAAAGCTCCCCCAGCTCCTCCCCCTCAGTTTTCATCTCCATCACCCAAACTTCCCCCTGCCTGCCCCCAGAGCTGGTATCCCGAAGAGCTAGGATGCACAGGGCCTCTGCTGTCACAGGACTTACAGCCATGATAAAGGTAATATCAAGCTGGGGCCCTGTGAGACAATATTCTCCCCTAGTGCTATATCTACAGCCACACCACATAGACCAGATTACAGAAGGACAGTTAGACTGTCCAATCAGAGAAATTTAATCCATATCCCTTGTAAGAAGATAATGTCCAGTCCCACTGAAACTAATCTGAAACTTGCTGTGCTTAATGTCAGATCCTTGTCTAACAAATCATTTTTAATTAATAATTTGATCTCTTCATATAATCTTGATTTTATGTTTTTAACTGAAACATGGCTTGACAAAAACACAGGTAATGCTGTTCTAACAGAATCAGCTCCACCCAACTACAAATTTGAATCTGAAACACGAGAAAACAAAAAGGGGGGAGGTGTCTGTGCAATATATAGAGATCATATGGTTACGCCTCAGGTTGTCATTTGGGGTGTTTTCATCATTTGAGTATGTATCCTTTAAAATGGAGCTAAAACAATCTCCGTCCATACTCTATGTAGTTATATACAAGCCTCCCCAGCACCGTCAAAGTTTTATTGATGATTTTACCAGGATGCTTTCAATTGTATGCACAGACTTTGATGGTTTGGTCATTACAGGTGATTTTAATGTACATGTGGATAATGTCTGTGACAGAAATGCTAAAGAGCTCAGTGCTGTCCTTGAAACCTTTGGCCTGACTCAGCATGTGTGTGAGCCCACCCACAGCAGAGCGCAGCACACTCTGGACCTGCTCATTACAAAGGGGGTTAATATTTCAAATGTCAATGTGGTTGATGTTGCTCTGTCTGATCATTTCTGTGTCTCCTTTGACCTGTCTGTTTCTCCCAAACCACCGGCTGGTCCTGCAGTTGTTCGGAGGAGACACATAAATAACAGCACAGGCGCTCTGTTCATGGAAATGATAAACTTTGAAAATGCCTCATGTTCTAATTCTACTGTTGATGATTTGTTGAACTCTGTTACTTCGAGTGTTTTGACTGTTCTGGACACCATTGCCCCTGTGAAGGTTAAAATGGTTAAAGATAAGCAGAAGGCGCCATGGAGGAATGACGACTCGGTCAGGGCACAGAAAAGGGAGTGCCGGAGGGCCGAGCGGAAATGGCGCAAGTCAAAGCTTCATGTTTATTATGAAATTTACAAAGAAAAGTTGTACGTGTTCAACCAGATCTTACGTAGAACAAGGGAGAGGTACTTTACTGAAATTATTGGAAACTGCGGTAACAACTCGCGTGTCTTATTTGCAACAGTGAACAGATTAACAAACCCTCCAGCTCAACTGCCGTTGGAACTGATCTCCACATCTAAGTGTAATGAGTTTGCAGTATTCTTTTGCGACAAGGTTCAGACCATTAAAAATGCCATCATTTCCACAACACCAATAACAACCCTGCGGCCACCTAGACACTTAGAGCTGACTCATTTTGCACCTGTAACTGACAAAACTGTCCAAGAGATCATCACCAGTCTGAGTTCATCTACATGCTGCCTTGATGTGTTACCCACTAGATTTCTAAAGTCTGTGCTAAGCAGTTTGTTACCACCACTCGCTCACATAGTTAACATGTCACTACAGTCTGGAACATTCCCAAAGGCCTTGAAAACTGCGGTCATAAAGCCTCTCCTAAAGAAGAGCAGTCTTGATGCCACAGTACTGAACAACTACCGGCCCATTTCAAATCTGCTGTTTTTAGGCAAAGTCCTTGAGAAAGTTGTTTACCAACAGCTGACTGACTTTCTCCTAATGAACAACTCCTTTGATGTTTTCCAGTCAGGTTTTAGACCCCATCACAGCACTGAGACCGCTCTTATTAAGGTGACAAATGACATCCGCCTGAACACTGACGCAGGCAAAGTCTCAGTTTTAGTCCTGCTAGATCTGAGTGCTGCTTTTGACACTGTTGATCATGAGATCCTGTTACAGAGATTAGTGGACTGGGTGGGCATCTCTGGCAATGCCCTAAATTGGTTGAAGTCCTATCTAGAAGACAGGAGGTACTTTGTTGAAATTGGTAACTGTGCCTCAGACCACATGGCCTTGACCTGTGGGGTGCCCCAAGGGTCAATCCTGGGACCCCTTCTGTTCAATCTATACATGCTGCCTTTAGGCCAGTTAATACAAAGTAATAATGTGTCCTACCACAATTATACAGACGACACTCAGATCTATGTGTCACTGACAGCAGGTGAATATGGACCAGTAGATTCACTCTGTCACTGCATCCAACAGGTCAGTGTGTGGATGCAAAACAACTTTCTCCAGCTAAATTCAGACAAGACTGAAGTCATCGTATTTGGTCCACAGAAACAAAGAGAAAGTGTCAGCAGTCACCTCCAGTCTCTCTCTCTAAAACCTACAAATCAGGTTAGAAATCTCGGGGTAATAATGGACTCAGACTTGAACTTTAACAGCCACATCAAATCAATAACATCAGCAGCCTTTTAACATCTAAAAAACATCGCCAAAATCAAAGGTATAGTGTCTAAACCTGACTTGGAGAGACTTATCCATGCATTTGTCTCTAGTAGGTTAGACTACTGTAACGGCCTGCTCACTGGCCTCTCCAAACGGGCTGTAAGACAGCTGCAGTACATCCAGAATGCTGCTGCTCGGGTCCTGACCAGAACCAGGAAGTACGAGCACATTAGTCCTGTGCTCAGGTCTCTACACTGGCTTCCTGTGGCTCACAGAATAGACTTTAAAGCAGCTCTGCTTGTGTACAAGTCTCTCCACGGCCTAGCACCAAAGTACATCTCTGACATGTTAGTGCCATATGAACCATCTCGGACTCTGAGGACCTCAGGGACCGGCCTCCTGCTGGTGCCCAGAGTCAGGACTAAACATGGGTAATCAGGGTTCCAGTTTTATGCAGCTAAAATCTGGAACACTCTTTCTGAAGATGTGAGACAGGCCTCTACTCTGACAATGTTCAAATCTAGGCTCAAAACAGCTCTATTTCACTGTGCATATGACTGAAAGGATCTTATCTGCACTCTTCTCTTTTAAAGTTCATTTTATAATGATTATTTATGTTTTTATTTTGTATTGTGATTTTAATGCATTTCTTCTTCTGTAAAGCACTTTGAATTACTTTGTGTATGAATTGTGCTCTACAAATAAACTTGCCTTGCCTTGCCTTCTATTTGGCAAGGATGCTGCTAAACAGGCATTGCGATATGTATATACATACGGTTACGAAATGTTGTAGGGTAGGTTGCCTTCACCCCATTTGGTGGGGTGAAGTGCATTCATTTCAGTTCAGTTTTGATTTTTTTGTGTTTTATTTTTTTATATCTGTATTTTCCTCTTTTTATTATCATTTTTTAAATTTCATTGTGTTCTTTGAAGTTGCATCTTTGTCCACCCCTTCCCACCCCATCCCACCCAACAGGTCCAGTTGCCGCTGCTTCCTCACCTCGGTGAAAGGTAATTACACCAATAAACACTTCGTCTACGTCTAGGGAATTACATACAAATCTGGTCAGCTGGAATGTAAACAGTCTGAATAATCCGGTGAAAAGAAAGCGTGTACTCGACCATCTTCAACACCTGGAAACAGGCATTGCCTTTTTACAAGAGACACACCTTCGTACGTTAGACCACTTTAGGATCAGAAAGGGGTGGGTGGGGCAGATGTTTCATTTTAATTTTAATTTTAAAAGCAAAGGTACTGCAATCCTCATCCATAAAGATGTTCCTTTTTCTGTATCCAGCTCCGTTTCGGACCCTAATGGTCGCTATGTAATGGTCTTTGGCACCCTGTATAATGCAACCCTTGCACTGGTTAACATCTATGCTCCCAACTGGGATGATGTAAAATTTTTTAAGAACCTTTTTAGATCTATACCAAATTTAGATACACACCATTTAATCCTTGGGGGTGATTTTAATTTAGTTTTAGACCCTGCCCGTGATCGCTCCTCCAATAAACCATATCTGTCCTCTAAATCATCTAAGGTAGTTAAATCATTCTTGGAGACCTACAACTATGTGGACCCTTGGCGTTTCAAATTCCCAAACTCCAGATGCTACTCCTTCTTCTCTCCTGTACATAATTCATTTTCACGGATTGATTTCTATTTCTATATCGACACTTTTTTACTCGGCTCTGTTAGAGCTTGTGATTATCAAGGTATTGTTGTTTGGGACCATTCACCACTAAAACTTGAGTTTGCTCTACATGAAAGTCCCCCAAACAGGTCATGGCGTTTTAATCCTCTTCTTCTCTCCAACCCTGAGCTTGTCACCTATGTCTCAAATCAAATTGACACATTTCTCGTGACTAATCCTGTGGCTGATACCTCTTCATCTATCCGCTGGGAAGCTTTAAAAGCTTTTCTGCGTGGACAAATAATTTCCTATACAGCTCATGCTGATAAGCTTCGAAAAAGTAGAATCTCTGACCTAACCTCTTCCATTCTCTGTCTAGATCAGCAATATGCAGCAAACCCTACTCCCGAGCTCCTCAAAGATAGGATTGCCTTACAAACAGAATTTGACCTCTTAACAACTCAGTGCGCAGAGATATCATTACTTAAATCCCGCCAAAAACTTTATGAAGACGGGGATAGACCCACTAAACTTTTAGCTTCTCAGCTTCGCCAGAAGGCTGCTTCTCGAACCATTCCTTTTATGAAAACTACCTCCGGCTCTATCACTTCTGATCATAAGCTCATTAATGATGAGTTCAAAATTTTTTATTCAAGACTTTATACTTCTGACTCTCAGCTTAACCCAAACCAGTTTGTTGATTTTTTCAGTAATTTGAATGTTCCTAAAGTAAGCCCCGAGGATGTTTTGTTACTTGAAGAAACTATTACCCCAGAGCTTATAAAAACTTCTATTTCTTCAATGCAAAGCGGGAAGGCTGCAGGGCCGGACGGTTTCCCAGCTGATTTTTATAAAAAATTCTCAGACAAATTAGTGCCCCTTCTGCATGCGATGTATACTGAATCCTTTCAGACAAAAACTCTTCCTCCGACTTTGTATCATGCCACTATTTCACTCCTCTTGAAAAAGGACAAGGACCCCCCAGTGCTGCTCCTCTTATCGGCCTATAAGCCTCCTTAATCAGGATTTTAAGATTCTATCCAAAGCCCTAGGTCTCCGTTTAGAGTTGGTTCTCCCCTCCATCATTTCTAATGATCAAACTAGTTTTGTCTGTGGTAGACAGTCATTCTGTAATGTACGACGTCTGCTTAATATTTTGTATACTCCTTCCCAACATTCTGGTGCTGAGGCTGTAATTTCGCTAGATGTGGAAAAGGCTTTTGACCGTGTTGAATGGGATTACCTTTTCTTTGCTCTGGAGAAGTTCGGTTTCGGTCACAATTTCCTTATAAATTACGTAACATCAGTATTTCCTACAATAGCACATTCTTTTCTTCATAGAGGGTGCAAGAACAACACAGGGATTAGCATAATAAGCACATGGCAATTCAAACAAAGTATTAAAAAAGCAATTAGAAACAAAATGCAAATCAAAATAGTGTAACTACTACTACTGCTCACAGGTCTGAGGTGAGCTTCTTTTCAAGAAGTTTTATCTTTAATTCTGTCTCTCTGATGAAGCAGCGTCAGCTTGAGCTGCTTGTCAGCCAATTTAATTTGTCTCATCAAATTGTTTAAGTACAGAAAAGCATATCACCAGCATTACTGTAGCATACCCAAACTCACTCCTCTGACACTTCTGAATGAACCGCATGATTAATACTAGTACTGTGTATTTTTCCTATAAGGTCTGCTCTGCACACATGTAAAAAAAATATATATATATATATTTTTTAAAGTCCGCTGTGTTGGCAATAACATAACATTAAACTCTGAACAGGTTGGTGTTTAAAGAGTTCATGTATGGTGTACTTCAGATAAATTCCCTGTAAAATTAAACCACAGACCGCAAAATACATCAACAAAGCCAGCTACCTCGTTAGCCTGCTAGCTACTTAACATGCAAGTCAATGGAGCTACTCCGTTAGCATGACCTCGGCTCAATTAGAGATCGGTACGCCCACGTTTTAAGTAGGTGACAATTCAAATAGCTGGCTCACATGAGATGGTGGGTGGCCTTCGTATGGTCTTACAAACGCTACACATTAGATAACGGTAAACTTACATTTTGATAAACTTACATTTTGATGTGAAAGCTGTGCTACCAATTGCTCCTTTTGTGAAGCAAAGTTAGTCCGCCATCTTTCAGATCCGGGGGCGGAGTCGTGAAATTTGGAAATCTGCATCCAGTCAGACTGGGATCAAAGTGATCCACCCTGCCAATGTTTATAAATACCTAGATAAAGTCAGCAGGATCACCTTGATCCCTGACTGAGAGGAGGATTTCATTATCAGGATTATTCTGATCCAGATAACAAGTTTTGAAATACTGGGCCCTGGATGACTGAGAATCTTCACTGACAACCATAAAAGATGAAAGCATGAAAGCAAAGCATGAAAAATGGCTTAATACAATACACTTAGGCTGAAAGTGTTGTGCTTATATCCGACCACATCTCCCATAGGTTAATGGTGATTGAGAAAATTGTGCATCAAAGTCTTTAGGAAAAAATGTTGTGCTTATATCCGACCACATCTCCCATAGGTTAATGGTAATTGAGAAAATTGTGCATCAAAGTCTTTTGGGAAAAAATGTAATTAAGACTGGATATTTATACCTCAGCCGATAAAATAATTTTTAAAAATTGTTTTGCACAGTGGTGTGGTAGTTAGACTACACACACTGTCGCCTCACAGCAAGAGGATTCCTGGTTTGAAGCCAGGGTGGGGGGTTCAAACCCAGGGTGGGGGAGCCCTTCTGTGTGGAGTTTGCATGTTCTCCCTGTGTCAGCATGGGTTTTCTGCGGGTACTCCGGCTTCCTCCCACAATCCAAAGACCTGCAGGTTAGGTTAATTGGTGACTCTAAATTGCCTGTAGTTGTGATTTTTTTTCTTTTTCATTTTAGATTTCCTCCCCGGCAACCTTCAGTGGCCATGACATAAGTGTCACATGGAACATCCTTGCCTGCATGTGCCAGACGGCACCAAAGGCATTGCTTATGCATTTGAAAGGATAGTTCAGACTTTTTTAAAGTGAAGTTGTATGGGAAACTTATCCACAGTCAGTGTCATTACATACGGTGGGCCACAGGCTGGACTCTGACAATTACTGATGTCTTTGCCAATTCAATTTCATTTGAAGGGAAAGTTCAAATATACTGAGAACTGGCTATTCTCTGCTGGAACAAATGCATGCTCTCTGAAGATCACTAATCAGCATGTTATACACTGTTTGTTTAATCTGCACAGAGTTTAAATGCAGGACCTTGACTTGTTATGGAGTATTTTTACAGTGGTATCAGCACTTTTAATATGGGATCTGAATATTTCCTCCACCACTGCAGGAGTTTATTGCCACCTGGTGCCCAAAAGGTTTAACTTGCTCAAAGCAGCTGCAGTCTATTGTTTGCTAGTGTCCACAGCCAATGGCCAATGATGTACAAAGATCCTTTACTCAAGTAGAAGGAGTAAAACTACAAAACAAAATACTACCTTACAAGCACAAGTATTGCTACCAACATGAAACAAGACTTTAACACAGTTTTTATTGCCATACACTGGAAATGAGTGAATGATGTTTCATAAACCTTCCCAATATGTACCGTTGGTGGTGTGTGACAGGATAGTGACAGGAAGTACAACATTATCACTGACAATAAATAGACATTACAACTGGACATTAAAACAACAGCAATAATGGTCAGGCTCAAATTAACTTAAGGTGTACAGAGGGAGGAACACACCAGGGTCATACTTCAGAATGGATATACATACACCAACCCCAGTGTACTGGTCAGATTTTTTACATGTCCCAAACAGAACTGCAAAAATGTCACATATCAAGCAGCTGAGGCAGACTGAATGAATCTGAGCCTTTGCCTGTCTCATCCACACATCAGGATCCCAGAGTTTCAGTCATATTCACTGTCTTTGTTCGACTTCTGCCCTGCAAAGGGACGTCTGTTCCTTTGAACCTGGAGCTGAGAACAAACAACAGGAAGAATATAATACATGCAGAATATCAATATTTTCAGGGTCTGCCTCATGTCATACTGATCATACTAATTTCATTCTGATTTGTAAAAACATACTCATTAGCCTAGGTTTCATATGCTGATATGTTAACATTTGCTGCATTTATACTGATTATCACTGTCAGAGTTGTCACCATTTTATCAAATAAAATTAAATCATAAAAAAACGTAATCTGTGGGTGAATACATTTTCATAGAAAAGCAGAGATGCATTTTTGACTCCTGGGCAGAATTGGGTATAGTGCGTTACAAAGTAACACGTTAGAGTACTTTGATTACTTTTTGCAGACAAGACATCAGTTACTTCCATTACTTTTAGAACGCTGGTCCTTCAGCTCCGAAACAGCATTGGTTGTCGTTTGGTTCTAATAACGGAGATAACGTTAAACCTATCAGTATGAAAGAAGCCACGGAGCTTGTGGCTCGCTACGTGGTCGGAGAAATGCTGCCATTGTCTACGGTGGAGTAGGACTCGCTGACAGACATATTTCAGACTCAGGACTTGCATTATGCCTGGTACACGCTACACGCTGGTACTCACCAATTATCCCCGGTCGTCTTTTACGGCATGTGTGATGTCATCGAGTTATTCTTGTCCTATTTTTATTTCACTATTATTTGAGTCACTGTGTCTGTTCATGTGCCAGCCGACATGTTGTTGTGGTCACCTAAAAGCTTCAGCAGATGGCAGGAGCTACATTTGAAGCGCCATACGTAAACTGTCAAGCTATTGTATCTTCCACAAGACGTTCTGACAAATGTTTCAGAATAAAAGCCTATTTAGAAAATGGAGGGATTCTCTCAGCCGAGGTTATAAGGGGCTTTTAATTTGACACAAGTGTTGAGTTTGAAATGACGGTCCGATATGTTAACTTTACAAAAGACAACGGAGCGGATAAAAAGTAAATCTGAACATCCACAACTCCCGCCTCCCTCCAAAGTCCCATCCCTCTCCTCCTGCAACTTCACCTCCCTCCAAAGGCCTACTCCCCACCTTCTCCATTACATGCTCATTATGTCTATGATAGATGTAGGCGTTGGCAAGGTAGCATTAGATACACGGAAAGAAAATAGAGAGTGTAACAGCACAAAAACGAAATGACATGTCACATACCCCAACATTTAAAAACAATTTGTGCAACGTATAAGAAAGAACAAAGTGCAATAGTGAGCTGAAAGAGTCGACATTTCACAGTCCTGAGAGCAGAACTGGGAGATCCTCTTCACATCACAGCACCATGAATTGTTTGTGTATATTGCCACACCGCCACCACAGAGCTTACCAGATGACGCAGCCTCCCTGTCTGCTCTATGTAGTGTTAGCCCCATTAGCTCAACACCGGATTCTGATATGTTACCATTCATCCACGTCTCAGTGAACACAAGGACGCAGCAATCCCTCACTCCTCGGTGAGTGGATCTCCACAGTCGGATGTAGTGGATTTCCACAGTCCGAGCGGATGTTCGCTAGAAGGCCACCGGGAACAGCTGGCCCTCCGCGCTTTCCTCGCTCCCGCGTCCTGTCACAGCGCTGCCTGTTTCCCCCGTCGAGACAGCTCCAGATGAAACCACAGTCATCTCAGGGCTAGCTCAACGTAGCATTCCGAGCTCTCCCGATTTTAGCATTGGATCTCTGCAGCGGTTTCTAATGTCTGTAAGAAACTTATGACTGTATTGCACTGAAGAATTTACCTCTTGCTGCACCATGTTTATAGTTTTTATCCACAAGCTTCCCTGTTACTAGTTTATATCCACAACCGTCCCTGTTACTAGAGATGTTACACGAGCGGTTACGTCAGTCAGAGGCCTCCACGTGGGAAAGACAGACAGGACAGGAGAAAACTCCGGCCAATCATTGCATTCGGACCAAATGCAATGATTGGTGGGAGTTTTCTTAGAACCATATGAGAATGAGTTTTATGAGTTTTTATTTCTGGTGGAATTCACGAACATTTTAGTGTGCCATCAGCTTATTAATAGCATTTTAACCTAAACAAAGAAAAGTGTAAAATTTCCAGAAAGGTAAGTGTTGCTTTAAGCCTTCGGTCATGTTGTTTGCTCTTCGTGTTAGTTAACCGCACTTGTATTTATTTATGTATTCATGCTCTTTAGATTAATTAGCACAAAGCCATAGGGCTGAAACGCTAGTTTTGTCATAACCTTTTTTCTCTCCTGTTTTCGTTTAGTTTAGGGAGTTAGGCTTAGGGAGTTGTATTTTTGTTTGATTCTTTTGTTTGTTGGGCCTAGGCAGCACTCTAGGGGAAAACAGGTAGGTTTTGTCTGTGGTTCACCCTGAAGTCATCGCTTCATACTGTGCACAAATTTGTTGTACAGCCTGTGTGTGTGTGTGTGTGTGTAATCAATTCTCAGATCCACTGTATTAGCAATAAATTGCTCACTGTTGTTAATACATACATGCTCTCCATTTCATTTCTTATTTCATGCTTCAGTACCCCTAGACTGGGGCGTAACAACACCACAAACAGATTAAAAAGATAGCTGACATGCAAAAGTGGTTTTCCACAGCCTTTCAAATGCATCTAGTGCTGGGAAATGATTTAATGTTTTTATTATTTAGGCTATTAGTCCTCTTTATACGTCTTGTATATGAAATGTCTGTTGTGGCTGCATTTTTTAAACTCATATGTTGCCTGCATCCAGGCAATGTCTCAGTGTTACACAAGACTTCAACTACCAAGAAGAACGGCGATGCGCTATGATCCACCTCACACACAAACTAGCAAACGCTCACCTGACACAATCAGTGTGCTACTGCGCTAATTTCATTCATCTCACAGACTAATTTAGCTTAGCACATGCAACATATAGACCTATGTGGCACTATAGACTAACTAACAGACAGACTGAACAGAATAGCAGCTCTATGTCACTCTTAGTGTTGCTGTAGAACCTTTAAGTGAATGACACCCCTTTTCCATCAAAGCAGTTCCAGTGCTGGTTCTCAGTTGGTTCAACTTGCGAACCAGCTGAGAACCAATTTGCTTTTCCACTGCTCGAGGTGGTTAGGGGACCACGTCATTGCATCACTGTATACATCGTTGCTTTCCCACTGGCGCCGAGCTCGAAGGAACAACAACAACGATGGCGGACCACGTATTTGTGCAACTGTGGCCTTTTCCTCTGTAACTTTTAGCCATCCAGTCAAGAGCTGATTTGTGTTTCCGTTATCAATTTAGACGTCCGGTATCATGCTGAGCTGCGCACCTACTCCTTCTCCGGAGCGGGTCCAAAAGCCGGGCCGCCCGCCGGGTAGCGGTGGCATCTCGCTGACCGCAGCCAACCCACAACCGGCCGTTTCTCGCCCTCTAACAAGCTGTGTGTGTTGTGAGACTCTCCTCACCTCTGTCTGTGGGAGACCAGAGAGGAAGGTGTTTTGTGTCCCTGTGTGTTCAGCTCTAAGAACTTTTGTGGCTTCTAACTGAATCTCTGTGGTTTGGAGTTTAGTTTCTCTCCTGCATCCTGTTTTTACTTTACATATCGGCTTAATTTTACTGCTTCATGTTCGCTATCAGCAGTATTAGAAGTTGTGTGAAGTTGCTGCTCGAAACTCAATATTTCCATATTTTGCTACTTCACACTAAAAGTTTTTACAAAGCAAAATAACGACAGACTTTTATTTTAAGACTATATGACTTAAAATATGTTTATTACAGAATTAGCAATAGTCAGGAACTTTTCTTCAATTAAGACAAGTGTAATAATATTGCAGGGAGAAAGAGTAAAATCAGAAATGAAGAACTGCAGACAAGAGGCTTTTACTGCACCCCTGCAAACAACTCACCTCCAACAGGTAAACTTCTTTTACCTGCCCTGGTGTGGAAAAACACATGTAGCAAAAATAACAGAGAACTTTAGCCGTGGATCAGCTTGCAACTGAACAACTGTAGCCCATTTCATAGAAAATACCAGGATATATATTGTGTATCGCCATTCAGCCTGAAAATACCGGGATATGAATTTTTGTCTGTATCGCCCAGCCCTAATCAGGACCAAACATAAAGTCATTATTCAAAGGGGTAACATTATGGTATGTTTTAATGGAATTATACTGCTTGTCGTAAGCAAGTAAACACCACCCTGATTAATCATATAGTGAAGTTTTAATGCATAATGCTACATGTGATTTTATAGAAGGCTTCTTTAAGAGCCAGCCTGGACAGATGGAGCAGAAAGAACACAACAAACACATTCAGTAGTTCAGTAAGAGCAAGAGCATCCTTACTAATGAAATAATATAACATGACGCATACAGTGCTACTTTATGGCAACTGCACAGCTTTATTTGGTGGCATTATTGATGCAACATACGGCTTAACAACTTTGCATATATAATGTATTCCCTCAGCTGAGAATGTGTATTGCTCATAGATTGCTTATTGACTATAGACTGACACTAATTCCAGAGGAGTTTAGTGACAGGTGCTTTTTGGCAGATTTCAATCTGAAACTCAAAACAAAAACCAGGTAAAAGAGAGCCACCTTCTCAACACTGAAAACTGACTTAAGGCTCAGCTAAGCCACAAATCCTGCTTCATAGTACAGCCCTCTGTTCAGATCCTGCCCATTTTTATGGCGGTATGTTTTACGAAACCACAGCAATCCAAGCTTGTGTTGTGTTGTGTTAATAAATACTCCAATATCCACAAGACTTTATTCTTTACCTTTGCACCCTCCAGCATGTGTGGGTCTTTTTGCAGTGCATTGTTCAGTCCCTCCTCTGTGGTGAATCCCACCCAGCAGAAGCCTCTGTGGAAGCCTGTTTCTTTATCCTGGTGCAACACACAGCACACAAACAGTCATACACACAAACGGCTCATGAAAAAACATGTTTATCACTGCTGTGGATATCTTAACAAGTATTAAAACTCTGTTTTACTGGCTGCCTGAGTGGAGAAACACGCATAACCATCTAAAACACCTGTTATCAATAGGAATTAAATGGATGGGAAAATTTTGATTATTAACCCAAAGAATTATTCATTAGTAGTATTATAAGTAGTCACTGGTAGGGCCGGGCAATAAATTGAAAATTAATTGAAACAGACATTCAGAACCTCTAACCAATGTAACCTTGCCCATGTCTGTAAATTAGTGTTTTTTTTCAATTCTGTTAATACTTTCCCCACTGTGTGTGTTCTTGTACTGTCCCCTTGAAAACGTACTAATGCGTGTGGCTCTGGCTTTTGTCAAGAAAATGCCAAACAGAAGGAAAATAAAATGTAAACACTGCAGAAAAACCTTTCAGCGACTATCAATACCAGGTAATACCACCAAACTGTTTCAGCATTTGAGCACAATCACGTTACCAAATATGAGGAGTGCATGCAAAAGCATTAAAGTCTGTCCTATTTTCTTCTAAACACATTAAATAGGTCATAAAAGTACTCCTCAAAATGTGTAAAAAAGCCTTTCAACTATTTACAATGGAATTGTGGAGCTAGGCTCCACAAACTGTGTTTCTAGGTTTCAATTTTCTGGATTTAGTGGGCGGGCCTTAAATCATAGCCGCGTTACGTAACGGAGCTATCCCTGCTGCTAACACGCCCCTGTATATATACATATATATATATATATACATGTATATACACACATATATATATATATACATATATATACACACACATATATATATATATATATATATATATATATATATATATATATATATATATATATACACACACACATATATATATATATATATATATATACACACACACACATTATATATATATACACACACATACATATATATATATATATATACAAATATGTATGTATATATATATATATACAAATATGTATGTATATATATACATATATATATATACACATATATATACACACACACACATATATATATATATATATACGTATATATACACACATATATATACACACACACACACATATATATATATATATATATATATATATATACATACATATGTATATGTAGTTTTGGGAAATCACGATGTCTAGAAAGCATCAATGACTGCAGCGAAGGGAGACAGCTAACAGCAGCAGCAAAGCTAACATCAGGACGTCATCTGTTAAAAGCCTCCCATTGTCGGACACGACATGAAACTACTCCAGTTAGCTCAATCATGTTGTAACTAAGACATCCGCTGGAAAAATATTTTCAGTCAATGGAGCCGAACCGACACTCTCCCTCCCTGGATTCCATCCTCCCGTTCCGCCGGCTGCCGGTGCGGGGTTACGTACAGTACAGGGAGGCAGCTTCCTGGACTGAATTGCTGCAACCTGGAGTCACGAGACAAGAGGCTGCAGACATACCCTCCGGACACGCCCCCAGCGTTTCACAGCAGAGAGAAGTGCTTGTTTTCCCATGATTTTGAGAGCTAATTTTATATACTTAGCGATTTTTTTAATCTTTCAAATTTGGCTCAGAGATTAATGACACATTTCTGTGATGTGACAAACTTATAACAGACATTTTTTGCTGCTTTACACAGACTTTAACAAAGGCTACACAATATGAAGAAGATTCAAGAAAATGGAAAGAAATAACTGACGCTATTTCCTACTACATCGCAAAGGACATGGCTCCCATAGCTACAGTGGAGCACAGTGGGTTTAAACCAAGCCCCAACCTCCGGTGGAGACGGGTGAGGCCAATGCGTAAGTGCCAAAAACTGCAGTTCACTGACTGTCCACTTGAGGCTGGCTCAGGAAGTGAGTCAATTCCCATAGACCCCCATGTTAAAATGCCCAACTTTAGAGCAAAAATAAACATGTTTACAGCCTGGTTCAAAAAATGGTTTTGGTCTCTATAGTTAATTTCCCCTTTCATGACAACTCTGAGGGGGGGTGAATTTTTTTCGAACTCTTCTGTTTAAATGTTATTAAGGTTTGAAATTAATAATTAAGGGCGTGGTCACTTTGAGTGACAGGTCGCACCATCACGGGTGGCTAACTAGCATGCTAACTAGCCGCTGGCTCTGCTGTGCGGAGCTGAGCTCAGACTCGGCCGTCTGCTCGGCGTCATCTCAGCCAATTCGTGCCCTTGTTCAAGGCATTGAACCTGTCCTCTCAGCCGTGTCTGTGCCTTCTGGATATTTTTCCAGGCAAATATTGGAGTAATATGGCTTGCTGTTCGATTAAGTATACCAACAGACCGTCCAAGAAGTCCGTGCTCCAGGTTTTTCGGTAAGAGAAATTCGGAAATTCTAGTATTACTTTAATTATGTTTATATGTTAGCACTAATTAGCGGGTATCGGTGTCTGCGGTCACTACAGTCACCACCTAGCTTGTCAGCAGCATGTATCGGTGTCTGCGGTCACCACGTAACTTAGCTGTCAGCTTATTATTATATTATTAAGCCTTTATTTAATACATGTAAAATAACGTTGATACCGGAGGTCTCATTTTCAAGTGCGACCTGTATCACAGCAGCAACATCCACATCAAGTTACAGAGCCACAGACAATACGATACAACACAAGCTTAGCTCGTTAACTAGCTAACCAGCCAGCTAACATTTAGCCTTCGAGCAAGACGTCAGTCCGGGGATGCATCGAAGTCAGAGCCTGACAGAGAAGTGTTAGGATTTAACGTTAGGCATTTAGGGAGAGGATATTTTGAACAAAAGGCTGAGGCTGTGTGAGATTTGAATATAAAGGTCCACCACGTTAGTTAGCTAACATGATGCAATGTTAATGTTGTCATATGAGCAGTGTAACGTTAACGTAACATATAAGGCTATACTTGTGTATGTAAATTAAAAAGTGGCGAACTGTGTGAAATTACAATAAGGTGTGTAACGTAATTAAAAGAAAGCTAATGTGACATTTGACTGTCACACATAAAATATTAAGAAGATTATTGTATGATATAGACCTGTAGTTACACAACAATAGATAATGTACAGACAGAATATGGGGACTGTGATGGCCACCACCTTTTTGTTTTGCTAAATTAAATTGATTATGATCTGTTGAACATTGAAGTTATTTACATTGTATTGTTTGCATGTAAAAGTGTCTGCAAAGTAGGTAGCTAACACATATATTTCTGTGTAAAGTTTTCCTCTAGGTGACTGGACCAGTGGACACTCAACATGAGGAGACAGAACTGGACTCCAAACAAGACTTCCCGTCTGTGCAGTGAACACTTTGAGAATCATCACTTCAGCACTGACTCCAGGATAAAGACACCTTTTTTCATACAGTACCTCACAAAGAGTCAAGAAACGTATTAGTTTAAAATGATGAATTATTGTCCATAATACAATGAAATGCATTACATATATTACTAATTATCATACATTACTAAGTACTTGATTAGGGCACAGCTTGCTCCGTACTATTACTGATAAGGTGAAATGACACACTGACACACCAGTGCAGTTTAGTGTTCCCCTGATGCAGAAGGCCAAATGAAGATTTTATCAATCAAGGAACATGACATGTATTTACCAACTTTAACATTTTAGTGCCTTTTATGCAAAGACCCTTTATCAAAGTGAGAATTACTACCTTTTTCCCCATACAGTCTGTGAAGAACCAATGGAAAATATATTCTCATAACGAGACAGCCGAGCATAGCAGGATTCCACAGAGCTTTGAGAACAGTTCAGTTTCCTTTTGATAGCAACAAGTATGTTAATGTGGATGGACTGCATATTGTGCATTCATACTCCAGTTGTTTTGATAGTACAGTTAAATTTAAAATCAAATACAAATATAAAGTACAATATCTACAGAATTTCAACACAAAACTATTTTGTGAATGACAGCCACTTACTCAGCAATAAGATCATTTTGGTGGTGAGTGGGCTTTTAACCAAGACAAGCTGTAGTCAATGTTTTCTACCTGTGTTTTTAACCTGTCATCTTTCTGTCTTGTAGGACACTTGAGGAGAGTTACAACGCCTCGACTAATGTGATATTTACTTCACAGTAAAGAGGGTGTTTCACAAGAAATTAAGATTTTGCAAATTATGACACTGGGTCCTAATTCATATGTTTTATAATTACTGTTACAACTCTTTACATTTATTTCATGTGTACTTTTTGTAACCTTTTAATAGTGATGATTTCATGAATGCAAGCTTTGACTTAATTTTATTTTATGTTTTATCTGTAGTGTATGATTTGTTTGCCCTTTCAATTGACAGTCAGATTTGATTGTGAAATACAACATTCAGTCAGTGACAAAGACAAAAGGAGTGCAAATATAAATAGAATTTATTGAAATTTTAAACAAGTTATAGATGAATATAAAAACTCAACATTGGCCATGACAGCCTGGGCTATGTTCAGGCCTAACAAAATGTGTCCTAAAGGCCAAATTCAAAAGCAGTGACACTGCCAACTGTAAGCAGTTCACTGCATTTGGAGGTGGTCTTTAAGACAATTAACTAATTTACTTAAAAACATATAATTTCTCCTAGGTGTGAGATGAATGTGTGGGTGAGGGTGCTCAATTTTGGCACCATTTAAACTATGAACAAATGTAGCCATAACACTGTAAACACATTTCCTGGCCTTATCAATCTTTGCTGGATTGCCACCAGCCTCCCACCTGCACCTTTGGGCCAATGAAGAAAATATTATCTTAATGCCAGGATGCTGGAGGTGAAGCTGGTGCAGATCCTCCATCATGCTGACCAGCCTGACACTGCTGACCTTCCCCATGTCATTGCCGCCACAGTGGATGATGAGGACATCTGGTGCTGCTCTTCCTCGCAGGGAGTGGGAAAAGAAGGAGAGAAGGCCTCTCTGCAGTCCACCCCAGCCAAACCAGCAGACATGGACGCCCGGCATGCTGAGGGTGCTTCCCAAGGTCTCTGCAGCTCTCTGGACACCACGCCGGACATAGCTGTCGCCAGTGCTCCACACTGCATATGAAAGTAAAATGAGTGTAATAAATAGCATTATATATTTAAAAAAAAAGGTGAAGCTTTTTTTTTAAGATAACAGCTGAATCATTGTTTCAAGGTTTGTTGTATAACTCAACTTACCTCAAGTTTCGTGAGGAAGCTACCACAGGGCTAGCCAAAGTAGCGTAGCTTGTTAGCCTAGCTTGTTAGCCTTAGCTAACTTAGCAGCGCCGAGCGAGGTGGGCGTGTTTAAGCAACCAGGCTTCCTTCGGCCCGCCTCTTTGCCCATTTTTGATTGTCCGGGAGTTGGGTGGAGTCAGGCACTGCCAAGATGGCGACGTCCAGAGCGGAGTATTTTGAGCTTCAAATTCACTCTTCAGAAACGGACGACTGACGTCACGGTGACTACGTCCATTATTTTTATACAGTCTATGGTTTAAACACCTCCTTAAAACCCTTGACAAAAGATATGCAGTGCCATGGCGAAAATATATATATATATTTTTTACCAAACTGTGGTGCCAAGCATGTACAACACATTTAGTTAAAAAGTCAGTGATGCAAGTTATTTTTTACTTTTGAGAAGGCATTGTCTTAAAAAATGTTTACAAGAGATGCAAGTTATTTTCTACTTTTGACATGGCAATATTTAAAATTTATATTGACACAAATTATTTATATTATTATTATTATTATTATTTATTTTTTAGAGAACTTGATTTTTACTTTAAAACTAAAATGTGACATATTTCAAGAGATGTGAGTTATTCTCTAATATTCAAAATATTCTATTTTGGTTGCAAGAAATGCAAGTTATTTTCTTTCTGCTTTTCGGGGAACTTCAAGCAATGTGTGCTTTGATTTCAATCAGGAAATATTTGATTAATAATCATAAATAGTTCATCTGAGTGTGTTTCCTTCAAGAAATTCAAAATCACAAAAGTAAGATATGCATTCTTTCATTAGAAAAAAATATCCCAGCTTTAATAGTTGAGCATATTCACAGCCAACCCGCCACACACACAGTTTTAGAGTTACCATAAATCTATAATATAAACATGGTACCACAGTGCAGAAAAAGTATTTTAGTTAGCAAAGTGGCCCCCAGGCAAAGCAAGTCGAGCAAAGAATTAATAAATTAATGGGGCAGCCCAGGAGTGTAACTGTGATATGGACAGAACCAATGAACACAATATGAACAAAAGAACGTTTCAGTCTTATGCTGGGACAACTTACAAACGGAAGAAGACATTTCTTGACTGGGCCAAACTGTGCAAAGTACTCCCTCATCTCCTCTGAAAAACACACAAGAACACGTCATCTCAAGCACAAAGCAGAAGTTAAACTCAGACTTTGGATTTTACAAATTATTTGTTGATGCTCTAAGTACCAGCTATGCAACAGCATCATTAGCACGTATTCAAACGCCGAGGTGCCACTTTATAAGGTCCACCTATTTATAACTAATGAAGTCAAAGATAACAGTTCTGCAATAAACCCTACCTCCATAAAGACTTAGGTGTTGTTGAAAAAAAAAAAAACCACAGTGACAATCTAAAACAACACCCTCGTCAGTGACGATCTCGAGTTGAATCGTCACCTACACCTGTCTTAACCAGTTTCATTAAAGCCTGAAGATTGTAACCTTTCCGAGGGCAGATTTACTGCAGGACTGTTGGATGGGACTGCATTAGGCTAGTTTTAGGAAGATAACGTTATATCAGTAAACAGAGGGTGTGTTGCTTGGTGTTAGAGATGCATATTTGATTGAAAAGCGCCTCTCTGAAATAAATTGTTGTTGTTTTAAATAATTTGATGTCCTCACGTGCACAGAGTATTTGGTCAAGTTAACTAACACAAGTGACGGCGACACAATGATGGCGAGGCTGCATATCGTACCGTGCCATGCCTGCTGTATCTACAACCTGTACAGAATGAAGTGAGTGGCCACAGACGCATATCTCAGTGCAGCTGAATATGAAAGGCCGTTGAACCAGTTAATAGACTTACTGCCAGCAATAGTCCATGGTATTTTGGACACAAAGACCTCGAACACTTTCTTGGACGGCACCGCCATTGTTCGACCTCTACACGCTTCTGCTTCTTCTTCTTCTTCTTCTACGACTACAACTACTGTTTGTTGGCCGTTGGCAAACAACGAATTGTTGCATTACCGCCACCAACTGGAATGGAGTGTGGATCAAAATGACGGGGGCGGGTGTCCCACATTGTCCCTCACAAACCTACTCCTTGTCCCACATTTGGTTTATTGGGACATGGGGTCCGTTTCACAAAGCAGGTTCGTCGGGAGGTTATTCACAGGCCCAGAATTGACATATTATGATTTCCAGAACATTTTCTTTTTGAACGGTACCGTTTCACATCACAGTCCATCATTTATATCCATAACCTCATCCATCATGACATAACCAACATCACCAACCGTGGATGTGTACTCAGATTCTTTATGTTGCTCTTTGTTGTTGTTTTTTTTTGCAAACGGGAGTTTTCTGTAGGCTATAATATCGGAGATGCAGAAAATATCAGTAAGGCAGCAGAAGGAATTTGTGTGTAAACTGTTCGCAGACGGAAATTTACGTGCATATCCGCATTCATCATTATTTTAGTAGCTCCAATCTTTTTGTAGCTACTAACAAAATCTACTCCTGCTCCTGATCACTCATAGTGCTTGTGTAACTTTAGTAAAGCACATAAATATTGCCTGTCACAATAGGAAATTACAATTTTAATTCATATTGCGCTCTGTTATGTACACAATACACAGATGCCTTTGAAACACGTAATCTAAACATGACAAAATATTAATAATATAACACATTTAGTTAAATTAGTTGGCAATTAGCAGGTTTAAGATCCAGATTAGATTCATGATTGTGAATTATCTATATAAATCGACTCAATAGATTACACGTTCTTTCTACATGTTGAATGATGATAATGAAAATATCCGTAAGGACAGCCGGATCACAGCCTCTTCAGCCTTGCTGCCTGGGTTCAGCAGCCCAGCAGGGGCAGCAGGTGATGGATCCACGAAGGAGCATGCCCAGCTGAAAGAATTATTTGAGACAACACATGTTTTTTTTATTTGTTGTTGTTGTTTTGTGGCTTTTTGATCATTTGAATGAATAAATCTGATATGAAAAATGTTTAATTTACGTTGTATTCAACAGAGCTTTAGGCTATTAAGATTCAAATAATTTGAAGATGATGCATACAAACTGCTGTAGGCTATATGTTATCCGTATCATTTGTTAAAATAAATGTTAAATAGCTCTACATTCCGACAGCCATCACTGATTTAGAGTTTATCCATTACGCACAAAACATCTCTGGGTTCCTGTTCCCACTTCATTCAAAACCCCACAAATGAATCTTCTGTTTGTTTGGTGACCGCTGTATTTTTTTTGTGTTTGCTTATGTGTTTTCTTTGCCTCCAGTTTCATATCAAACCATTTACGCTTCACCTCTGACATGGTTCTATGTACCACAGACAACATTAACAGCATCTGTTACCTCCCTCCAGGCCTTCGCTTTGCCTGTCCCTGTCACACCACTACTAACTGAAGAAAATAAAATGTTTTTTCTTAAGTCCACTTCACCCAAAATTATTTCGCTCTCTGCTGCGGAAAAATTATTTTTTCTTTCTCTCTCTTTCTTTCTTTGCGCCATGACTGACAGGTCGACAGGATGCACCTACACCTCCTTATATGATGGTCATTGGCTATTCATGGGCGGGGATTTATGCTAATTGCTGATTACTGGGAGCGCACTGTCACTCAACGATGGATCGCATTCATGATCATATTAGGGCATTAACGACTTTGATTTTTTTCACGTTGACTTATCTGTCAATAAAGTCGAAGTCGAGTTGACAAGTCATTTGATGACGTCATCACATTGACCAAGCGGAGGAAAGTGAAGTATCTCCACACATCTGATGTGTGTCTGTGAAAGCCCGGCCATACTCGGGCGAAACGTATGCGGAACGGACTCTGCGGATGTCTGCAAGCCCTGTGCACACAAAGCTCAAGACCCGAACATACTCGGGGGTACTGTAAGCGGAGCGGACTCCGCGAGGAATGTCCACAGTCATTCGGGCTTCCAGCGTCGAGCACACTTCCGCGTTGTAGTTTGCTGTAAAAATGTCGGTGAAAAATCCCCCGATGTGAAAAATACATGCCGAGCGCGGTCATAAAATCTGAGCTTTGCACGCACAGGGCTTGCGGACAACCGCTTTGAGTCCGCGCGGACCTCCGCAGACTCCGCTCCGCGCACCAATGACTGCTCGGCATGTATTTTTCACATCGGGGGATTTTTCACAGACATTTTTACAGGAAACTACAACGCGAAAGTGCGCTCAACTATGAAAGCCCGAATGACTGCGGACATTCCTCGCGGAGTCTGCTCCGCTTATAGTACGCCTGAGTATGTTCACTTAAGCCTGATTTATGGTCGTGCGTTGAGTCGACGACGTCGCTACGTGGTTGCCGTGACGCCGTCGTGAACCCTTCGAACTTCTCCGTCACTCCGTTTCGTCGCGGTGCAATTCACCGCCAGAGCAGTAGGAGGCTTCGTTCCTTTCCTGAGTGGTTATCGTCGTCTCTAGTTGATTCTTCGTTTAGCTTCCGGCTTTTTCGGTCACAGAGAAATGAACACGGAGCACGGACAGACGGCTCCGGCCGTATCCGTATTGAACGTTGTGCATAATGGCATATATATAATGAGCCTTAACAACCAATAGAAGATGTTTAAAGACGGCGGGGATGGCGGTGGAAATACGGAACCGGAAATGCTTTGCGACCAAGCAAACCAATCACAGCCGTGCCGGTCTGCGCTGGGTCTGCGTCGCCTCGACGCGTAGTTACATTTTTGGGGAGGTGCATGTCAGGCTACGCCGGGGGCTACGGCGAGCCCTCTGCGTAGCCCCGTAGCCTACAACGTAGCGACGTCGTCGATTCAACGCACGACCATAAATCAGGCTTTAGTCAAGGATAAAGTATCAGCGTAAGCACACACAGAGAGAGAAAGAGAGGGAAAAAACACGACTTGTCGACTCCTCCTGGGGGGCGTCGACTTGTGCCACTGACGTCGACGCGTCGACAAATCGACTTTTCTGTTAATGCCCTAGATCATACACATGTGTTTACGATCAAATCTGAGTTTCCCGCGGCGTTTCTGAATCCGGAGTAGGTTTTTAGTAGCGTAGGCTTTTATGTGCAAATCTACACACAAATTTACTCACTTTTCATGAATGAGACCCATTGTCTGCAGAGCCGTGAGAAAAGTGTCCCTAGCTCTGAAACGTCTATTAAACTCTTTTGTTGTGTTCCCTGGACATAAACCTGTGAGGGTCATCAAGGAGTTCCACAGCATTGCAGGTGAATGATGTAGAAATCAGTTAAAATTTATGACTACAAAAGAAAGTAATCAATTAACTAAACTTCATAATTGCCGTAAAGACATAAAAACCTGGATGAGCACCAACTTCCTGATGTTAAATTCAGACAAAACTGAAGTTATTGTTCTTGGCCCCAAACAACTCAGAGACTCTTTATCTGATGACATAGTTTCTCTCGATGGCATTGCTCTGGCCTCTAGCACTACCGTAAGAAACCTCAGAGTAACATTTGATCAAGATCTGTCTTTCAATTCTCATTTAAAACAAACCTCACAGACTGCATTTTTTCATCTGAGTAATATTGCGAAAATTCCTGACCTATCCTGACCCAAAAGAGAATGCAGGGTTACTCGTGGTCCCTAAAGTCTCCAAAAGTAGATCAGGAGCCAGAGCCTTCAGCTATCAGGCTCCTCTCCTGTGGAATCATCTTCCTGTTGCGGTCTGGGAGGCAGACACCGTCTCCACATTTAAGACTAGACTTAAGACTTTCCTCATTGATAAAGCTTATAGTTAGGGCTGACTCAGGCTTGCCTTGTACCAGCCCCTAGTTAGGCTGACTTAGGCCTAGTCTGCCGGAGGACCCCCTATAATACACCAGGCACCTTCTCTCTCTCTCTCTCTCTCTCTCTCTCTCTCTCTCTCTCTCTCGGCTTCTTCTCTCAGGTTAACTCGTATTGCAGCGGTGCCTGGATAGTGTGACGTGTGGTTGTGCTGCTGCCGTGGTCCTGCCAGATGCCTCCTGCTGCTGCTGCATCATTAGTCATACTTCAACTGTTATTATTACACATGATTATTGCCACACATGTATACTATCAGATATTAATATATTATTAATTATAATATTATTACTTTTATTAATGTTGTTGTAAGCTACTGTCATTACTGTCTGTCCTGCATCTCTCTCTGTCTCTCTCTCTTTCTGTCTCATTGTGTCATACGGATTACTGTTAATTTATTGTGTTGATCTGTTCTGTACGACATCTATTGCACGTCTGTCCGTCCTGGAAGAGGGATCCCTCCTCAGTTGCTCTTCCTGAGGTTTCTACCGTTTTTTTTTCCCGTTAAAGGGGGTTTTTTGGGGATTTTTTCCTTATCCACTGTGAGGGTCCAAAGGACAGAGGGATGTCGTATGCTGTAAAGCCCTGTGATTGGCAAATTGGCAAATTGTGATTTGTGATATTGGGCTTTATCAATAAAATTGATTGATTGATAAATCATATTCAGTTAATGACATGGTGCTGCAACCTCAGACTGGGATTAGTCATTTTAATTTCTTTTAGGATTTCCCGGTGTGACAGGGTTCATACCAAGAATATGTGTCTTATTTCTAATCAAAATGTCTCATTTCTCGTCAAAACAAATCACACCTAAAAGTTACTTGTTTTTAGACCATTTTCACTTGAAAAATAATTAGGTGGGATTGCATCTAAGTGAACTAAATTTTAGCTTTAACACCATTCCACCTGTTTGCATCTGTAGCCTAACATTATTGTGATTGCATAAATGTATAAAATAAATTTAAACTTAGGCTACACATTGACTTGAGCAGTAATTTTCTCCCACACTGACTCCTGTTCTTTCGCTGCTGCAGCCGTGTTACTCTTCTTCCTGAAAACAGCTTAAAATTCGCTGTATGAGTGCATTAAAATATCCAACTCCAGAGGAGTAAAAAAAATGCAGACCTTTTCTTGTAGCTTGTTGCCATGGTGAATCGTGGTATTGGGGCTTGTAGTGTAAGATTTAATTACCAATCAGAAGAATGTTCATTAATCAAGTAACTATGTTCATGGATTAAGTAAATGTGTTCATTAATCAGGTAAATGTTTTATCTTGCTTAAGTTGATTAAGACTGAAGACTCAGCTCATATAGAAATGTGTTATGTATTCATGCATGATAGAAACACTTCACTCAAGCCTGAGTACTGAGAGCACACAAATGTATTACTGAGAACACACACAGATGTACTGACTGAACACACACACACACACACACACACACACACACACACACACACACACACACACACACACACACACACACACACACACACACACACACACACACACTCTAAGGTTAAAGCTGTACCAGAGACACATACAAAGTCCTTGGGTCTCACATACTTTTAAAAACAGGTGTGCCCGAAACCAAAACATTGTGACAAAGGGAAGCAAGGAGTTCTATTGAATGATTACACACCTGCATGTTTTTGAAAAACATTGTGACAAATGGAAGCAAAGAGTGCTATTGAATGATTACACACCTGTATGTTTTTGAAAAACATTGTGACAAATGGAAGCAAGAGTTCTGCTGAACGATTACAACATTAAGGTCAAGGCCTAACACCTGTTGTTGATTCCTGCTACTCCACCAGCATAAAAGACAGAGCGCAAAGACTGGACGTCAGTCGCGCTCCAGAACGTGCCTCGAGAGTTTGTATGTGTTTGTTGCCTGCGAGCACATTAAACTCAGTTGCATCTGATTCTACGTGTCTCCAGTGATTTTTTTGACCTCTGAGTATTTGAGTTTTTGATATCTAATGGAAGACAAAGAAAGTCTGTTCGGGAGGCAGGGAGCGGGGTTGCGAGCTGTCTGGCACGGCTCGGGACCTTGACTTTTTTGCCTCAACATTATTTGGTGAGCCAGAGTAGGAGGACGAGGAGGTCGAATCCTAAGATCGCGGGCACTTGGCTGCGCATCAGACGTACAGGTGGCCACCAGAGAAGGTAAGCAGAGCCTTTTTTCTGCCTAAAACGGGTGCATCTGAGGTGCAGTTGGGAGCCGCCTGGGTCGGGGGTATTTGACAAATTCCTCTCCTAAAGAACACAAAGAAAGTCTGTTCGGGAGGCAGGGAGGGGGGTCGCGAGCTTTCTGGCATGGCTCGGGACCTTGACTTTTTTGCCTCCACAGGCTCCATTGATGACGGCTTTTTAAAGTTGTGGTTCACGCACTTAACTCAGAGTGAACAAACTCTGTGTTGATTGAACCGATTAAAATCATCTGTTCTGAAACCTGTAACCCAGAGTTTCCCATCTCAGAGTTACTCAACTCAGACTTCAGGGTTAGGCTCAGAGTTTGTTGAACCTCCTTTCTGAAACAGACCCCTGGTCACCCTATATCCTCTCCATCAAGTTATTCATTCTTAGAAACTGAAAAATGAATCCATACCACTTATTTCCTGAGTTCTGTTGCAGAATGTCCAGACATCGCTAACTGCTAGATGAGGGGGGTGGGGGGTGGAGAGCAGAGGTAGAGGGAGGAGTGGCTCATGATACACTTTGTTTTGGTCTACAGGCAGTGCACAACAGCAAACCCAGCGGTGAAACGATTTCGCTTATTGCTCCTTTAATATACGAAATATTACCGATTGCTCTATTCTTACTAGTTCATTGCTGGTTGTTGCTTGTACGGTTAATTGCAACTATGAAGAGTCTTTCCAAGTTTGACTATGTATAATTGATGTGTGAGTCCCGATTATTTATTTCTGTTTGACAGTGATATTGATTAGTGTTTCATTCCCTTAGTTATGGTATTTATTTCTGTTTTAGACCACACTCTTAGCATTCAGCCTTGTGACATCTCTGCATTATGCCTATGTACCTGTTACCTGAAAAGGAAGTAAAATCCTCCTAAACAAAGATCTGTCTCTGTGTCTTGACCTGACACTCCATATTGGTGTGTACACCTACCCAGCCCAAAAGGTTCAATACAATTTGTGGTCCTTCGAGCCGGATCCAGGCATCAGTATGGCTTCAGGAGGAGACCCTCGACGATCCACTCGCCCTCGTCATCCACCCATTCATCTAGATGATTATCTCATAGACTACAGGCTACCGTGGCAGCCACAGGTACATAGGCATGAAGATGAGGAAAGGAGGAAATATGGACCTAGCAGCAGGACGGGCAGCCCTCAGCCCGTAGTGTTTAACACCCAGGAGACGGTGCTACATCAGATTCTGGAGACTGCTCGTCAGAAAAGTAAGACTATTAGGAGACAGAGTGAGACAGCCAGAAGCCAGACCGAGGATTTAGAAAAAGTACTCCAGTCTCACTCCCTTCGGTCTTCAGCTCGGAGCTCCAGGCACTTTTCTGCTTACCCCTCAGCTCAGGCTTCAGTACAGCCATCCAGACAAGTGTCACGACAGCAGTCACCGACTCGCCTCCTCCAGGCGGGTCTTCCAGAGCAGTTTCGTTCTCCACACCAAGTCCCCCACCAGGTGAAAGGCTGAGAGCCAAGGCCTATCAGTCACTGAACTGGCTGAGCGGTTAAGCCACATTGAAGTCCAACCATCCATGCTACCTCCACCTGTAGAAGAGGATGATTATGCTTCACTGTCATGCCACTCATTTGCCTCAGAACCACCTATCCAGCCAGCTATCACCAAGCCGGAACCTCACACCCCTCTACCATGTCCAGTGATCCCCCAAACGTGGTTGTCCAATAATACTCAGTTTCCAGGTCATCATTTCAAGCCAGTCAAGCCCGACCCAAGCCCCCCTAAACAACCACCTGGGCTTTCCTTCCCACCACAGCATGCAACATGTCCTCTGCCTACTCCTGGTTATCCCGCCCCTCAAGCTTATCCCAGTGGCTTTGCACAATACCCCCCCTGTTATGTTGATGCTGTCACCTCCCCCAGTGGAAGGTCCCACCCTCCCAGACTTCACTAAGGAGGACAGAGCTCAGTATGTCGAACTCTGTCTTGCTCTTTGTACTCTCCTACACCCCAGCCAACCTGAGCATTACAAGTATGCTATCTTGCTGAAACACATCAAGGTACCAGCAGCTCATCGACTCATTCTAGCCCATGCAGAATCCCAGACACCGTACACCCATGCCTTAGAATCTCTTGATGACAGGTATGGCCATCCATACCAGTATGCTCTCCGGGAGATTGAGGAGTTGGAGCGTCTTCCCCCTATTAGGGATGACAAAGTCTTGGACGACTTCTCCACAAGAGTCCAGTCACTAATCAGGATGTTAAGGTTGCTAAGCGAGGAAGGCTAAGAGGAGCTAAACTGTGGGTCTAATGTCAAGCGCCTCTTAAGCCGACTGTCCAAAGAGAGCGGTTTCGTCGCCATCAATACCATAAGGATCCGCATAAGCTCAAATTCACCCTGATTGACCTTTCTGACTGGTTGAGGTCCGAGGTAAGATGTCTGGACTTTGACTACAGCAAGCAGCCCATTAGCGAAAAGAAGATCAAAGCCAAATGGAGAGCTGAGGCCACGACACTGATCCAGGGGACCTCAAACCTCCCTCCAACCATCACACCAGCCTTACCCCCACTTTTACGCCCCATTAAGGGTGTGAAATGCAAGAGCCATTGTGCGTACTGTGATAAGACGGAACATCACCTCAGCCAATGTCAGGACTTCTCCAAACTAACCAAGCAGCAGATTACGGATTGGATAAAGAACAACCGAAGACCTCAAGAAATCCTGCCCTCTGTGCAAGTCCAAGCATCTTGCTGTTCTCCACGACCTGAATCAGAGAGTCAGGGAGAGTGAAAATCCAGTAGACACCACAATGACTGCTTCCTCTACTGCCAGTGTTGGTCCTACAACTGAGGTTCTCTACCAGCCCAGTGCTTACGACGGGTAAGCACTGGGCTAAAGGTGGTGAGGGTTAACCTGCATTACCAAGACAAAGTACTGGATACCTACGCCATCTTGGATGATGGGTCAGACCGAACGATCCTGCTCCCATCAGCAGCCCAGTATCTTGACATTGACGGACAACCTGAAGACCTACCACTCCAAACAATACATCAGGAAATAACAGCACTGCATGGTTCTCCTGTATCTTTTCATATCTCCACTCCAGCACACCACTCAGGGGCGTTTCCGGATCCAGAATGCCTTTATCACCAAGCAGCTCGGTCTTTCTGAGTACAGGTACCCAATCCCCCAGCTCCCGATTAAGTACCATCACCTCAAAGGCATCCAGTTCTCCCCAATCAACCAGGCCCAACCAACTGTGCTAATTGGATCTGACCCTGTGAACCTGATTATTCCCTTTGAGCCAGTGCTGATAGGTCCGCCTGGAGGACCTGTTGCAGTCAAGACCCACCTTGGTTGGGCACTCCAAGGTCCAGCTAAGTATCTCAGTCAGCAGCTCCCATCCTCCTACTGCCTGTTCACTTCATCGATATCCCCAGTACTCGAGTTGAGAGGGGATGAGGGGGGATGGCATCCCTCTTTAAATAAAAACAGTCTAAAACTATCATCCCCCTTTCCATCCCTTGTGTCATTTTTTTGAATGAATGTGGTGTTACTGCTATTTCAGCATTTAGTTTTGCCTTTGGTTTTACGCATATCGAGTAAAATACTGTGAGGGAGGGCACGCATGCAAAGGTATTTTTATATCATATCTCAGCGAGCTGCGCCGTGGATGTTATGTGTGTGCTCTATACAGGGCGCCCGAATGACGCAAAGTACGTCCAAATTCACACCTGTTCATCTCTATGGATTTTCTCCGCATCCGCTTGTCATAGCGAGAAACCATGCATATCACGTGAAACAACGGAACCATAGCTTTCCGACAAGACAAAGCACTTGTCAGTAGTCCAATGTTTTCATAGCAAAAAAAAAGGATAAAATTAAAACTAAAATTATGTATAACAAAGCTTTCATGCAGCTTTGCACACACATTACTCTTGGATGGATTACTCGCGAATGCAGGCTCGCACAGAAATGCCACGCATATCACATGAAAGTGCAGGACCGCAGCTTTCCAGTGATATCACACCCATCATTGTGCGGTCATCCCATCACGCTATAAATACAGATCGATTGTCTACAAAATAAAAACCTGATGAATTTCTTTACAATCCATTATGCAGATCTTATTATCAGTCACTTCATATAGTGAGAAATATTGTATCTTACCACGTCTTAGGCTTGCCTGTGTTTCTCCCTGTCTATCCACATATGTAATCCGGCTTTCAAGATGCAAATATTTGCATATTGTCCAGTTGACACTCCATCAAACTTTGTATGACAAGACCAGCGCACTTCACCTTTGTGCACCCAGACAACTGTAGCCCAACTATGCATGCATGACAGGGCTGTAGTCATCATATACATTGCCTTAAACATCCCCCAAATATATAACTGACATCATTGCACTTGGTTGACTATTTTTCTATCATCTTATTGCATGTTTCTTTCAGATAAAACACATTTTTGACTTGTGAATGAGTCAATGGAATTTCTTGCAATAATGAAAAAATACTGGCAATCATGTCCGCCATATATGGCAGAATATGCCAACTTCCAAATTGCTATGGTGAGATATATGTAAAATGTAAGAATTTAGTAACACAGATTTTTTTTTCATTGATATAAAGATTAATATAAAATACAGGCACATAGAAGGGCATGTAATGATGGCAAATCTGGACAGCCCAGATTGTCCTGACAAAAAAACAAACCAAAAAAAAAAAATAAAGATATAGCATGTGTATGTAGCCTTTATAATGACTGTGATATGAGCTTAAAAGTAAAGGCAGGAAAAATACCCCAAAAAGGACTAGGGCCCAAAGGGTTAAACAGTGATATTAAAAGGAAGGTGAGAAATTATTTTCAGCCCCAAAACTATTTTTATCTTCAGTGGATTTTTTTTAAATCCACACTTGAATGTTGGGCATTTTCAAGAAAATATGTAGTTTTCTTAAAAATCAACTGGAACTGTAGTGTTATGTGCTTGCATAAGATTTATGCTCAATCATTCTAACAAAACCATAATGAGCTTGTTTTCTTCACATAGAGGATAACTATGGCCAGCAAGCAAGGGCAAGAAATATTGAGAACAAAAAGCATGACTATGAAAATCTCTGGAAACTTTTATGAGATAGAGGAGAGTGGGGTAGGCAGTCATAGAATTGGTCCGATGTATTTGGTATTATTTGTATTTTTGTATTTTCATATTTTATGTTTCAATTTGCACTCCATGCCCTGAAGTTGGGAATTTTAACCTACAATATTTGTATTTGTATGAATAAAGATCAACATTTTTCCCAATTTCTTTTTCATTTTTTTTCACGAAGGGGTTCTTGTTTCATTTATATGATTTAATTAATCACAATTAAGAAATGCCAGTTTTGATCATATACCACTAACTGCTTTTTGAATTCATTTAATTCAATATTCTAAAAGCAAAATTGACTTTGATTATTATTAGTATCGTCGGTTGACCCAAGTAGAAGAAGAAATGATTTTGCACTTGTCCAGTGCATTTGGTCCTGACTACGTAAGAGCAGTGGTGCTATGGCAGACCCTCTGCGCTGTCATCAGCACAAATCATGTGCCCATGTGATAAAATCCACCACCCCACCTGATTTTTTTAACTACTTGAGTACACAAAAGTACCTTGCTGCAGTCAAGATGGCCGACAAGGCGCCGCCACACATCCATGCCGGAAGTCACAACCGGAAGTTGGTTAATCGCCGCTCAATCCCGGAAATATGACCGAGCTAAAACAAAAATAAAAGCTTAAAAAACACGTATGTTTACACATAACATAATTTTATGCATTTGTGCAGTTACATGTTTATCGTAACGGTATAAGTGACTAGTTAATTGTCTCGCCACGACTTTATAGGCTACTGTAAAACTCAGAAGTTAGTTAAAAGCCTACTGTTGTTTATGAGGTAGCGATGATGTGAAGATGATGGAGACTCCGCTGACACCGTCTTGCTTGTATATAGAAAGGTTTATTACAAGAAGTACAGCATCAAATCAGGCACCCAGGATTTTGCCTGAGAGAGTCCGACGCCAATATGAACTGCTCTAAATTACAGCTTCAAACATTCTGCTTATATGGGCCATTCTACAGAATTGGTGCAAAGTCAGAGTTAGAAACATCTTGAAATAAATGTGTCTTTTCCCCAAAACTTTTCATGAATGTTAGTTGTATAATATCCAAGGTACACATTTCCAGTAGTTGTACAGTTAATTCTCATTTTGTATTTTCATACAATTTTGGAATATTTTTCCTCTCCCAAAATTTGTCACTCCCGAAACACAATGAAATATCACATGAAAAAAAGACTTATATTGATCTATTAAAATTTTGCTTACATCTACCTTGTAAATATATTTCTTTTAAATTTTATTTTTAAAAATTCTCAGGTAAACTAAAAATTATATAATTTTAACAATTTTTTTTAAGCATGATTTATCAGAATCATTGGATTTTGAATCCAACTTTTCTTTGAAAAGGGCATTAAATTGTTCATAATGATTACAAACTTAAGGATTCATTAGTTTTAATACAGATTGAACCAAACACCATCATAATATCTTAGTTGATAATTCAAGATACTTTATTTTTGACAAAACATCCCATGTTTCGGTAGTGACGGCACATTTTCGGTAGTGACGATACTGTTTCGGTAGTGACCACAATATCTTGTTTGTCATGGCATATATATATACATATGTATATCAGACACACATCTGACATTAAATATCTGAAAATGTCATAACAGTGCTTGAATTTCAGATTACACCTCACTGAAGAGGTACTGGATAGTTTCGGTCTTGATGAGACTGCAAGTGAGAAATCATAAAAAGTCAGTAAGTAGAAAGCAGTGGCAATCTGAGCCTGACCAATGGAACTAATGGAACATGCTGACTTAAAGGTGCGGTCTTCATTTGTAATCCAATACACTTTCTGTCAATTTCAGCTTCGCGTTCCTTGATGACTGTTCTGTGTGTGCACTCAATTCAATTCAAATAAACACAAGAAGTTTGTGCTCTAGAAAAGGATCAACACTCAGTGAATACTCTCCTAAACCCAATGATACGCTATTATGGCAAGGCTTAACTATACAGACCAATGAGCAGTGATAACTAACATGTCTTTGGGGTCATCGGGTGGGAACCTCCTTTCACCGGTGTTTCGTCTAGTTGGTCCCACGACACCTCCAGGAGGCTAGACAGTGATCTCTGGCGTCCCATAGACACTCCCGTAATGCCAGGTCTCACTGCTCTCCACACCAACACAACAACCTCCTTTACCTTACTTACACATGGCTTTCTCAGCCCAAACAGCACTGCCACGTTCAATCAAACCCAGGCTCAGTACAAGCAAGCTCTAGGTAGAGACAGTGCTGATACTACCTTTCCTAGCACATTCACCATACTCTAATTCACACACTACATAACATAACTACAGTGTAAGCTAAAGTTAAAGGAGATAAATGAACTCACACGATCAGCAAACACACTCACCCTGTTGCATGGCCTCAAAATGGCCACCAAATGGATTCAATTAGGCCACACCCACACTTAAATAACCTTCCTCTTCCTCCTTACTAACACATGGCTTTCACAGCCCTAATTCACACTCTAATTCACACACTACATAACATACTGATGTTCATACACAGTAGGTAAAGGGCAAGTAAAGGGGAGTATCCACCAACAGAGGGAGGAGTTTCCATTTTGTCACGACCGAAACAATCATGTCACTACCGAAACGTCACCACATGTTTCGGTAGTGACTGTTTCGGTAGTGACAATTTTAGCTAACTTTGAGCCTATCTTAAAGAGGCTAATCAGCACATGGTTAGCTAGCACTTTTCTGAACTATTGCACACACATAAAAACTATTTTTTCTGCCATAAAACCAAAAAAAGTTTGTTTAAATGCAGAAAATAAGTGTTCGGTAGTGACGTCTCTTAAAGTTACACACTGATTTTCAGACTTTTGAACACCTTTTCTTCAAAATGATCAGAGCTAGCTACTCACCATGCAGCCAAAACATGAGAGGGACAAAGGAATACTTCCTGATAAAAAAAATTAGAGGTGTGGCTTAAATCAGTCTTAGCCTATGGACTAAAACCTACAATGTTTCGGTAGTGACAAGAAAATGAGGGACAAGATTTTTTACATACATTTTCATGATTTACAAAAAATAGATAAAATCAATTTACTTTTTTACACTTGACTTTCAAATAAATCAAAAAGACACTTGTAAAAACAACACTAGAAAATTTTACAAAAATCATTTCGCTATCATTTTCATGAATTGAAATTTAGGAGTTGGGGATGGGGACAGCCACCTCCCAATGTAAAGTACCCTATAAATGATGATTTTATATATATTAAGCATACTGATATCTTAAATATCATTTTGGGTTTCAATAGATAATTGCAGGATCTTAGTAAATATTGAAAATTTGCATATTTAAATGTTTTTTAAATGAGTTTTTTTGTCCGGGGACAGCAGTTTGCACCAGTTCGGTAGAATGGCCCATATAGGTTGGTTGTTTTGATGAACTTTGAAACAACATGAAACAGGTGACAGAGAAATCTAGAAGGAATCCAACCCTTCAGCCTGTCTTATCAGTCCTTGACCTAGGCTACGATATAATCTTGACCAGGGCCCCTAAGTGAGCCCTTCATAGTCTCTAAGCATCAACGTGACAAAATCAGATACTACACTACAATAATATCACTAAGTTATAATGCTAACATTTTATGGATTTAACTTTAATATCAACGTTATGAATACAAATGTAAATATTATGTTTGTGTGGTGGTGGCCACACACACACACACACACACACACACACACACTCACAATAAGACTGAAGAATAACTAAACTGCATTCTTAGATTAAATAAACTGAGAATTAATAAAAAATGAGAATTTACACAACCAAATAAACAGCACTTTCAGATTAGGCTGCAGTTGCAACATGGACACATGGTCACAACAAATGTCATACTTACTTTCACATTAGCATATGGTTAATTTATGTTAACAGTAAAAAAGAAGGCACTGTAAATCATTGGTGGTACAGTGTAAGGGCTGTACTGCCCAGACATTATGCATTAATCATATGATCCTTCCTTTATCTCCTGGATCACAGATTACCTGAGAGGAAGCGCACAGTATGTCAGGTTGGGGAACTGTGCTTCTGGGACATTAATGAGAAGCACGGGGGCTCCACAGGAAACTGTCCTGGCTCCATTCCTGTTCATATATATATATATATATGATATAATATATATGAAACATACATGTATATATATATATAAATGTTGGTCTATACCGGAGGTTTCATACATACCGGAAGTCAGTTCTTTGGTAGTTTTTTCCCCCAGAAGTCGGTTTCAAAGTCTTTTTTATATTATTTATTTTAACAATACATTTACAAACTTTGAAGCAACCAACAATTATAAATATATATGTATATGTGTGTATATGTGTGTGTATTATAAAATAAATAATAATATTAATAATAATAATAATACAATTATTTCAACAATTATTTCAAATGCAATCATGTTTTGTTTGGAATAACATTGACCTCAACAAGTTAAACCTACAAAAATAGCAGAAAATCAGCAAACACATGAATTTTAGTTGGAATAATTTTTAACAAAGATTAAATAAGGTGAACACTTTCATTTATTGGGCTTCAGTTGCAACATGCAGATTACGATCAGGTCATTCAAAACAGCTGAAAACCATGGACAACAAATGTCATACTTACTCTTACATTAGTATGGTTAATTGTAACTATTTAACTATTAAATGAACGTAATAATTAGATTGTCATATTGTCAGATGTATTCTATTATATTTCAGGAACACATGTAAACACAATATTACACTATTGTACTGGCAACATAAAGAAGGAGACTTGGAGTTCTGTTTTTTGTGAACAAGTTTTTATTTCAGATATCCATATCAATCTCAAAAGTAGAAAAAAAAAACAAAGAAAAAAATGGAAAAACAGTAAAATAATTTATTTGTTTGGTCTATAAAATGTAAGAAAATGGTATAAAGTGTCAACCACTGTTCCACAAATCCAAAGATCCCAAGATGCAGCCTAAAATGTCTTGTTTTGTCCCAAACAAATATCATTAAACATTACTGTTACATGTAGAAGTATATGATCTCAAACAGACATTTCTCATCAACATACCATGGAAATGAATTGCATTGTCCGTATGGTTTTTCCAGGTGCCTCTGGATCGCGCTCTCATTTTTGATTTTAAATTTGGGGCAGAGAGGACATCCAAACTTGGATGGTGAAAGGGTTGTGTGCCCCAGACTGGCTTCGTCACTCAAAATAGAGGGGTGCATCTGAAAAAAGGAGAAGTCAATCAACATTGATAGCTGGAGAACATACTGAACATCAACCATATTTACCGATCTAAGGGACTTTTCCTTATCTGCTGTGAGGGTCCAAAGGACAGAGGGATGTCGTATGCTGTAAAGCCCAGTGAGGCAAATTGTGATTTGTGATATTGGGCTTTATTAATAAAATTGATTGATGGTGGAGGAGGCACTACAGCTATTTATGTATCCACATGTGTATGTGTATTAGTGCTCTGCATTACTAAAACATAATACAAATGTATTTTTTGCAGACACCCGGGGCTATGTATACGTTATTTATCTGACCCGGTTAACCCTCGGGGGTCACTCATGAGACGACTCTCGTTACTATTTTTAGAATATCTCCGGAAAAAAAGATGTATATAACTTGATTGAGCAGTACAGGGTTGAGGATATACAAGCATTAATACCCAAGGAGACCAGGCGAACCAAAAATTGGGGAAAAAATGGCTTGTGTGCAGTGAGTGTGTGCACAGATGTTTTACACCACAACACACCAAAATGCAGAGGAACACATATTAACCCCGCTGCAAACTACACATCTAAATTAACCAACACATCAAGCGAGGGCAGTTACAGTCTCTGACCAACATTAACATTGTTTACACAGACATTGATGAAAGGGAGCACAACAGACCTTGAGCAGCCAACGTTAAGTTAATACCAATCATGCCCTCGTTTTTACACAACAAATGTAGCTAAACCCACCATCTGGTGGTAGTAATTTGTGCATGCCGAGATTCCCCATATAGACGTCCCCCTAATGATTCGATACATTACGTAGAATTGCATCTTAGAGAACATAACACACGTGTTAAAATATATTGAAGATGACGGCGCGTATAAACGCAGCGGCTTGGTACTCTATGCTAGTGCTAGCTACTAGCTAGTACTGGTAGTACTAAGTGCCGAACAGAATTTCATTGTACAATGTACAATGACAATAAAGTTGTCTAATTCTAATAATTAAAAGAAGTTCCCTTACTGTTCTTTCTCTTAGTTGTGCGTGTATTGTTTGCATTCTTCTCTTCATCTTCACCGATGTCTTCTTCCTCTTCTTCTTCCTCTTCTTCTTTGGCGAATAATTCACATACAGAGCAACTTCCGGTATGGACTTCCAGTATGGATTGGATATATGGGGGTGCCCATAGATATACATAGACAGGCTAGATGGCTGATGGGACTTTCGCCGGCGATGTCACCGAGCGGCCATCTTACCTAGGGGGACTTTCCTCGCGCACTCTACAGTAGTGGACGGAAGGTGAGCGACCGACACAAACAAAAATACACTTAACTCGCTGAAATCTTGACGGATTTACAAACAGTTTGGTTTATTAAAAACCTTATTAACGTGGCTATGATTCAGGCTGCGCGGACATGCTGAAAGTGCAGCTGTTCTTTTCGAAAATCGATCGCATATTTGTGTGTCTGTCACAGCCATTTGCAAGGCTGCAATCTGGGAGTTTCAGTTATTATATAGGTTTGCGTGAGACCAATAATAATTTTGTGACAACCACATATTTTTGTCTAAATGGCGATTTGTGTGGATGCAGTTGTGTTTATTAGCTAGCAAAGAAACAAGAGGTTGTGAATGTGACATAGTGGGCCACTGGGACTATTACAAAGTAGCCTAGACATAATTCTTTACAGGTGGGAAAGGCAGAATTACTCCTTTGTTTTAACATACATAATATGATTTCCAAGCTGTTTCATTAGTAAAATATATCCTTAATTTAGATTCATTGTGATACAGTAAATGCCTGGCTTTGTGTTTACAGAAATACTCAAAACAGTTCAAGATGCCAGACTTTAGTGCGGCACATGGATGCGCAAATAAGACCCCGTGGAATCACCTTTCACTCGTAAGAAATGACTTGAGGGACATATTTAGGATAATTGTTACTAACGTAGTTAAATTTGTACTTGCACAATACAAGTTATTTTCACCCTGACATTTTAGAAATGCTTCTACCATTTGTTTACATAATAATCATTGAATATTTCTTTTTCACATTTTTTTTAACATCTTACTGTTATTGACTTATTTAAGTTTACATAATGGCATTCAAGCATAGGCTACATGAATTACCCCAACAATATCATAATTTAGCTCTGTATTTTTGTCTTTACCATTAATGTTAAAGGTAAGAAGGGTGTAAAATGTTGTCAATAATTCATATCTCGGTATCTTCTCATGTTTTTAAGGTTGAGTGACTGTTGGTTTGGAGTGAATGTTGAATTGTTTTGTAATTGTGCACATCTGGTTAATAAAAGAACATTTATGTCATGTTACTGAATGTGTTTATTTTAATTTTTATATTAAAATATATGTAGCAGAACGGGTAAGATGAACAAACCATCCCCTTGATCTTTAAAACTATACACATGAGTTGTTATGTGACCCTAAAATAACACAAACATAATTTCCAACAGGCCATGGAATTTTTTACATTTGTGGTATAATTATTTCTATGTTAAAGCAAATAAAAAAAAAAAAAACACTGACAATTTAATTTTAACTGTGTGTGTATGCGTGCAGCTATGGCAGGTATTGCTCTACTCTCTACTTTTTTAATTTAATATGAAAGTCCATGGTTATAATTATCCGTAAATATGCAGAAACATAACTACATCTCTGGCGTTTATAACAAACCAATCCCTTTGAAAATCAGTTGAAATTTGAGCAGGATATGGTCATTGAAACAGTACATGCACCATAGACATTAATGTTATCAGTGGGCCAGCAGCCCCGAGGTAAGATGGCCGCCGTGTGACGACGTCAGTCCCCATTGGCTCACAGCGTAGGTAAGCTATCTAGCCTTTCTATGTATATCTATGATAGCAGCCACATGGCCATTCTATGCCTAGATGCACAAGGCCATCGGGGCACGGCCTTCCATCGAGCCGCCTGTCCTGATGGACTCGTGCAACCCGGTAGATGGGCATGTGGCTGCTGTGTCCTCTGGAGGCCCATCATCCCCTGGAGCTGGAGCTGCCACTTGTGGTCAGGCATGTGAGGAGGAGGAGGAAGAAGATGCTGCACAGCCTGGCACAAGTGGCAGCTCCACCACACCTCAGCATTTAAAGTTGTGACATATTGTTATATTGATACCTCAGACTGCAGCATTTAAAGTTGTAACATATTGTTATATTGATACCTCACAGATTGCAGCATTTAAAGTTGTAACAGCAGCAGCGAGAGAGGATAGGAAAAGGGCTCTTGATCTGCTAGAGGAGGCAGTCAGGAACAGTGTTGGGTAAGGGTTACTTTAAAAGTAATCAAAGTATGTTACTGCGTTACTTTCTAAAAAGTAACCAGTTACTTTACTGCGTTACTCCCTGAGTAAAGTAACTCAATTACTTTAAAAGTGGTTCCAATGTTACTCCCTGAGAAAAGTAACTCAAGCACTTTTAAAGTACTTTTGAGTATTCTACATTTCCTATTGGGCAATGGACCACAGGGCGCTAAGCCTACATTTTTTTGTCTCCAAAATTAAAGTTATGGACCACTTGCCCTTCACTGAGATCGAATTCTCCCATCACAGCCGTCACTTTGACCAGTAGAAACACAGAACAATCTGCTGCCGTAGACAACTGTATGACAACAACACCCCAGCATTTTTAATATTTCCTCTAGGGATGTTACCACACAGAGTAAAGAGGGAAATGATGGTGTGAAACAGCAGAGGCACTTTGTCAACCTGCTGAGTTAACGTTACTGTCATTAGCATCAAGCTAGAAAACAATGGTACATCCTCACGGTTCGACATAAAGTAATAACATTAACAAATAGCGGCGGGGCTTTTACTCACCACAACTGCAGAGGCTCCCAGCTTCATTTGTAACAAACTACATTATAGATGGTCCGTTATTTATTAATCCCTCTTAGTTTATATATTTACTTTTTATCTGCTCCGTTGTCTTTTGTAAAGTGAACATATCGCACCGTCATTTCAAACTCAACACTTGTTTCATCGTCGTCGACTCAACGCACGACCATAAATCAGGCCTGATTTATGGTCGTGCGTTGAATCGACGACGTCGCTACGTGGTTGCCGTGACGCCGTCGTGAACCCTTCGAACTTCTCCGTCACTCCGTTTCGTTGCGGTGCAATTCACCGCCAGAGCAGTAGGAGGCTTTGTTCCTTTGCTGAGTGGTTGTCGTCGTCTCTAGTTGATTCTTCGTTTAGCTTCCGGCTTTTTCGGTCACAGAGAAATGAACACGGAGCACGGACAGACGGCTCCGGCCGTATCCGTATTGAACGTTGTGCATAATGGCATATATATAATGAGCCTTAACAACATCTACATGGCAATAGAAGATATTTAAAGACGGCGGGGATGGCGGTGGAAATACGGAACCGGAAATGCGTTGCAACCAAGCAAACCAATCACAGCCGTGCCGGTCTGCGTTGGGTCTGCGTCGCCTCGACGCGTAGTTACATTTTTGGGGAGGTGCACGTCAGGCTACGCCGGGGGCTACGGCGAACCTTCTGCGTAGCCCCGTACCCTACAACGTAGCAACGTCGTCGATTCAACGCACGACCATAAATCAGGCTGAGGAGCGTTAGCGTGGCAGCAGAGTAGTGCTGACGCTAACAAGAAAGCAGGGAAATAGCTAAACACAGCAGAGACCAAGAGTGAGTGAAAGACATCGCTAACTGCTAAACTAAGCCAAACTAAACTAAGTTGGCTGTTTAGGTTTTATTTCCTCGCCCCTGTGGCGAGTGAATCTGCCTGCAGTGAAAGCGGGGGCTAACCGGTGCTTCCTCCTCATGCTCCACTTCACTCAGCTGCCAGCACAGCCAGTTAGGCTCTCCGTTTGGATCCAACCGGAGCACCGAGCCCTGGTTTGTTATTCAGGTTAATGTGGGAAGAAGCAGCAAGTATATCGGGCAGATGAGTGAAGCGGAGCCTGCGGAAGAAACACCGGGACCGCCTGGATGTAATAATCCGTGGAGATGCTGCAGCTGCACAGACGAGGCGAGTGGGGTGGGGGTGTTGGAGACCAGCAGTAGAGGGAGGTGTGGCTCATGACACACTTTGTTTTGCTCTTCAGGCAGTGCACAACAGCAAATCTAGCGGTGAAACGATTTCGCTTATTGCCCCTTTAACGTAATCTCCATTATTAGAACCAAACGACAGCCGTTGCTGTTTCGGAGCTGAAGGACCACTGTTCTAAAAGTAACGGAAGTAACTGATGTCTTGTTTGAAAATGTACTTAAGTATTCGATTATTCAAATAGCAAACTAACGCATTCGGTTATTCATTACTGCAAAAAGTAATCAAAGTACTCTAACGTATTACTTTGTAACGCGTTATACCCAACTCTGGTCAGGAAGTTTTAAGTTTGTTTTCATCCTCACAGGACATTTTAAGTTTGTTTGTATATCCTGACAGGACTCTTTAAGTTTGTTATATTCTTGCCTGCAGTATTTTCAGTTATAATGTAATTTTGTTATATTGATACCTCACAGACTGCAGCATTTAAAGTTGTAACATATTGTTATATTGATACCTCAGACTGCAGCATTTAAAGTTGTAACATGTTGTTATATTGATACCTCACAGACTGCAGCATTTAAAGTTGTAACATATTGTTATTGTCAGGCCTGTCAGCCGCTCTGCCTCTCCCAGTTATTAGTCAAGTTTGTGTTTATCATTCCCCTGTCCTGTGTTTCAATTTTTTTCATTCACTTCTTGCCTTACTTTGGTACTCATGTTGTGTCTCGTTTCAGGTGACTTCACTTCCTGTCTTTGTCTGTTTCCCGCAAAAACCTCACCTGGGTCCCCTCCCCCGTGTGCCTCACCTGTGTCTCATTGTCTAATCACCCCTCTGTATATAAGCAGCTTCCCTCTTGTGTCCCGTGTGTCCAGCGTTTCCAGCATTCTTTCCTGTGATCAGCTTGTCCATGTAAGACCTTTGTTTGCCTTCTTGTGTTTGCCTCTAGCCTAGCCCTTTTTCTACCTCTGCCTAATATTATTGCCTTACGTGTACCGACGCCTGTTTTTACTGTGGATTTTGGATTGTGGATTTTTGGACTTGGTTGCTTAAAATAAACTGCTTCTCAGATTATCTCGAGTGTCTTGCATTTGGGTTCACCTCACCTTGGCTCAGTTCTGTGATAGTTATATTGATACCTCAGACTGCAGCATGTAAGTTGTTACATATTGTTATATTGATACCTCACAGACTGCAGCATTTAAAGTTGTAACTGTCACAGTCTACTCTGCCCCTCTCCTGCTCTGCTGCTCAGCCACACCCCTCATCAGCTTAACTGCTTCCACCTGCTGCTGTCACCTGCTCACCATCTCCAATCAAGCCAGTATATATGCAGCTTCACTCCACTCACTCTTTGCCAGATTGTCTTCGCTCTCATGCCTGACTTTCCAGCACTTGTTCCTGGACTGCTTACCTGATTTCGACCCAACTTGCCTCCAACCTTTGCTTCACGTCTCAGCCCCGGTAAATCCACCAGCCTTCTGTCCCCGACTACGAGTATTGCCTGCCTATTTTCTGTTCTTCATCTGCCGGTGGCTGGTTGGCACTCAGCCTGTTCCTGTTCCTGCCCCCCAAAGGGCCCACCTTGTCAGCTTCACCTCGCCAGCTCACCTCCTCTGGAGCCGTCAGCCCTGCCGACTCCATCTCAAGGTCCGGATCCACACCCAGCCTTCATCTGAACCACTTTCCAGGAAGATTTCCATCAGCAGTGAGTTTGTGCTATTTCCCCTCCACCACACTCGTTGAGAACTTTTGGACAATTAGCTGCTCACGAGTCCCATGTGCTCCCTGCCTGTCATGTTGGTCCTGTGATGATTTGCTTGCCTGGCACATGGGAGACCTGGGTTTGAATCCTGCAATACTCACCTGCTCTGCTGCATTTTCTGGTTAGCTGTGTTCCTGTTTTAACCTGCTGCAATAAAGACTGTTAATACAAGATACGTGGTTCATTTGTGCTGCAATTGGGTTCACTCTATACCCATTACAGTAACATTATATTGATACCTCAGACTGCAGCATTCAACATTGTAACATATATTGTTAGTCAGACATCTCACAGAACAATGCATTTAGTTGTGTATAGTGTTATGCATTCTTTGTCACAGTACATTCACGTCTGACAGTAACAAATGATTAAGTTGTGGACAACAGTCTTGAATCTGTGTTACTTGACATTCTTGATCTAACAATGATTTCAGCCACATAAGTAACAGTGTCTGCTCACACATTCCTGTTCAGAGTAATGTGCAAAGGAGTGTGGCACAACACAAACTTAAAGGTAACATGGGAATATACAGAGAACTCAATAAGAACTTTATTTATCTAAATTTAAATTAGGAATATACTGTACATAAGTGAACTGAACATAAGTGAACAAAAGATCTTAAGGCACACAACCTATCATACAGTGTGGTGGCCGTGTCCCAGGCCTTCATGTCCCCAAGGTCTACAAGTAGTCGTGCTCTTTCAGTTCTGGAGGCTGGACACGAGGAGCGGAGAGCAGCCCTGCCAGTAGGTCCCGCCGGCCATGTCTGCATCGTTCCCCCCCTAACTGGACGAGGTGGAACCACACCAATGTCCCTGACGGACTCAAGGATGTCCCCACTTGTGAGGCAGATGTTGTGCAGCACTGCAATCTTCCTCACTCCTGTGTGCACCAGCCCGCAGACCGTGGACTTGGGGACATGTAAGGCCTGGGACACCACACTGTATGATAGGCCATGTGCCAACCAGTACAGGGTCACCAATACATGCACCTCATGTGACCAGCCTTGCGTGTACTTTGATGGCAGGATCCTCATGAGGGTGTCTACAGACTGATGCCTCAGTCACACAGCAGGACTGGCACATGAGTGTTGAGGCATGCATGTATTGGTAACCTGCACCTTCCATCTGCAAAATAAAGAAAACGGTGTTACTTCCCACGTTTCATTTCTTCATGGAATAACAAAATTTGAAGTGGTTTTTTTAATCATATGTGGGCCTATTATAAGGATATTTTATTTTCCTGGCTGACATATATTACACATTTTGTGTCTGGGTATCTGATTACACAACCTACAGCTATCAGTGTGTTTGCTGTCTTTATGATATAATTTTACATACTATTCACTGAACCACTATATTTGATGATTACCTGTAGTAAGCACATGGCTGCACACCGCCGAGCTGTGGCTCTGCTGGATTCCTCCTCTTCTAGCCTCTCTTCCAGCTCCTCCAGCACATCCAGGGTTTCATGGGTTTGGAGCAGAACCTCATTTTGGCTCTTCTATCCATTTTGTTGTTTTTTTGGTGTTGTTGTGGATATAACTTTGGTCAAACATTGACTGACCCTTATATAGCCCTGGTACCTAACATTTAATGAGTTGACTGGATTCAGCTGGCATTGCAGCTGTTAGTTTGTTAGTTTGTGATTGTACTCAGCAGCTGACTTGTTGAATGATGGCGAGTGGATTTAATAATAGTGATAATAATGGACGTCGCTTCACATGACGCTTCAGTGGAAAGGACGTCTCATGTCTCTTAAACTGACAATGCTCCCTCAGTGCTCCTAGTGCTAGCTCCTCGCATTTTTTCCTAGGTGGGAGGGGCTAAACAGCTAGCAAAGTCGGCTAGGTAAGATAACTTGCAGTAATGTAAGAGACTTGGGATGGACCCTTAATCAGCAATCCTCGCTCCTCACTCCTAACTCCTTGCATGTTTTCCTAAGTGGGAGGGACTAAACAGTTAAGTAAGGTGGCTAGGTTCGGTGTTTAGCAGTAATTTTAAGGGACTTGGGACGTACCCCTGAGCCGTTTCTCAATACTCAAGTTCGGCAGTTTGGACTTGTGGACTTGGCAAGTTCGGACTTGGCAAGTCCACGTGAGAGTCCGGACTTCCCAAGAACGGGAGGACAGGAGTACAGTCACTTCTGCTTTTGGAACAGCAGCGAACTTGATGATATCGCCACCTCTGTTCGCCTTGGCTGTGGTACTGTGTTGTATACATTACAACAATATAAACACAGCCCAGCCCTGCGTCTTTTCATAGACATTGTAAGAAATTAATATGTATAGCCTATGTTTTTAACGTTTCAACATATATAACTGACATACAAAAACATATAAATAGCCAAAATATTTTCATAAAATGTCCTTTAAAACGTTTTCCCCGCAGCTGGCTTCTGATTATAATCAAAAGTCAAGTGCAGGGGGAAAAGTTTGTGGAGAGTTGGTGTTTATTGTGATTGTGAGCATTGGCGAGATGGAAATCGAAAATCAATAACGGATCGGAGAAGGCGTCTTGGTGCAGTTATTACAGCAGGACTGCTGTACCTGCAGGCTGAGGAGGAGGCTGCCCAGCTGAGGAGGCAGATCCCAGAAAGACAGCGGAGAATGAGGATGAGACGTGCGTTGTATGCATGTCTGTTCGATATGTTTGTCCAGTTGTGGACAAAGTACCCAGGAATATTACAACAAAGAACAAAAACTCAGTCACAAGTAAAAGTGCTGCATACCAAATCTGACTTGAGTAAAAGTATCTGGGTATTGTCAGCAAAATGTAGGCCTACTCAAAATTAAAAGTTCAAACTTTTGAACTATCTGAAAAGTAACTATAGCTATCAAATAAATGTAGCTTGAGTAGAATGTACAGTATTTCCCTCTAAGTAAATGGAAATACCTAAAGTATAAGTACATCAAATTTGTACTTAAGTACAGTAGCTACTTGAGTAAATATACTTAGTTACTGTCCATCACTGCATTTGTCTCATCATTATGCTTTCTGTCTACATTTTTATGGAGACTTGACAGTTTACTTGGTACACCTAGAAAAAACAAAACAGTTTAATATTCAGTCTGACATTTTATTGCAGTGTTGAGTTGTAGATTGTGGTGCTGTTGAACTGTACTGGATTACACTGACAGCAGTTTCTCATATAGTCTGTCCTCACCAATATAAATGGGATCAAACAGGCCAGATGTGTGTGATGTGTGTGTGTGTGTGTATGTGTGTGTGTTACCTTCCCTCCAAAACTGGCATATTAAATTGATATTAAAACACTTCAAAGCTTAAACATCAGGAGTTCTTACCTGTCAGGATCCTTCGGGAAACGGTGGAAGGCCAGGTGCGGGATGTTCCACTGATAGTTGTTGCAGTTAATTGCACTACACTGTTTTCTTTTACTTTTTTTCTCCTCTCTCCTTGACATCTTGTTCATGTTGTCTGGGCGCAACAGTCTAAGCTCAACAATCCAAGATGGCGGCAGTGCTACAGCAGCGCCCTTGGTGGCTGTTGGCAGAAATTCAACGGAGCTTCGCCTCTTGGTATCCATGCTCTTTGCTGCTATGGTGCATCCCCGGTGAAATGGGTGTGGCGAGAACACATCCGGGAATTTGGACTGAACTTGGTTAGATGTGAACTTTGAATTGGAACAGTACTTGGGCTGTGACTGATGACGTGTCACAAGTCCAGTCTGTGAGAGATCAACACAAAGTTTCATATGCAGAGGCAGTTAAAAGAGTTGACAGAGAGCAGGGAGTCGGGGGTGTAAACGGAGGCGGTGCAGTGCTAGAGAGCCAGCATGCTTTTCCAGCTTTGCCAGCGCTCCCCTCTGATACGTTGACACTGAGCAGGGAGTCTTTTCTGGCCTTTATTGCTGACGTGTTGATTGGAGCAAAATCATCTTCTAGGAAGTCGGATGCCATTAAGATAGTTGTCGGAGCAACTGAGAGGTACCTGGGCACTAAGCAGATGTTTCCTGAAAAACTACATGAGTACATGATAGAGAAGCAATAGTTGGCAAGATCTGGTAGTGTGGAGGAACTAGACATGGATGGTGATTTTACTGACTAGTTTTTTAAGAACCTGAACCTTTTTAAGAAACCTGAACTGATATGTATCCAGGAAACATGGTTGAAGCCTTGCCTTGATTTTGTAATTCCAGGGTATGAATGTTTGAGACAGGACAGGACTGATAGATCAGGTGGAGGATGTGCTACCTTTATTAAGTCAAGACTCCAGTATAGGAGACTTGATTTAAGCTCCAATTTAGAATGTTTGGCAATGGAAGTTTGGGGGAAACATAGTTCTATAACTGTTATCAATCTTTATAATCCTTGAAAACGTTTGGTGTCATCAGAACTTGATGAGATTATGAAACATGTAAGATATCCTGTTAAATGGTTTGGGGACTTTAATGCTCATAACCCTTTATGGGGCTGTGATTTATGGCAAACAGGAAGTTGATTGAGTGTGACGTGGCAGCTTCTGTTCAGTGAGTAGTGGCGGTAGTGTTGCTGTGTATCCCCTCACTTTCCAGTGTGTTTGCTGTGGTCTGATCTGATCTGGATTGAACAGTTTGGTTCTTTGTTTGATTTAAAAAACAAAGAGTCACTTCTGGCTAGCTGCTTGGATGTGGCGCACGAGCAGTCACTGCGGATTGTCTCCCTCACCGCAGCCCTCCAGGTCACAGCTCCGTGGGACCCCTCCACCTGTCCCCGGCCTTCCTCCTGCTCAACACCTCACCATCAGTCGTCCTGGGCCAAGGTGGCAGCCCGGGTTCGTAAGACAGCTGTGGAAGGGACCGCTTCACCTCCTCGCCTGAGCCTCTCCAACCGCTTTGCGGCTCTGTCTGGGGACCATCCAGCTCCATCTCGTCGTGACCCGGACCCCTCTCCGAGCACGGCTTCTTCTCCACCAGCAACAGGCGGTGGTCGGCCGGTAGCTCCCCGCTCCACCGAGGGGCCACATCGGCAGCTGTCTTGTCGGACAACGACCTCCGCATCTCGGCGTAAGATCCTAAAGGAGGCTGTGCTGAGACGCTCCAGAGGTTCCCACAACCCTAAACCGGGAGATAATCCTCCTCACGGGACTGGTGCCGCTGCCTCGCCACAACGCTCGGCTGCTCAGACTCCTCTCCCAGGGACCCCAGCGCAAGGTTCGGACGCTGACCACCCGCCGCCTTCCCCCGGTGAGCCGCAGCCATCCTCTCCTCGTCCCCTCTTCCCCCCAACCACTCTGATAGTGGGGGACTCCATAGTGAGAAACATCTGTTTTGTTAACGCTGCCACTCGTTGTTTCCCTGGAGCCACAGTCCTGGTCCTCCTGGATAAGCTCCCGGGGCTGCTGCGCTCACTACTGTCCTCCATAAACTGAGTGGTAATACATGTTGGGACAAACGATTTAGCTCGCCAACAGTCTGAGCTTACCAAAAAGGATTTCAGTGCCCTTTTTAACTTTTTAAGCAGCTGTGGAAAGTCCGTTTTTATCTCCGGCCCAATCCCCACACTTGGGCATGGAGCGGCACGCTTCTCCTGGACCCTCTCTCTTCACACCTGGCTCCTGTCCGCCTGCAATGCCCGTGGCCTTGGTTTTATTGACAATTTTAATCTGTTTTGGAACCGGTCTTCCTTCTTCAGGACCGACGGACTTTACCCCAACAGGCTGGGTAGCCACATGCTATCCGCAAACATTCAGCACGCTGTTCAATCTGCTCCACATGACTGACTGTTTACATCACACGCCCCCTCCACAGAAACGCTACCTCTACCTACACCAGTAGTGGCACCGAGTACTGTTCCCCCTGCCAGCTCCCCCTACCAGTCTCATTTGTCACCAACACTCTCACCAGAAACATTCCTGATAGAGACCATCATAAGGTGCAGAGCACCCCGTCCACACAGCAAACCCTGTGACAATGACATCCTGCACCCCACTTCCATACATCACACAGGTGATGAGCGCAGGCTCGGCACAAACATTAACTTGGCCTTGCTGAACGTGCGCTCTCTTTTAAATAAAACTTTTATTATAAATGACCTGATTTTAGAGAATAATATTGACAGCATTCTTTTAACAGAGACATGGCTTGGCACTGACGCACCAGTTGTTCTCACCGACTGCTTTGTTTTCTTTGTCTGTTCAGATTTTGAATTGTACAGTCTTTGTCTTTAAGGTCCGCCCAGCCATGTGACCTCTCCCTATAGGAGGATGCATATGGGTGGCCATCTTATATCAGCCCTGATGAAGGCCCACAGGCCGCAACGCGTCGGCTACAGTTTTTAACTTGTTTGGCCATGCTGAAATAAAGGCTTTTTAACCTTAGCCCTTCTCTGAGTGCCTCAGTTCCTACAAGAAACTAGTATTTGGATCCCAATACTGATGAGCACCAGATGTAAGGAAAGAAGACCAACGATACCCCTGCAGCACTCCAAGCTTGTGTTTTTTTTTTTGGATTTTGTTCTCACCGAGGCCTGCCCATCAAATTTTAACTTTTTATTCTCTACTGGGGGGGGGGGGGTTACAGACCACCCCACCATTCTACCTCTTTTATCAGTGAATTCTCAGAGTTATTATCAATCATACACACCACTTACAATAGAATTTTAAGAACTGGTGATTTTAATTTACATGTTGATAACATCTCTGACACAATGTCCAGAGAATTTTTAAACCTTTTAACCTGCATGGATTTTAAACAGCACGTCACACAGCCAACTCACAACAGAGGACACACCCTGGACCTGGTCATAACCTATGGCCTATCCACTGGTGTGTCCTCTGTTGTTGACCTGGCTGTGTCTGACCACTACTGTGTGTATTTTAACATCACCAGTTTTAGCCATCAGGAGGTCCCAGTGAGAACAGTGAGGAAACGCGACCTAACTTCTGAAGTGGCTGCAAATTTTATCCAGATTTTACAGAGCACTCCTGCCGAAATTTTACCTGCACCCTGTGATTTTATTGTGGACAATTTTAACATTAAATTAAAGTCAACACTTGACTCAGTGGCTCCACTTTTAACAAAAACAATAAAAACAAAACCTACACCCCCGTGGAGAAATGATGCTATCAAAAGACTGAAAAGAAAATGCAGGAGTGCAGAGAGGAGATGGAGAAAACCAAAACTGACTATTCATTATGAAATATTACGTGACCAACTCAAAACCTACAATAATATATTATATATTATATATTATATATAATATAAAACAAAAAACAGGCAAGAATATCCCACTTTTCAAAATTCATTACAGATAATAAAAACAACCCCAAATTCCTGTTCTCCACTTTCAATCTTTTAAACCAACACTAAGTAACTTTTCAACCTTCATAAAATATTTTCATAACTTTTGTGATGATACATCGACTTACAACTAGTTGAATGACACCTCTGTCATGGCCTGAGGGGGTCTGTATTGCTTTCACTGGCACTAAGCAACTTCGAGGAGGGTGGCAGGAACCCTGCCACACAAAAAACTACAAATGTGTTTACTGCTTTACGGCATACGTCACTTCCCCCTTTCCCCATTCGTTACAAAGACGGAAGTCGATGTGAAAGCCTACGCGCAATTACTGCTATCATGGCAGAAGCTGCAAAACAACCACAGAAATGAAAAGTTTTGTCTGAGGAGACAAAAAAAAGAAAAAGGGAGGCTACCCGGATGAAAGGACAGTCAAGGATCAACATTGGCCCGGCTTTCACTCGCTGAGCTCAAAGACGAGGAGGGATTTCCGACCGATGCTGCCTTGGCTCTGTTCCTGCTGGACTAGTAAGTAGCTTTCGATGCTCAAATCAAAATGATAATGCTGATGTTAGTTCCACACTGACACGACCAGCCACGCAACAAACTCAAAAGTACTGTATGAAGAAAAAACAATGCAATGGCTGCAAACCGCAAATATAAAGTTTGAGTAAAATATGTAGGTTCCTATTGTGGAAAGATCAGTCATACTGAATCATTGTGGTGTTATCATGTCAGTTTGTATGTACGTGACAGTAGTTTCTGATGATTGTTATGTAATAGTTTCAGAGAAAAACGGGATTCTTGTCGTGTTTTTGTTGAGTTGACTGCAGTGATTGCAAAAGAAGTCAAACCGTGTTGCTTGCTCTAAATAATCAGTAAAACAAAACCAGTGTGCAATGTGCATTGAGTTATGACTTTTCATAGTCCTGCTTATCAATAGCACCTTGCGCTGAGTGTAGCTAAAATTACAGGGATTGTTGCATGTTTAAAATTCTACATGTAACGTTTATTTAGTCAGTCCTGAAGGGTCTGTGTGTAGCTCACTTCAGTAGCACCAAACACCTAACTTTGAAGGTTACAATCTCAGTTAGCCAGTAAACTTGACATCTTCAAGTCAGTCTGATAACAAGATATTTTTGTTATTATGTGTCTATTGGACATTATGTTGTGTAAGGTGTACGGTGTTGTTCCATATTTATTTTTTTTCATGTTATTGTCTTTTTATATTTGATGTTGTATTGCTAATTATTGTTATTCTTATCTTATAATTCTCTAGTATAACATAGATGATGCATTTTATTACATTGTGTGATGTTTGTATAGTGCCTTTATTTCCAGTGTGTATACTTTTGTGTTTCTCTTGCATTACTCTTGATCCATATAAATTTCTTACATGTTATTTCTCTACAGCTATCAAAAGAAGCAAGTAACTTCTACTCCCCACAAGCAACACCTCCAACCGCTACAGCCTATAGTTTCCAGCTTTACAGAAGAGTCGGACCGTGTTAGGTACTTTGTGTTTCCCAGGGCCTGCATTTGTTTGTTTTGGGCAACGTTTAGTATTTTTCAACATGTCCTATTTTCTGTTTTGACTCAGGGGAGAACCGATAGAGGGTGTCCAAATGCTGGGAGAAGGCGCTGGGGCAGAATCTTACAATCTACTCTATCTGCAGCATGCATTCTCTGAGTGTTGTGGAGGAAGAAGAGCGGCATGACTCTCCAGATGACTCCAGATAACTTCTAACATTGTCACACAGATTATTCAGTGTTTCTTATTTTAACTGTCATAGTTTATTTTTTTATCCTGCTCTATTTATCCATGTACATGCATCACACTCCCCTTTTTTATTCACAGTAATTTTTTTCAGCTGTCATTGTCGTTCATTGACTACCACTGTAATACAGTGTTGTTGTGCTATTTATTTATTCAAATCATACACATATCCCGTCATTGCAAAAATGCACATTGCATTTATGCCACTCTTTTTTTCATGATATTTCTTGCGTAACACTGTGCATGTGCCTGGAAATGTTTTTCTTTTTTCTCTAGGTCGTATGTTTTACTTGTTACTTCCTTTACTGTGAAGGGACAAGTGGCAAAATAACAATTTGAATGTGTTGAATGTGACAAAGTACTTGAATTTTGAAAACTGTGAAAGAGGGTGTATAAATAAAAGTTTGTCTGGGTCTGTCTGGGTCTCGGGGTTCAAGTCCTCTGGTGTCCTACTTCTTCCTCTCCCTCTCCCTCTACCTCTGCCTGCACCTACTCCCCTCGCCCCTCTGCCCCTGCCAGCACTAGTGTATGGGGGCTCAAACTCAGAAGAGGTGGAGGTAGTGTCCAGGACAGCAAATTCCTGATAAAACAACAGACAGAAATGTTATGTTACAAATGTAAAAAATTTTGATGTTCAATAAGCATCAGAATCATATTGAACTTTATTGCCAAGGACATAGAGGAATTTGTCTTGGCTTTTAGTAATTCAAAAATGACAGTGACAATAACAGACTTGCATAGAGTAATTTTAGTAATAAATGTATGTATAATTCTCCATATAGAATCCTAATAATAGAATTATAACAGTATAGGAAATAATACAATGTGAAGAAACTTTAGAATGAATAGTAGTACTTTCCCTGAGAGACTGAACTGTATATTCGTGTGAATTGTGCAGGGTTGATATTCAGGCAATGCGGCACCTTCCTGCCGGTATCTGTACGTGTGTTTACTGCGAAATTATCAGACATAACGTTTTATTTATCTGTTTCAAGGCTCAAGTCGGGTGAGGGGGGGCGGTGGGGGAATACGGTACTAAACCAAAGTTAACCGTTTCTTATTTTCAGCGTCGTCATATGATATTGTTTAGCCACAATTACATTCATTTCCTCATCGCCATGCATCCTTCACACAGCCACTGGAAACAGAAATGTAGTTCAATCCAATTGCAGGCGACCGGGAGATCAGGATTTTACGACGCTATGCGCTGGTCCTCATGGGAAATGTGGTCTTCCTTCAGGCAAAACACTACCGCTTTGGTCCACTGGCGCCGCCAAAATCAACCAAAACTGAAAGTTCTTAAGTGTTGCTTTAACTCGCAGTAATTTTAATAAACCATCCAAGACGTCAACAGACACCCTCTGCAAGGACTTTGCAGACCACTTCAGGAGTAAAATCGATGATATCAGATCCAGTCTTTTTTATCAACAGAATGTAATTTTTAACACACCTGGATCATTGCTTTTACCTGAGGAAACACTGGAGAGTTTTGCCCTGGTTGATGCAAGGACACTTGGTCGAGTTTTCTCCCCAGTAAAGCCCACAACCTGCCTTTTAGATCCGATTCCCACATCACTTTTAAAAACATTTTATGGGTTCTTTTATGGGAACAGATTTTAAATATAGTAAATTACTCTCTTCAGACAGGTGTCTTCCCCACTGCAGTGGTGAAGCCCCTTCTGAAGAAGAGTCATTTAGATCCCAACATTTTTAATAATTACCGACCTGTATCCAACTTACCATTTTTAAGTAAGATTTTAGAAAAACTGATTTAGTAAATTATTTTTTAAAAGGAAACAATATTTTAGAGAAATATCAATCTGGTTTTAGGATGAACCACAGTACGGAGACAGCCCTTTTAAAGATTTTAATGATATCAGGTTTAATGCAGATTCACAAAAACTCACAGTCTTGGTATTACTGGATCTAAGCGCTGCCTTTGATACAGTAGATCACCACATTTTATTAAACAGACTCAGAAACCTGGTGGGCCTCTCTGGTTCTGTTTTTAACTGGTTCAGCTCTTATCTCACAGATCGTTGTTTCTTTGTAAGTATGGATACATGTTCCTCCAGAACACATGAAATCAGGTGTGGGGTGCCCCAAGGGTCGATTTTAGGTCCACTTCTTTTTAATCTCTACATGCTTCCCCTTGGGGATGTCATCAGGAGGCACGGCATCAACTTCCACAGTTACGCAGATGACACACAACTGTACATCGCCGTGTCTCCTGATGACACAGGGCAAGTTGATACCCTTTTTAACTGGATTTTAGATATCAAGTCATGGATGGCAGTGAATTTCCTACAGCTCAACCAGGACAAAACAGAGGTTTTAATCATTGGTCCTGAAGGCAAGAGAGAGAAACTTCGACCAAAACTACAAGATTTTAAACCTTCACAATGTGTAAAGAACCTGGGCGTCATTTTTGAGTCTGAGCTTAGTTTTATTCCACACATCAAAAATGTAGCAAAGATAGGTTTTTATCATCCTAAGAATATAGCCAGAGTCCGCCTGTTTCTCTCTCAGGCTAACACAGAGGTGCTGATGCATGCTTTTATCTCTTGTCGTTTAGATTACTGTAATGCCCTGCTCTCTGGTCTTCCCAAAATACCATCTCTAACCTGCAGTTACTTCAAAACTCAGCCGCACGAGTGCTGACGAGGACCAGAGGGCGGGCGCACATTACACCAGTTTTAAAATCGCTGCATTGGCTCCCCGTGTGTTTCAGGATCGATTTTAAGGTTCTTTTATTAGCTTTTAAATGTCTTAATGGTCTTGGGCCATCTTATTTATCTGACCTGCTTTTATCATATCAACCCTCACGGATCCTGAGGTCCTCCGGCACCGGCCTTTTAATTGTTCCAAAAGTGAGAACGAAAACCCACGGGTGGGCTACATTTAGCCATTATGGCCCTCACTTATGGAACAGCCTACCGGAGAGCATCAGGACTGCAGAGACTGTTGATGTTTTTAAAAGGAGGCTCAAGACTCACCTTTTTAATTTAGCTTTTAACTGATTTCTTTTACTCTTTTAATTGTTATATGTTATCTTAATTTCTAATGATTTTAAATGATTTATTTTTAATCTTTATGCATTTCATTATCATTAAGTTTCTAAATCTTTATTTATTTATTTATTTATTATCATTTTATCAATATGAGTGTAATATTTTTGTTGTATGTTTTTATTCTGTGAAGCACTTTGTGCTGCATTTTTAATGTATGAAAAGTGCTATGTAAATAAAGTTTGATTGATTGATAGTTAGGACAATAATGGAATGGTGGTAGAAGAGCTTCTGGACAAGTATAATGTGGTAGTGCTAAATGATGGTAGGCCGACAAGGTTTCATAATGTAAAGAATACTTGTAGCCACATAGATTTGTCTTTTGCTTCTTCAAACCTAGCCAGAAGTGGAGAATGAGATGTTATGGATAGATATACATTAGGTAGTGATCACGATCCAATTTTATGCAGATTTGTTAGAAGTTCGAGAACAGAAATGGAAAATAGAGTTCCCAGGTATAACTTCTCTCAGGCAAAATGGAATGAATATCAAGAGAGGGCTCAAAACATAGGAGATGAGATAGACTGTGAGGGCTCTGGATAAATGGAATGCCTCCATTAGCGCCATGATCCATAGGGCAGCTAGCAGTACTATTCCTATGAAACAGAATCCCAAGCCTCGTGTGTTTGTTCCCTGGTGGAATAAAGAGTGTGATGCAGCAGTACGTAACAGAAATAGGGCAGATAGGAAATTAAGAAATCACTCTATGGTGGGCTATGCAGTGGAATGTAAGAGGTTAAGGGCAGTAGCCAGAAGAGTAATTAAAAATGCAAAAAGACATAGTTAGAAAAGTTTTTGTGAAACACTAGGCCCTGAGACTCCTGTAGGCCGCTTGTGGTCAGCTGTTCATAGAATGTCAGGACTTCTCAAAATAATATCAATTCCAGTTTTACATAATGGGCAGATGGAAGCAGTATCCAACAAAGAAAAAGCTGATATGTTTACAGATGCTTTCCAATTAGTCCACAGCTCTCGGAGTCTCGGAGATGAGAGAGGTGCGAAGATGATCAAACTGATGTTCATGAATCAGTGGAAGTTGAATAGAAATTCATAAAATAACAATCCAATTTATCTGTTTTTCAATATGAAAGAATTGAGGGATGCTATTAATTCTGGTGCAAATACTACTCCTGGTAGAGATGGGCTGGTGTATGGATTATTTAAGCATCTGGACAATATTGTCCTTGAAGAAGTTCTAGCCTTGTTTAATTCTGTGTGGGCAGAGGAATGTTTGGATGATTACCAACAGGCTGGTTTATTTTCTAGAAAGTAAGGGTCTTCTAGTCAATTATCAAAATGGTTTCAGAAATGGAAGATCAACAATGGAGTCAGTTGCAGTGTTAGATCAAGACATAAGATAGGCATTTGATAATAAAGAAATAATGGTAAGTGTATTTCTAGATATTGAGAAAGCTTGGATTAATGATTAAAATGTATGAACTGGGAATTAGAGGTAGAATGTTTAATTGGATTAGAGATTTTTTTAATGGAAAGAACTATACAAGTGCAAGTGGGAGGGATAAGATCAAAAACTGCTGAAATAGAATATGGTACCCCACAAGGAAGCGTAATCAGTCCAGTCCTATTTAATATAATGAAAAATGATATATTTAGTAATGTTGGAAACAGGTTTGGGAAGTCTCTATTTGCAGATGACGGGGCCATGTGGAAGAGAGGAAGAAACGTAGACTTTGTTTTAAAACAAGTTCAAAGGGCATTGGTTTCTGTAGAGGAATTGGCAGGCAGATGGGGTTTTAAAAATTTCAGCTGCAAAATCTGAATACATGATCTTTGGTTTTAGAAGAAAGCTGCCTAATTTTGGGCTGCACCTATATGGATCTCCATTAGAGAGTGAAAGTTTTTAAATTTTTAGGAGTTTGGTTTGATGAACGATTGACATGGGCTAATCAGATAGCTAAAATACTAGCAAAAGGTGAGAACGTGCTAAGTGTTATGAGGAGTCTAGCTGGATGTGACTGGGGGGCGGAGAGGGAGACTTTGCATTTAATCGATCAAGGAATGATAAGGTCTGTAAAAGATTATGGATGTTTTGTTTATGGCTCTGCTGCTAAGTCAGTCCTGGGTAAATTGGATATTCTCTAAAACAAGGCACTGAGACTCTGTTGTGGGGCTTTTAAAACCTCCTCAATTTCTGCACTGATTATTGAAATGGATGAAATGCCACTAGATTTAAGGTGCATTAAGTTAGGATTGCAGTATTGGGTAAAAGTAAGTTGTTCTAATCAAACCTCTCCAGCTAAGTGCCTATTTTAAGAGTCAGGGAATGATGGAGGCAAGAATAAAAATAAGCCATTTTTTTACACTATAATTCAGTGGGCTGGGAAACTGAACATGGATCAGGTTAATAGAGCAAAACAGAAAGGCTGGTTACCTGTTCTTTATTGGTTAATACAAGAACGGGATATCGACTTCACACTTTTACAAGAAAAGAATAATAGTGAAATAGCTCTTAAATTAGACAATTATCTTCATGGAGAAATTGGTTCCTATTTGAAAATCTTTATAGATGGTTCTCTGGATCTAATGAGTGGGAAATCAGGATTTGAGATTTATGTAGAACAGTTTGAATTTAAAATTGAACAGTGTATTACAAATGACAGCTCTATCTTTACAACAGAATTAACAGCAATTCTATGGGCTCTGTGGTGGATAGAGGAAACATGTATCAAAAAGGCACGAATATGTTCCGATTCAGCAGCTGCCCTGATGGCAATAAGAGGAGGTCAACTAAAAGTTCGACCCGATCTTATTAGTGAAATATTATGTGTGCTGTATAGAGTTGAACGGGTTGGTAGTGAAATTAAGCTCTGCTGGGTTCCTGGACATGCCGGTGTTGTGGGAAACGAAATTGCTGATTTTATAGCAAAAGCTGCCACAAAGAAAGAAATAATTGATGTCGGGAACAGTAGAATTAAGAAGTAAAATCAAGGAGGGTGTGGAAAAAGATTGACAGAATCTATAGGAAAAGGAAACTAAGGGAAGACACTACTTTTCTCGACATCCTTATATTAAAAAACGGAAGTTATTGTTCTGGTACTCATAGAGACGTTAAATCGTGCAGATTGAGGCTTAGGCACTGTGGTTTAAATCAATTCCTGTTCATTGTAGGAATCGGACTATGTGTGTGGTAGCGCTGAATCGGTCAAATATGTATTCATGGAGTATGTATTCATGGAGTATAGAAAGGAATTCATGGAGTATAGAAAGGAACAGATTCAACAAAAGACTTTCAGACCTAGGAGTATCTTCATTCTCTCTTAAAACCTTTCTTGACCAAGTTGAGAACTTAGAGCATATTTCAAAGGCAGTCATACAATTTCTTCATGAATCAGGATTGTATGCTAAAATATGAATTGTGACTGTGCCAGTTGAGTTGTCCTGTGGAGGGCAGTAATACGCCAAGCAGCGTCTAAACTGCGTAAAAATACAAGAAGAAGAAGATGAAGAGAAAGAGCGGGCAGAGCAAACCATAGTGGGAGGAGAGTGACACAAGGAGACACTAAGTTGGTTGGATACGGCAAAAGTGAAACAAAATTCCAATTTCAAACAAACCTGAGATTGCTGTTGAAGCCTCTGTTTCAGAGGTTTTCGGAGAGATGGCTGTGTCCTCGGCTGGAAGGAAAGGGATGGCGGTGAGGCACAACTGCTCCGTGAATGGTTCAGAGAAAGAGTTTGATTGGGGAAACAGTGACGGGAGTATGGAGGTAGGAAGTGAAGGAGAAAGAGGAGGATCCTCAGAGCAAAGATGGAAAGAAGTAAGGAGCAATCGGGGGGGAAAGAGAAAGGAAAGGAGTAATTTGGAAGGATCTGGTAGGCAGAATCAGGAACATATAAAATGCATTGTAAGATTTGGTGACCAGTCGGGAATGAGCAGGGTTAATCTGCTAAAGTTAACCAAAATGCTAAATAGCGATATTGAAATATTGATTTTGCTAAGGTACTTCTTGATGGTAATCTTTTAATTGGATGCAACAAGGAGGAGCAGGCAAGTAAGGCTCTCAAATTTAAAGAGATTGTGGGGATTAAAGTGGTCAGTACGAGCAGAGTAGGAGGGACAGGTAGGGCCAGGGGACATAGAGGTGTCATTTCTGGTGTACCCCTTAACATGGGCGTGGAGGAGATTCAAAATAGCTTGAAAGGGGGCATGATATTAAATGTTCAGAGGATGAGGTCTAATGTGAATGGGACCAAGAAAGATACTGAAACTGTAATGGTTGAGTTTCAAGGGGATGTTATTCCAAAGCGAGTGAAGTTGGGGCTGATGAGTTACATTGTGAGAGACTATGTTCCGAGACCAATGAGGTGTTTAAATTGCAAAAAGTTTGGGCATGTAGCTTCAAGGTGCAGGTGGCAATGCAGATGTGCACGCTGTGGAGGGAATCATGAGTATGGCAAGTGTGGTGAGGGAGTGCAGCCCAAGTGTTGCAACTGTGGACAGGCCCACAGCGCCACCTACAGGGGATGTGAAGTACTGAAAAGGGAAGTAGAGATACAGAAAGTGAGAATGGAAAATAAACTTTCTTATGCCGAAGCTGCAAAGCAAGTAAAGAGACAGGATTTGGGTCGGGGGGGAATCCATGGGGTCCAGTGGGGGGAGCCAGTGAGATTTTAAAGGAGAGATTAGTGGTTGAGAAGAAAAAGCTGGTAACATTTATCGCAGGTGTAATTAATAGCACAGCAGGAGTGGAGTCTAAAACGCAAAAGATTCAGTTTATAGTAAAAGCAGCAGTACACCACCTTGGACTGGTAGGAGTGGCTTGGGACGAGGTTAGAGATGAGCTCCTGGCAAGTTCCAGTCAGGAAGGATATGGTTAATACCTTTTATGGTATTGATACTCCAGTGGAATGCAAGATCTTTTATTGCAAATGGGCAGGAGTTCAAGAGTTTTATTGAAGATTTAGTGGCAAAGGCAGATGTAATATGTGTTCAAGAGACTTGGTTGAAGCAACACTTAGATTTTGTATTACAAGGGTATGTTATCATACGTCAAGACAGGGAAGTAGGGAATGGTGGTGGGTGTGCGACATTTATCAAACAAAATATACCATACAGAGTGCTGGGAAAGGGAGAAGGTCAAGAATATGTTGTGGTGGAGGTGTGGTGTAAGGGAAAGGAGGTTGTGATAATAAACTATTATAACCCATGTAAAAGGATTGAACTAGACATGTTGTTAGGAGTTCAGGGTCAGGATAGGCATAGGGTAATTTGGTGTGGGGATTTTAACACACACAATCCACTCTGGGGGGCGGGCACCTAGATGTTAATGGCCAAGCAATAGAGGCTCTTTTAGAGGAAAAAGAGTTGGTGTGTCTGAATGATGGGAGAGGTACTAGGGTAGATGACCATACAGGACAGGACTCTGCTCTGGACCTGACGTTGGTGTCTAATACTTTGGCTAGGAAATGTAGTTGGGAAATATGGGATGAGTCATGCGTTGGAAATGACCACTATCCAATTATGACAGCTGTAGATATTGAGGTGGAAAGATTATCAACACGAGGAGGGGGAAGGTGGGTGTTTGAAAAGGCAGACTGGAAAAAGTATGAGGTAATCAGTGAAGAAAGAGTGGAATTAGTTGATGAAAATCAGGATATTGATGAGTTAAATGAAAGTTTTTGTTCTAAAATAATTGAGGCAGCCTTAGAGTCAATATACCGAAAAGCAGAGGGAGGATGCTAATGAAAGCTGTTCCATGGTGGACAGAAAAGTGCAGTAGGGCTATAAAAGAAAGGAACAAAGCATTTAGACTTTTGAAGAAGAGTCATAATTATAATCATTTAAATGCGTACCAGAAAGCCCAGGCTGTAGTAAAGAAAACGATAAGACAAGCAAAGACAGAAAATTGGCAAAGATTTTGTAATAAGATTGGAAGAACAACTCCGGTAGGAGATGTATGGAACATGATTAAGACAATGGGGGGTAATAGAAAGGAGGGGTACAGCTGTAGATTTTTAGGTGGAAAGATTATCAACACGAGGAGGGGGAAGGTGGGTGTTTGAAAAGGCAGACTGGAAAAAGTATGAGATAATCAGTGAAGAAAGAGTGGAAGTAGTTGATGAAAATCAGGATATTGATGAGTTAAATGAAAGTTTTTGTACTAAAATAATTGAGGCAGCCTTAGAGTCAATCCTGAAGAGTAGAGGGAGGATGCTAATGAAAGCTGTTCCATGGTGGACAGAAAAGTGCAGTAGGGCTATAAAAGAAAGGAACAAAGCATTTAGACTTTTGAAGAAGAGTCATAATTATAATCATTTAGTTGCGTACCAGAAAGCCCAGGCTGTAGTAAAGAAAACGACAAGACAAGCAAAGACAGAAAATTGGCGAAGATTTTGTAATAAGATTGGAAGAACAACTCCGGTAGGAGATGTTTGTGTAACAGGGTAGACTTGTATCGTTTGGTTGCAGTGATTTATTTTATTTATGATTTGAGCACCCAGTGTGTGTGTGTGAGAGTGCAGTGGTTAGTGGGTGTGGTTTCCATGTTTGGTGAATTGCTGTGGTGATGGGTTGATGGCATGCAGGTGTGATGGGTGTTACCTCCTAATTTGCTGAGTACTTATCAGACACACACAGAGACAGTTTGTTCATTTCGGCTGTGAATGTCCTCTGCAGGTATAGGCTTTTTCCCTTTCTCTCTGGAAACTTATTGAGTACTGTTTGTCTGCTGGTGTGGGATGCATTGCATGTTGTGTTGTATGTTGAGCCATGTTTGCTGCTAGTTTTGTTCATTTCGGCTGTGAATCTCCTCTGCAGTTTGGGTGTGCTGAGAGGGCTGCTGGGTCTACCACACGGCTGGGTCAAGGTGGAGAGCTGCCTGGTCAAGCAGAACTATTAGAAGCGTCGTGCAACGCCGGACCTGACCAGCCACATAACAGTGACCAGATACGGATACACCGACCTTGTTGTAAGAATATTGGCTTCACCATACACAAGGACAGCACACCCAGCCAAAGACATTTATTCCCCCTCTCAACTGAACTGGCTTCCAGACCCATTTTATCTATTTTCTCCCCTAACTTGGGCCCCCATTTTTAACCTCTTTTAATTTATTGAATTGTTAATAAAATTACTTGCAAATTTCAGCCTGTTGTGTTTTGCCCATTTCTTCCACTGGTTGGTTAAGATGAACTGGGGTGTTTTACATTTGGAACATGATCAAGACAATGGGGGGGGTAATAGAAAGGAGTGGGAGTATCCAGTTTTAGAATCTGAAGGACAACTAGCAGTTACTGACAGGGATAAATCAGAGATGATGGTCAAAGCATTTGTCCGTGCACATGGTTCAGGAAATTTGACATAAGAGGGAAGAAGAAGAGAAATAACAAAAAGACAACACTTAGATGCATTAGAAAGGAGTATGACTATGGAGGATGAGTCAATTAACTCTTCATTCGCTTTAGATGAAATGAAGAGAGCTATTTGTAAATCAGGCAATACTTCTCCAGGAAAAGACCTAGTATGTTATAATGTTGAGACATCTTAGTAACATGGCGTTAAGTAAACTTTTGGTTGTCTTTCATAAAGTGTGGGAAGAAGGAAGGCTACCAAAAGCTTGGAAAGAGGCTGTAATAGTACCTATAAGGAAACCTGGGAAGGATCCTTTGAAGCCCTTCAATTATGGGCCAGTACCCCACACATCAAATGTATGTAAGATCATGGAAGGAATGGTCACTGAAAGGTTGACATATTTTATAGAAAAGAAAGTAATACTGTCGCATTATCAAAGTGGGTTTAGAAAAGGAAGGGGAACCTTGGATCCTATCATTTGCTTAGAACAGATTAGAAAAGCACAAATCGGTAAAGAGTCAGTTATAGCAGTATTTTTTGATGTTGAAAAGGCTTATATGATGTGGAAAGACTTCTGATAAAATTAAAGTTAATGGGGTGAAGTATCTTGTCCTCTCCTGTCTTGTGGAATGTGATGTTCTGATGTTCTGTGGAATGTGAACCTATGTTTTTTTCTTAGGTCAAAGGTTAACCACGCATTGTGGGTATAAAATACTTGACTGCAAGATTAACAGTGCATCAATCTTCACAAGAAGCTTGCACCCTTTTGTGGCGCTAGGCTATGAAGACCAATGCAGACAAGTAGGAGGAAAAAAAAAAAAAAAAAAAGGTTAAAAGCCAGGTCAGAGGTTAAAAGCTATAAGTTAGGCTTTATAGGTTAGATGTTGTTCTAATTTATGTAGCCTTAGGTGATGTCTGACTGACCACATGGACAGGGATGCCTCTCTGTCTAGGTTTTGGAGATAACAAATCATATATAAGAAGAGTAGTTTGGGCCGAAGAGAGAGAGACCTCACATTCGGCATCAGAGGCGCTCAGATAGGGTGGGTTTTTGACACTGTTCTTTTTTGTAATAAAGTCTTTTTAATATACAAGTGAAGACGTGTCAGACGTGGTCACTTCTTTTCATCAACACATCAAGAAACAACGGGGGTTAGGCGGGAGAATATTCAATTGGATAAAGGATTTTAACTATCCAGGTAAGGATAGGAAATTAAATATCGAGTCAGTGTGTGGTGGAAAATGGCACCCCACAAGCATACCATAATAAGCCCATTAATTTTTTTCAATTGATTAAATGATTAAAGATGTTTTCTCTCAGATTCAATCAGACATAGGCAGATCTCTTTTTGCTGATGATGGGGCATTGTGGAAAAGGGGTAGGAACATCATGCATATTAATGGCAGGGTGCAAGAAGCCATCGGTAAAGTCGAGCAGTGGGCATATGATTGGGGATTTAAATTTTCAGTAGAGAAAACAAATACAGTTGTCTTCACAAGAAAGAGAGCTCTTCCTGATGTTAGCCTGCAGATGTATGGAAGAATATTGGAGAGGGTGAATGCTTTCAGATTCTTGGGAATTCTTTTTGTTTCCAAGTTAACATGGGTTGATCACATAAATAAAATAGTTGAGAAATTCCAGAAGGTTTTAAGTATCATGAGGTATTTAAATGGGGTGGGATGGGGCGCTAGCTTCTCATTATTAAAAGCCATCTATGTGACAATGATCTGGTCAGTGTTTGATTATGGGAGTGTGGTTTATGGTTCAGCCTCAAAAAGTCTGCTAGAGAGACTGAATAAAATTCAGGCTCAAGCTCTGAGGCAGTGTTGTGGAGCAGTAAGAACAACCCCCATCCCAGCCCTGCAAGTTCTGGGGAAAGAGATGCCATTGGACATTAGGAGAAAGCAGTTAATGACCAACTACTGGGCTAGCCTCAAGGGGCACCAAGAGCAACACCCCACAAAAGAGGTAATGCAGGAGTGCTGGGAAGGAGGCAAAGGACAAAAGGCTAGCTTCGGGTGGATGGGCAACCAGTATGCAGAGGATGTGGGGATGGGAAATTTCTACGTGAGCCCAACAGTGGTAACTCCAGAAGTTGAACCGTGGAAACTTATTACACCACAAGTAGAACTTGTACCTCCTGGACTTCAGGAAGACAGAGAAAGGGAAGATAGACTTGATGACAGCTTTCATAGCTCATGTTAGCCAGCATTACCCTCAGTACACTCAGATATATACAGATGGGTCTAAAGATCCAGAGCAGCAAACAACAGGGGCTGCTTTCTCTGTTCCATGCAGAAAGGTTCATGTGGTAAAGCGTTCCTCAGATTATTTGGGAGTTTACACTGTAGAGTTGTGGGCAGTGTTTTTGGCACTGAAGTGGATAGAAAAAAACAAACCAGGTAATACCCTAATATTCTCTGATTTTGTTTCAGTGCTGAGCAGCCTGACATCCTTCATATCCAGCCATCAAGATATCCCGTTCCAGATTTTACAAGTACACGCCAGAGTCATACAGCAAGGTATGCATATCGCATTTATGTGGGTACCGGCGCATGCAGGTATAAAAGGGAATGAGGAGGTGGATAAACTGGCTAAACAAGCACTACAAAAGGACACCATAAATATACATATTTCGTTAAGTAAATCAGAGATCAAATCAATAATCTGGAGTAAGTCAATAGAGGAATGGCGGGGGAGGTGGGACAATGAAACAAGGGGAAGGTTTTTATATAGCTTTATCAGTAATATAAAGTCAGCAGACAGGAATATAGGAAGGACAAGGAGGGAGGAGGTAATATGAAATAGGATTAAATTAGGTCATTTCAATTTAAACAGTACACTACACAAAATAGGAAAACACCCAACTGGTTTATGTGTACACTGTCAGTCAAAGGAATCAATAACACTTGCAATCACAGAATGCACCACGTACAGCCAAGAAAGACAGCATATGAAGGAGGAGTTGAGAAAAATTGGAATACATGAAATTAATGTTAAAACTTTTATGAGTCTGCCAAGTGGGCTGAGTACAAGAGTGATTTTTGAATTCATTAGACGGACAGGTTTACACAATAGAATTTAATCTCTGATTCACACTCCGGAGCAGAAGGTGGCGGTAATGCGCCTAATACGATGGTTGCCAACCGCCGTTAAAGGACCAGAAGAAGAAGAAGGAAAAAAAAAAAAAAGAAGACAAAGAAGAAGAAAAAGAAGAAGGCGTCACGATTAAGATGGCGGATGCAGGTAGCCTGTTGAGGATTTTCTGCTGGAGCTAACTGAGTGAATAAACTTCACAATAGAAGACGGCTAACATTGAGATCGGTGGTTTTGGCATAATCTGGACTGTGACTGGAGTAGAATGGCAAGTAGTAGTGGTGGCAGGTCTGATGAGGAGGATATGGAGATATGGAAAACAGTTCAGAGTCAGAGGAAGACAGGTGGAAAGGAGAGCAATAGTATGAAAATGACATCTAGTAAACGCTCTCTTACTGATGATGAGGAAAGAAATGATATGCGGAAAAAACACGACAGAGGAGTTTAAAGTAAGAGATATCATCGGTGAGTCCCATCACGCTGACGAATTGTTTGAGGAAAGCACTTGGAGATATTGAAGTAGCGAAAGTCTTAAGAGACGGCAGCCTGTTTTTGAAATGCAAGAATGCAGGACAAAGGCGCTTAGGCTACAAAGGGTATGTGAAAAAGAAGTTGCTGAGAAGAAAGTAGTTGGAAGGGGGAGCGGCGCCAAAAGAGTGATTTCAGGAATACCCTTGGGAGAAAACCTAGAGGAGTTTAAAAAAATGATTAAGGGAGGATCCTTTAAAGAAATTAAGCGCCTGAAGGCATTCAGAGAAGGGGTGAAAGTAGGGTTGCCAACTTGGATTTGTGAAAAAAAGGGACACTCGACCAAATGTTTGAGGCGGAGGGCTCGGCCATTATTACCATTCAGACTGACCAATGAACATGAAATTCGGACATAGGAGACCAGATTTGCCATCATTCCATGTCCTTCTATGTGCCTGTATTTTATATTAATTTTTATATCAATGAAAAAAACAAATCTGTGTGACTAAATTCTTACATTTTTACATGTACCTCAGCATAACAAGTTGGAAGTTGACATATTCTGCCATATCTGAAGAGGGGAGACTCTCTGGAATCTGGCAATATAAGAACCATGATGGTGGGACATTCGGTCACTTCACAGCTGTCCAAAACATGTGGTTTGTGCCAGGCGGACATGATTGCCATATTTTTTCATTATTGCAAGAAATTTCATTGACTCATTCACAAGTCAAAAATGTGTTTTATCTGAAAGAAACATGCAATATTTACATTTAAAATAATAGAAAAAATAGTCAACCAAGTGCAATGATGTCCTCCAAGATAATATTTTGCCACTTTGATTGCAGTAAAAAAAAAAAAATTTGGGCATTTGGGGGGGGGGGGGGGGCTCAATGTATATGGTGACTACGGCCCTGTCAGCATGCATAATTAGGCCTCAGTTGTCTGGGTGCGCAAAGGTGAAGTGGCTGGTCTTGTCATACAAAGTTTGATGGAGTGTCAACTGGACAATATGGAGATATTTGCATCTTGAAAGTTGGACTACAAATGTGGATAGACAGGGAGAAACACAGGCAAGCCTAAGATGTGGTAAGCAGGGGCGTCTCTAGGATTTTGACACATCTGGGGCCGAAATCCGGGGCCGAAATTTTTAGACATAGAAACATTCTCCACATGCCCTACAGGTACCTAGCTAGGTAACAACACATTGTTTTTCCATTTAACACATTAGCAGCTACAGTAAAAGAGGCAGGCTGTGCAGGATCCCTGTCTGCTAGCTAGCTGCTATCATGCATGAAAAAGAAAATAAACAAGATGGTTCGACGTTATAGCCTAACATTAACTTTAGCTACTTTCCCCTCTAGAAGAAGCCCAAGCTTAATTATTTTTAGGTACACAATTCTTGCACACTACAATTGCATTTACAGACAGATGCTAATAATAACACATCGTTTTTTTCCCATGTAATATAAACTAGAAATTATACATTTTTACATAATTTCTATTCCCATTACCTCTTTGATTGCTGACCACCTTTGGGGGGAAAAACATGGAAATCTTTTTTTGTGACATCCCAAAGACAGCTGAACAGCTTGCTTGTGTGCCAAAGCCAAAGTAGTGGCTTTTTTTAAAAAAATAATAATTAATTGTTACTCAAACCTGTCCAAAAACACTGTTTTATCGAAGTATCAACCTAAGATAACCGTAGTTTGAGGATGTGATCCAAAAAAAAAAAAAAAAAACTTTTTTTTTTTTTTTTTGAAATTAATATTCGGGGCTAATTAAAAAGTTTAAAAAAACGGGACGGGTGGCAACTCTAGTTGAAAGGTGACAGCATGTCAGTTATGCTAGACTTTAAAGATCAATTTCTGCCAGATAAGGTCATGATAGGATATATGAGTTTTAATGTAAGAGCATATGTTCAGCCTCCTATCAGGTGTTACAAGTGCCAAAGATATGGTCACGTCGCTACAGTGTGTAGGGGAAAACAGAGGTGTGGGAGATGTGGAGGGGAGCATCTGTATGGGAAATGTGGAAACAACAACCCAGTTAAATGTTGTAACTGTGGGGGAAATCATACAGCAGCTTATGGAGGGTGTACAGTGAGGAAACAGGCTGCTGAAATTCAACAAGTCAGGGCAGAGCAGAGAGTGACATACGCAGAAGCAATAAAGATTGTGAGCAAAGAAAGAAGGGTGGAAGAGATGGAGGAAGCAAAGAAGTCAAGTGTGTTAAACCAGCAGATGGAACTGTCAACAGAAAAACTAGTACTTTTTCTTGCATATGTCATAAACTGCTCAGATCAAGCAAAGACTAAAACAGAAAAAAATCAAAATAATTGTGAAGGCAGCAGCAAAATTTCTCAATATGAAGGAGTTATCCTGGGAAAAAATACAAGCAGACCTTAGTCAGGGAGAAGGGACATCAGCAAGCAGCAGTCCCTACGTATCATAGTGTACATACCCCAATGGAATGCTAGGAGTCTCATTGCAAATGGACAAGAGTTTAAGAAATATATCGGCAAGTTAAAGCAAAAACCAGATCTTATTTGTGTACAAGAGACATGGCTCAAGCCAAATTTGGATTTTGTTATAAGTGGATACTCTAGTATTCGAAAGGACAGAACAAATGGAAATGGTGGAGGATGTGCAATATTTATTAGTCAAGGTGTGAAATATAGACAAATAATAACATCACAATAATTAGAGGTAGTAGTTATAGAGGTCTGGACAAAAGAGGGATGCATAAAAGTAATTAATTTCTATAATCCCTGCAAACAATTAAAAAATGAAGAAATGGAAGGTAACCTTGATGATTGGAGAGGGAAAATAGTCTGGTGTGGAGACTTTAATGCACATAGCACAGTGTGGGGGGACCAGGATGACTCAAATGGGGAAGTAATAGAGAAAATACTAGATGACAAAGGATTGGTATGTTTAAATACTGGTGCAGGCGCAAGGGTGAATTTGGCAAGGGGCACAGAGTCATCAATAGATCTCACATTGGTCTCACAACCTTTGGCAGGGAAAAGTAATTGGGAAGTATTAAGGAGGAGCACAGTGGGTAGTGACCACTATCCAATATATATAAGTATAGGAATGGAAAGTGTCATTGATCAGAGCAAGAGAGAGGGGAGATGGAAATTTGAGGGAGCAAACTGGGATAAGTTCAGAATATTGAGTGAGGGTAAAATGAGAATGATAAATGTAAATATGTCGATTAATGAACTGAACAATGAAATTTGCTAAAATATAATTGAGGCAGCAAAGGAGTCTATTCCAAGAAGCAGTGGGAATAAAAAGAAAAGATTAGTACCTTGGTGGACAAATGAATGTACTGAGGCAATAAAAGCTCAAAACAAGTCCTTTAAGGTATTGAAAAAAGTTCTTAGTTTTCAGAATTTAATAAATTATAAGAAACAACAGGCAACAGTGAGGAGAGTAATAAAAAGAACAAAAAGAGAGTATTGGAGAAAGTATTGTGAGTCACTTGGTAGGAGTACACCGTTGGAAAGAGTGTGGGGTATGATCAAAAGAATGTCAGGTATTTAAGAATAAGGATATCCAGTAATGAAAAATGACAGGAACTTTATAATAGAGGACAAGGAAAAAGCAGAGCTATTAGCACAAACCTTTGCTAAGGTACACAGTACAGAAAATTTGAGTAACAACGAGAAAGAAGGCAGGGAAAAAACAGTATTAGAAAATATTGAAACGATACAAGGTGAAGAAGAATACGGAAATGTAATTAATATGGAGTTTTCAGTGACAGAACTGAATAATGCATTAAAAAAAGCTGGAAAAACAACTCCAGGAAAAGATGAAATAAACTATTGTATGTTAGATAATCTTAGTGATCAAAGTAAAGAGGTGTTATTGAAATTGTACAATAAGATATGGGAAGAGGGGAACTTACCTAATCAATGGAAAGAATCTATAATTGTTCCTATTTGTAAGCCAGGTAAGGACTCGAGTTTGCCAGAGAGCTACAGGCCAATAGCTCTAACATCTCATGTAGGCAAAACTATGGAAAAAATGATTAATGAAAGGTTGAATTATTATTTAGAAACAAGGGGAGAATTAAAATGCTATCAAAGTGGATTCAGAAAAGGAAGGAGCACGGTAGATCCTGCTTTATGCTTAGAGCATGAGATAAGGAGAGCCCATGTAAATAAAGAAAGTATAGTGGCTGTGTTTTTCGATGTGGAAAAAGTGTACCATATGATGTGGAAGGAGGGGTTGCTTATTAAATTATATCATATGGGAATAAGAGGGAAAATATTTAGATGGATCAAGAATTTTCTAACTAACAGGAAGATATCAGTAAGGGTGGGTAAAAACTTGAGTGAAAACTACACAGTTGAGAATGGAACCCCTCAAGGTAGTATTATTAGTCCAATTTTATTTTCAATCATGATAAATGACATATTTAGTAATGTATGCAGTTCTATTGGTGTTTCGTTATTTGCAGATGATGGGGCTATTGCTGCTGTCTTTAAAACAATTCAGCTCTTGAGAGACGAGAGCCCTTTGTGACCCGTTCCATCCAAAGACTCCACAGGTCCAATGTGTTTTGAAAGTTTATTGTGACAAAAAGTCAAAAGGGCAAACAAGCAGTGCAAGCAAAAAATGAGAAAAAATAAATAAATAAATAATAATAATAATGATGGTAAACTGAAATAGATAACGGCCGAACGTGGATAAACAAACTTAAGTACGGTCAACAAAAAATATGAGGCTCTATCTCCCTCTGTGTCTTTCTTTCCTTCTTTCTTTGTTTGAACTCCCACCACCACACACACACACTAAGAAAAAATAACCACACCCCTGGCTGTGCCCAACACAAATGACATAATCAATGGAAATGACGTAAAACCTAAAGCAAAATGGCAATATATTTTAGCTGCTACAATACCGGCCCCTAATTATTATAATTCAGACAATAATAATTACACAATAAATGATAACCACACATACAAGTACATTTCAACATAAAGTTCATTATGAAATCTTCTTTCTTCATAAGAATGCTAGACGTGCATGAGAGAGAGTGATCCTTATTGTCACTCTGGATCAGTCCATAGTTCATAGTGTCTGTGTGTATGTACTGTAGTGCGCAAGGGGCAAAGGTCAAAGTTCAAAACAAAAACAAAGTCAGTCTGGGTTTCAAAGTTCTTCTGACTCCAATAGAAGGCAGATTTTGTTGATTGGTCTGTTCAGAAATCCAGTCTTGGTCTTGATCCGGCATCCAGCAAAATGGCAAGAAATATATTTTAGCTGCTACAGGGGCTATGTGGAAAAGGGGGCGAAATATTGCATTTATTGTCGGGAAATTGCAGGAGGCTATTGGAAAGGTAGAAGCTTGGGCATTGAAGTGGGGCTTTAGATTTTCAGTTAACAAAACAAAAGTGGTTGTCTTCACCAAAAAGAGAATACAAAATCAAATCAACCTTAAGTTATATGAGCAAGATTTAGAAATAGTGGATTGTTTTAAGTATTTAGGGATTTGGTTTGACAAAAGGATTACTTGGAAAACACATATTGAAAAAGTAGTAGGAAAGTGTAAAAGATATTGAATATTATTAGGTGTTTGAAAGGAAGAGATTGGGGAGCACATAGAGCATCATTGAAAACAGTATATATTGGTTTAATCAGGTCAGTATTAGATTATGGATGTATAGTATATGAATCTGCATCAAAAACAACGTTAAAAAAACTGGATAGCATACAGTATCAAGCACTAAGAGTGTGTTGTGGTGCAAAGAAAACCACTCCAGTGTCAGCCTTGCAAGTAGAGATAGGTGAAATGCCTCTAGAAATTAGAAGAGAGCAAATATCATTGATATATTGGGCACATTTAAGGGGACATGGAGAAAACCATCCAGCTCAGAATATTTTAAAACCATGTCAAGAGAAAGAAAGAAGAAAGGTACAAAGTTTTGAATGGACAATTGAAAACCGGGTTAAAGAAAGTAGGATAGCTGACAAAAATATGAGTAAAACAGTTCCACTTTCTAATGTCCCACCTTGGACACTGGAAAAGGCAATTATCGATTTGAGATTACTAAAGAAAGAAAAAGGGAAAAGTGTGAGTGTGAGTTAAGTGAACAAATGTATAAATAGAAAATACAGTCAGTTTATTAAAGTATATACAGATGCATCCAAATCAGGAGAAAACAGAGTAGGAATAGCATTTGTAGTTCCAGATTTAAATATTGTATTGAATAAAAGAGTCTGATGATTTAGCAATATACACAGGAGAGCTACTGGCCATTCATATGGCATTGAACTGGGTACATGAAGTCAGACCAGGTAAAGTGCTTTTAGCATCAGATTCCAGTAGTGCATTGGTCAGTATAAAACATGTTCAGTCAGATACAAGACAAGATATAATATTCGAGATAGCACATATATTACAGGGAATAAAGAGAGCAGGAGTAGAGATCAAGTTCATTTGGGTTCCAGCACATATAGGATTTGAGGGGAATGAACTGGCGGATAAGTATGCCAAGAGTGCAACAAGAAAAGAACAAATATCAATGGTTGGAACATACAGTAAAGCCGAGATTAAAAGTATAGTAAAATCAGAGATGAAGAAGAAATGGCAGAAGCAATGGGACAGAGAGAGCAGAGGTTGACATTTTTACAATATACAAAGGAATGTTGGAGAAATGAGAGAATGTCATAGGAGCAGCAAAGAAGAAGACATCATATCACGCATGACATTTGGTCATACGGGGTTAAATAGCACAAAATTTCATAATACAGAAACATGAAACTGGAAATTGTGAACATTGTGGGTCAGGAGAAACTGTAGAACATATCGTCTTCCAGTGTCCAAAGTACCAAACACAGAGAAACACACTCAAAGCAGCATTTCAGAGAAATAAGATACCGTTTAATGTAGCAGAGATATTGAGGAGAAGCTCAGGGGATGATGATTTTTAGGTTTTTGGAAGCAACAGGGCTTGTAAAAAAAAATTTAATAAAGAGTATATTCTGTTCCACACTCCAGTCCAGAAGGTGGCGGTAATGCGCCTGAAAAGTTGTTTGCCAACCGCCATAAAAAGAAAGAAGAAGAAGACTAAGATGGCGCTGCCCATGATGGAGAGTGGAGAAGATGCATTTAGAAAAATCTTCAAGTTTTACAAGAGGAGAAACCCCCCGCCAGATTTCAGCCATGTCGTCGACTTCTCCAAAGGTGTACCGAGTGACAAGGTGAGGGAGGCATACCAATACATACCTTACGGTGTGTTGGTAAAAATGACGACTAATGATACTGAGAAAGCTGAAAGCTCCTGTAGCTCTACATCAGATTCTAAGCTGGTGCCAGTGATGGAATAACTTATAACCAATGTAGAAACACTCGTATATACGCGAGTATTAATGCGCGTTTAGCCTGATTTATGGTCGTGCGTTGAATCGACGACGTCGCTGCGTGTTTGCCGTGACACCATCGTGAACCCTTCGAACTTCTCCGTCACTCCGTTTCGTCGCAGTGTAATTCACCGCCAGAGCGGTAGGCGGCAGCGTTCCTTTCCTGAGTGGTTATCGACGTCTCTAGTTGATTCTTTGTTTAGCTTCCGGCTCTTCCGCTCACAGAGAAATGAACGCGGAGCACGGACAGACGGCTCTGGCCGTATCCGTATCCGTATTGAACGTTGAGCATAATGGCATATATATAATGAGCCTTAATACTGCAACATCTACATCGCAACAGAAGATGTTTAAAGATGGCGGGGATGGCGGAATCTGGAAATACGGAACCGGAAATGCATTGCTACCAAGCAAACCAATCACTGCCGTGCTGGTCTGCGTCGCCTTGACGCGCAGTTACATTTTTGGGGAGGTGCACGTCAGGCTACGCCGGGGGCTACGGCGAGCCTTCTGCGTAGCCCCGTACCCTACGATGTAGCGATGTTGTCGATTCAACGCACGACCATAAATCAAGCTTTACTCTGAAAGGTCGTATTAACATGTAACGTTAGTCCTTTGGGACTACTAGTAACAATAGTCTGTAGTTTGGTAATTAATGTAGCAGTATGATAGCCGCCATTACAGTGGCTTAAGCCTGATTTATGGTCCTGCGTTGACCGTGACGCTGTCGTGAACCCTTCGAACTTCTCCGTCACTCCATTTCGTTGCGATGCAATTCACCGCCAGAGCGTTAGGAGGCTGCGTTCCTTTCCTGAGTGGTTAACGTTGTCTCTAGTTGATTATCTGGTTAGCTTCCGGCTTTTCCGGTCACAGAGAAATGAACACGGAGCACGGACGGAGGGCTCCATCCGTATCCGTATTGAACGTTGAGCATAATGGCCTATATAATGAGCCTTAAAGCCTCTGGAAACCCAAATCCACAATAGCCTTCGAACTATGTAATTTAGGGTCTTATGTACATAATATTAAACATGTAAAACAATTAGAAATCAGTTTTCATCCAAATTCGAAATATCTGTCTTTTAAGTTTTTGTACATTCTTGAAATTGGGTTTGATTGGGCTGTGGTTATCTCTCAGATGTATTACGCAATAAATTCGAAACCAATCACAAATGATCTGTCAGTTGTGTCATCCCGCCCCCCAGTGGCAGCGCAACAAAACCTTTCTGCTCCAGCTAAATCTGCCTCTTTGAGTCTGAGCCAACTCGTCTCCTCATAGCCATTTGCGATTAACCACCCAACTAATTTTATATAGCCTATATATCTGTCTATCTATCTGTCTATCTATCTATCTATCTAACGTTAGCTAGCTATCTAGCTAGCTATCGTTAGCGATTTAGCTAGCTAACGTTAGATAGCTAGCTAGCTATCGTTAGCGATCTAGCTAGCTAACGTTATCTATCTTTCCATCTATCTATCTATCTATCTATCTATCTATCCATCGATCTATCTATTGATCGGCTTGTGAGCGGCTGGGCTTGCCCCCCGGGCCCGGTGCTGGTGCCGGTGTCGGCTCGCGGGGAGGGGACGTAATGTGCACCCTTCCTCACCCCTAACCCCAATCTCAAGCAGTTAGCTTTGCTATGCATAAACATATCCCCAATTGCGGAGGTGATGCTGCGGGAAACAACACAATTTTAGCCAGAGGGGAAAATTATTTGAGGCGGACAAGTACTTCTACACAACGCCAGAGAGACGGCCGGCCGGCACTGGTCTCTCCCACTTTGAGGGTCGGTGTGTGTGTCAGAGTAAAGACATATTTAATCTATTAAGACTGGATGTGTTTGAATGAAAAAGGCTATTATCAGAAAAACGGAGCAGATTTATGTTTTCAATGAAAACGTATCTCAGTGAAGAAAGGCAAAGCGCCAGCCTCCCGCTGTCATTCATCTCAGCTAACATTGCATGTAAAAGTTATGCTAACTATTCTACGAAGTAACATTAATATGAATCACAAAACATTTTGAAATTTATTATTCAGTGACCACCTGAAAGGAGTCATTTTCAGCTTCTGCTGTCCTCTGAATCATCAGACGGCTCAAACATATACGGCTGGATTAAATTTATGGCAGCCATTGCTGAGCCAGGGAGATGTCAATCAAAACGAGGGAGCTGTCAGTCAGAGCGTTATCTGCCACGCCCACCCTGCCCTGGCAAGTGGTCTAAACAGCAAAATGAGCTGTTTTTAAACCAGGTTTTCTAATAGTTATGAATGGTTATTTTCACTCAGACTTTTGTGGATGATTAATGAGACACTCAACTTTGATATAATATATGCATTTTTACTATTTCAGGCTGTGTTTCCAAAGGCTTTAATACTGCAACATCTACATGGCAACAGAAGATGTTTAAAGGGCCAGTGTGTAATATTTGGCATGATTTATTATCAAATCTGAATCTGAATCTGAATATTCTACCCATTCATATGTTTATATAAGTGTATAATCGTTATAAAATAAAATTTGTTTTGTTTTTGTAGTCTTATAATTATGCTTTTATATATATATATATATAGCAAGGGCCTTGCTTTAGAGAGGTCGCCATCTTGCGCCGCCATGTATGTACGGCAGACTGAGTGGACAATCCAGCCAGCCAGAGAACGCGTTTCGCGTGTATAAATTAACCAACAAAGACAGCGGGAGGAAGGAAGAAGGAGGAGGAAACAGCAGAGTGTTAGTAGTTCGTCGATAGAGAGTAGTAGTGAGAAGTTTTTTTAGTTATAAAGTTTGCGAATGGACCACACTTACCCCGAAACAGGAGAGAATGAACCCGAACCGTCATCTGCGAGGAAAAGAAGACGCAACTTCATTCCTTGTGATGCACTCTTTGCGGCGCTTTCCCTCCTGATGATATATCTCCCCAACAATGGTAGCTCTGAATCCCATTCTGTGCTGCAAAATGGGAGCGGAGGATTCAGCCTCTCTCCTCGCCCGCTCAGCTTCCAAAACATGGATTTCCTCATCTGTGTACTCCGGCTCAAACAGGTATGGCTTTGGGTCTGTGTTCGCTACAAGAAACTCTTCAAAATCGCGTTCAAAGTCATCCATTGCAGCTGCTACAGTCCGGAGATATTGCTAGGCTAAATAAACAGCTAGGTACTGTAAACGAGTATGTGTGTATTAAGTACGTGTGTTCCACTGGAAGAGTTTGGGATGGAGTCTTTTACCCTCTGGAGAGTTACCGGAGTTTTTGTAGTGCTCAAATAAACTGGCCTTTTTCCCGAACGCTACTCTGGTCTCCTGCTTGTGAGGGATTCATAACAATATGGTAACATGGTTTAGATTTCTAAATAAACATTCACCTCGTCCCTAGATAGACCTACTCCTGAAAAACTCATGTCTGTGCAAGCCTTTTTGTCCCTACGAGGAACACCGTCATTTACCCGACGGGAGGGGTGAGTGAGTGAGCCCTGCAATCTAGAATTTGACCACTGATGTCACTGTTTTCAACGGTTATCAACCCATTTTACACACTGGCCCTTTAAAGATGGCGGGGATGGTGGAATCTGGAAATACGGAACCGGAAATGCGTTGGTACCAAGCAAACAAATCAGAGCCCTGCAAGTCTGCGCTGGGTCTGTGTCGCCTCGACGTTTAGTTACATTTTTGGGGAGGTGCACGTCACGCCGGATTTCCACTGGATGCGTGTCCGTTGCGATACGGCAGCGCTGGTTATCCACGGCGTGCTCCGCCGTCCGTCAATACCCACCGGCTGCGTTTGCTGTGCGGAGCGGTGCAGATCCGCCGGAAGACATCTCGGTGCACTGCCATGATGAATATCCCCTCGTCCACGGTGTCAATGGGGTGAAATGACGTCTGAAAACCTCTGACCTGTTGACTTCAGGCCTGCCTCTGCCCATTATGTAGTTTTAAAGGTGTAGTGCAGGGAAATATGATCCGCTGTGAACACGGTGTATCTTATTTTGAAAATTAACTGGATGTTTTATTTTGTTTCTCTGCACGACTTCCTGCCCCGCACGATCTGCTCTGTGCTGAGTTGTTGCGTTGTGCTCCGGCGTCCGGCAAAAATAGAAGTCCTGAGTATCTGTTGCGGAGGCCTCCGGAGTGCCGGAGCTGAGACGGAGCTGAGACGGAGCTGGAACGCTGCACAGCCGGAGCCAGTGGAAACACACACATTGACTAGAATTGAATCTAATCAGCTCCGCCGCCGTGCCGGACCGCAGACGCAACCAACACGCATCTGGTGGAAATTGGGGGTCAGGCTACGGCGAGGGCTACGGCGAGCCTTCTGCTTAGCCCCGTACCCTGACGTAGCGACATCGTTGATTCAACGCAGGACCATAAATCAGGCTTTAGTGTGTATCTGTAAATGCACTGGAATAAATCCTCATGGTTTCTTTACCTGCCATCTTTAGCCTAGGAGATAGGACAAAGGAGATAGGAAAGGGTGGACTCTTAAGGACTTAGGGAAAAGCAACAGCTATGGTAACAGAGTGCCAAATAAATAACAGTAGCAAAAAGGAGGAGGGAAACTGTGGCTAGACTTAATATTTATACCAGCCACTTCAGCTGAGCTAATTGCTATCTCTCTCTCTCTGTGTGTGTGTGTGTGTGTGTGTGTGTTATAGATAGTTCCACATACACTAGACCCAGCTGCAGTGAGTGATGTGGAGGCTGCCAGGGTTGGATTACAGCCTGTCAGAGACTGGAGAGCCTTTGGTCTCCAGGGCTACCCAGGTAAACACAGAAGTAAACTCAAATACAAAGGGTTCAACACACTCTCAGACCAAAATTGGATGCAGTTTTTAAAAGTGACACAAAGAAAAAACAACCCCACAAAAAACATGTGCGGCAATCAGAGGAAAACACAACATTTTGTGTGATTGTGTTCCGCCAAGATCCTCCAGAACAGCTTCAGTGCTCCTTCACTCAGAAAAATTAAACTATGCTCTACTCAGTTTAATCTGTGTAACAATATTACACACAAAATATTGAGTAAATTTGAAAGCTGTGAAATCAATTAGATTTTACCTTATGAATTAAGTAAATGTACTTAAAAAATTTAAGCTGATCTGGATAACTACATTGAGTACCATGAAATCTAAAATTTATTTTATATAATTAAAATTTTAAGTCTATGCAATAGTAACCCTAAGTTCGAACCATTCAAAAAATTGAGTAAATAAAATTACAGTGTTAGGTAGATGTAACTGAAAATGAGATTATTATTTAACAAAACAAATCTGCTCCTTTTACTTGATGTTTTTAACAGAATGTAATCAATAATGGACTATAAAATATCAGAATAAATATGTTCTATTTAAAATGTATTTTCTCTTTAATCTAGGAGTACTTCAGGTCAATATTTGAAACAAAAAAAACAAATCAATTCAATGCACCAACATTTTTCATTAAACATTTATTTGTCTACTTTGACAAATATAAAATATCAACTGTCGTCTTTGAACAGAGTCTGATTGAGATTTCTCAACTTGCATTATATAAACTCTGGGTAAAAAAAAAAAAAAGAAAAAAAAATCCCCTCACGGCAGAGCAGGACCCTTCCACCTGTTTAAATACAATAAATATTTCTGAAATATTTCCAATTATTGAGATTGATAAATTTTACACACCAAAAAAAATATAAAAATAAACTCTGGGTATATTATCTACCAGTAGTTTGATTTTCAACATGAGCATATGAGCATCCGGCTGAAATGAATGCAGCATATGGCTGAAATGCACCAAGAACAACATCTTGACAACATTAAGACTCTTATGTAAACATTAACACATTAAACTTCTATACTTTGGTCAGGTAAACCTCGCCAATGAAAAATTCCCTCCATCAGAGAACATCTTGCTGAACAGTAGCCAGCAACTACATAGAGGTAATTCTTCAGACTTTGAACTGTGATTTAATCTCACCAGTGAGCACGACATTGTTCATGTCAGCATCCGGCTGAAATGTATGCCGCATATGGCTCAAATGCACCAAGAACAACATTTTGATTACATTAAAACTGTAATGTAAACATTAACATATTAAACTTCCTTTACTTCGGACAGGTAAAGCAACTACATACAAAGGGAATTCTTCAGTCTTTGAACTCTGTTGGAAAGGGTTCCAGAGTCCAGCTCCAGCAGTACTTTCTGGAATACCTCAAAACTGTATTTGAGGTTCTTGGGGTATCGCAGATCTAATGCATAGGTCAGTCCCAACAGATAGCAGCAGGCTTTGCTAAGATCCCCAAGACTGCTGAGGACCGTGCTGCCCTCAATCACAATGCCGACATCAACTGACCCATCTTTCCGCAGCTGGTAAATCGTCATCACTTCATTTGCCAACTGCTCCTGAACAGTGGCTGATCCATCCGCAGCATCCTGCAGACATTGTAAAGATAACTGTTAAGAGCTCACTTTCAACCTGCATGTCACAAGACAAATACCACCTACTAACATAAAAGAGCATAGCAGGACATTAAGTGGAGGAAAACACACTAAAAACATGTCAGTTAGGTTCAGTGGCAGCTGGTGGTGAAATTGATTGGGGGGGCTAACAAATAAATTGTAGCCATAGAATAAAGTAAAAGTAACACTCACACACACACTCACTCACACACTCACTCACACACTTGTTAAAACCTTAAAACCTTTAAACCCATGAAAACCACAGTATTATACTAACCTCAAAGTCCTTGAATAGGGCACTAGCATCTTCTGCAAGATAGTCAATAAGGCATCGGATGACAACCTCCCTTGTCTGCTCAATGGGGATTCCACTCTGCCGAACAGAAAGTATTTCAGCTAATAAAATGCAACACTATACATTGAAGCAGAGCTTTGATTCATTGGAAAAACTTAAGGGTCAAACCTTTCAATTGAATTTACATTAGAAAAACTTCACTGAAATTGGGGAGTAGTGATGTAAGAAAAAAAAATAAAACAGAAAATTTTTGCAGATCCCAACGCACAAGCCAAAGCAGGCGGATGAATATAAATGGATATTGTGGTGCGGTGTGCAGTGCGGTGAGAGATTGAGGGACAGAAAACTAAGGAAGAAAAAGTAAGAACTGTTAAAGGGGCTGTAAGACTGTGGCTAAAACTGTTGCTGGAGTCAAATTAAAAAAAATCAGTACTGCAACTACCAGCAGTCAGAGGAATGAAGCAGCAGTAAATCTATATCTGTTATCACAGTAATATCTGTTCAAGTTTCTGTAGTTTGAGCAGGTTGGATGGATGAATATTTAGCTTTTTACTGTGACTCACAGTAACTACGAGCAGAGTTCATGTCACTCAGGTGATCTGCAGGTTATTGTTTCACTTTCACTGCTCTGACACCGTGTCTGTGCGCGAAGCGCTGACACACACAAACTGTAGCCCCACATCTACAGAAGGCTTAGAGCATGTTCTTCACACTGTAGATGAGCCAACATATGATATGATCCCATGTGATATCAAGGAAATATGACCATAAACTATAATCGATTAAATTTTTTTTATCGTTATCTCAATTGGAGCTTGTTTTATCTCCTAGCATAGCTACAGCTCGGTGGTTGCTCAACTGGCAATCCGGAGGCTGAAATGTCACTGATGCTGTGACTGGGACAGAGCTGTGGGTGGCGCAACAAGCCAAAACACAAAATCAAAACATAAACATGATTTGCAGGCTGCAAATACATTTTTTAAATGTGAACATTCTGGCTATACTATTGTTGTCAGATCAGTATTTCAAATGAACATGATTTCTTAGCCTCTGATGACATATTGTGTGATTTTATGTTTACTTGATGTGAATGTCACACACACAGTTCCTGTAAGAAGGACTGGAGGGTAGGATGAATAATGAATAGGAGGGACAGTCAGAGAGGATAAAGGTAAGTTGTCTGATTTGGATATTGATGGTAATTAACTTAACAGAGAGAAATGTGAATGAGACAGTTGGAATTATGATTATTGCAGGTAAGGTACAAATTGAATAGGTGGAGGATAATTTTTTATACCTGAAGTAGAACACTCATTTGTGCTTGGATTCTTGCTCCTACAGCGCCTTTCTTTGCTTGAAACAAGGACAGCAGTTTCAGTGTATACAGGTCCAACATCTCCATGAATTTTGGCTCAAGATTCTGTTTTGTGAGCCTTTGAAACTCTGCGCTAACCTGAAAGAGAGATATGAAAAAAAGAGACAAAAGAACAAAAACTTAAGTCCGTACTTAAATATAACCGCATAATTGTGAAACATACAGGTTTTCAGTCCATAATGTGTTAAACACTCTGCTACAACAATTCCAATTACTCACTTGTGAGACATTAAACAAGGTAGGCCACCTGTCCTTGATGTCACTGATGCTCATCTGTAGGCTGACAACATCATGTCTCCTGTGTGCAAAAGTTCTGCACATCAACTCCTTGATGAGTGTGCTGTCCCTCTTCTTTGATTCGGCGATTAGTTGGTTTTGGTTCAGCTCTTGTTGTTCCTGACTGTCTCCTGCAGGATAGTGTGGAAGAAATACCACTTCTCCTTTCCGTGCTTTCTTTATGTTCTTTGCAGCAAACCTGTCATTTGGGCGCTTGTTCTTGAGCGAGTTGCAGGTAACCTCAGGAAATCCAAGGTTCCGGAGCTTCGACCTATAATTTCCCATCTTGTACTTAAGAGAATACATCCACCCATGCCAGCCGGTACGACTGCCTGGCTCTGTCAGGCATGGATGCTTTCTGATTAATGCCTCTGCCACCTCACCGATCTGAAGGCCTGTGGGGTAGGGTGTGTAGCTGTAAATGTAGTCAGCTAATTTTTCCCTGATTTCACATCTGATCGGAACACTGTTCAGCACAGTACCATCTTTAAGAAAGTTTTCATTGGCATTCCTCAGTACTGCCTCTGTGGCCACAGAGAAAAGTGGAATGATGATTTGCTTTGGCCATGATGTTGTACGAGGGCTTGCACATGGGGATAGGATGATAGTGTCTGTTGAAGACACTGATGTGTCATCTGCTGTTAGGTCAGTACCAGCAGAAGTTGAAGTATCATCCATTACATCTGTCTCATTTTCAGTCACAGTAGTCATTGTAAGAACAACTGATGGAATGATCACAACTTTGAGTGTTCCCTTGTGTTTAACCTGGGTGTAGTATGGAGAGTGAAAAAATCACCAAAGTCCTCATCCAGGTAATGCAGGGTAAAATCATCAATGAGTTCAAATGTCTCTTTTACAGTTTCATGTAATTGTTCTATAGTGCTAGGTATTCCTGAGGGCAGTGTAAGCTTTTCACTCCGGTGCTCTATAATAACTTTCAAGGCAACCGAATCCATCTGGACAAAAACAGGAAAAACATCAAATCAATCTGAAGAAAGGAAGCTGTAAGACATTTAAGAGTCAGACTTATCACCTAACAGTGGTAAATAATGTGACGTTTCAATGTCACCATGTGTTTTCCTCCCACAAAATATGCTGCCAAGGGATCATGTCTCCAAGTTCACTATGCTGTACCAGGGTCATTTTCCCAGAGTGGTCCAACATAAATGACCTAAAATGTTCATCATACCAGCTGTTAAAGGGATACGCCAACATTTTTTTTTTTGCGTGTCTTGCCTCACTCCCGAGTCCATGACAAGCAGGTAGATACCATTCTTTCGGCTATACGTGCAGTAACAAGGGAGAGCCGGGCAGAGCTCGCCCACCGCTAGTTAGCTTAGCTCAAATGCTTGGAGTCAATGGGTAGTGTTTGCCTGCCTCTGCCTGCAGTCATCAGATAAACTCTTCAGCAACTCCAAACGGTCCCGTGTGCTTGTTGTGACTCGTTTTTACCGCGTTATGTTACGTTATCTATTTTTAGACAAAGATTAGCACTTTATGTAAGTTTAGAAAGAAATACATAGGAAACTAAACCGCAGTTCTGCGCATGCGCGCCAGTAAACAGCTGAGGAAGAAAGCAGAAGAAGGAGGAGGAGGAGAAGAAGAAGAAGAGCTCATGCAGTAGATCGGTGAAGGAGTTTGTAGGACACTGTGACACTTTTTTTGAGAGAGACAGACTTATAAATCCCAATTTTACAAAATGCCTCGTACGTGCGCTGTACGGGGTTGCGACAATAAGCAGAAGATATCTGTTGGCTGAGTGCTCTGAACAAGGATCCCAACACCCCACAAGAAGCAGTCAAGAGGATGCTAGTTTGCTCAGAGCATTTTTCACGGGACAACTACTACGAAAAACTGGAATTCAGAACCCAAACAATGAGACTTTTCTTGAAGGACACGGCCATCCCATCACTCGGTGTCACACAGACAGTAAACGAGGCAAGTACTTGTGTTTTGTTTTCACGTTGTAACACTTAGCTTCTCTTCGTGCACGCTCAGCTTCCAAAACATGTAGTTCCTCCTCTGTATATTCTGGTTCAGGTAGGTAAGGTTGTGGATCTTCGTCAGTCACGAAGAAATCATCTTCGTCGGCCATAATCCGTAGTTGCAATCATCTTCTTCTCCTAAACAGAGGCTTTGTTTTGTTTACCTACTTCCAAGCACGTCCGCGGTGGTTTGCGCATGCGCAAAAACTGCGGTTTAGTTTCCTATGTACTTCTTTCAAAACTTACATAAAGTGCTAATCTTAGTCTAAAAGTAGATAACGTAACATAACGCGGTAAAAACGAGTCACAACAAGCACACAGGACCGTTTAGAGTTGCTGAAGAGTTTATCTGATGACTGCAGGCTAACACTACCCATTGACTCCAAGCATTTGAGCTAAGCTAACTAGCGGTGGGCGAGCTCTGCCCGGCTCTCCCTTGTTACTGCACGTATAGCCGAAAGAATGGTATCTACCTGCTTGTCATGGACTCGGGAGTGAGGCAAGACACGCAAACAAAAAAAATGTTGGCGTATCCCTTTAACAAACAGATAATGGAAAGCCTGAGTGCAGCAGCACTGATGATAAAGCTGCTTGCTGTGTGACAGAAAGACAGGGAGAGAGATGGAGAGAGAGGAAGAGATGGTGGAAGGTGACTGATTGCACATTGTTTCTGTAGCCTATTAATAACTAAGCGACCAAACAATGCTCTGTGTCAATGACCTGCCTGCCCAGTGCGTGGGTATCTGTCCAGCATGTATTTACAACTTAAGTTGTTTGTACTTTTATTTTATGTCTGTCCTGTATTTCAATGTGTAGGACCCCAGGGAGACCAGAGGCACATTCATGTACTTTTAATAGGTATTCTTGAATAAAAAATAGCCAAAATTTGGCCTGAAACAGACAATATAAGTCTTGTTTTTAGCCCAGCCAGTTGCGTGAAATGCCTTTTTGCCATGTGATTTTGGTGATAACTTGCAGTGCCCACCAGCTGGTTAAGAGGTGTGAGAAGTCAGTGTTCAGTGAAATGTTTTGCAAAAATTGTGAAAATATGTTTTAAAATATTTAATATAAGATTAGCTGCAGGCAGGCAGACAGAGTGACAGATACACACACACACACACACACACACACACACACACACACACACACACACACACACACACACACACAACCAAATGCATGATCCCCTCCAGACTTATGCCTGGCAGAGATACCTTTGGGTTTAAGATATTTCACTTCCTGTTTCTATAACGTAACCCAGTACTATCCAATTGTGTGTTGTTCAGGGTTCATCTTGATCTCCAATCCGTTCCTGCTGGGTTCCCAACCATTCTGGGTCAGACAGTGTCTAAAATCCTACCCTCAGAAGCCCAATGTCTGCAATCTGGATATGCACATGTCTCCCTCTGAAACCCAGGACATCTGGGGCAAGAGTGTTCATAGCCTCAGGTGAGACAGTTTATACTGGATCTTTCTCTGAGCCAGTTAACTGTTGGTATTATTGTTTCAGGCCTTGAAGAATAACTGAACCCCCAAACCAATTTTTTCAGCTGAAAACCAATGTGTAGGGAGTATTTAGTAGGTTTGGTTACTGAAACCCAATCCTATACAATGTGTACTTATTGGACCGAATCACAATGCAGATTTCGGAGCCTCATATCAGTGTCAGAAGTGTGTGGTCTTGAAGGAGGGAGGGAGGGAGGAAGGAGGCTCTTTTAAGACATTTATAGTTGCATTCAACTTTCTCTGTTTTTTTTTTTGTTTTGTTTTTTTTTGTCTTGAAGATGCAAAGCAATCAATTAATCCGAATCCTTGGATTGGCTTTCAGCACCAATCACGTTATTTTTACAAAATCGGAATCGTTAATAAAGATAGGAGGAATGTTAACAACAAAAATGGCCAGGTTTTTCATCTATGTTGTTCATTGTTGCCTCTGCTTGCCAATGTATTGTATCCGAGCATCCTGGGTTCACCTAACTGGGTGCAGCTAATGAGCAATAAATGGACAGGAGTCGAGGAACAATTTGTTTACAATTCAGAATTTGTTCACATGTTGTGCTGCTGAACCACTGATAAGCTTTTTGGATACTATTCAAATAAAAAGCAAAGCTTATGGGACAACTTGAATGCATTCTTTTTTTTTTCTTTCTTAATGCTTTGTAGAGAATCGGATCAGACTCATATCGGACTCTGTTTCAAAATAAAGGACTCGTTATTGGATCGGATACAAAAAAAACTGTGATCGGGACATCCCTAATTTCAATCTTTGACAGTTAAGCTTCCAGTTTTTCCAGCAGTGTATATCAGCTGGTAGCTTTTTTAGATAATGCAGTTCAGCTTCCAATTCTGCCAGTTTTAGACTGTATGTTTTATCCCCTGGATACAGACACACAGCGGATTCTGATTCTTTCTGCCTGTTTCCAATTGGTGCTTCTTTTTTTTAAATAACAGCATCCATATATTAACAGTAGTTACCCAGAGGAAATGACATCCATGATTTCCAAAAACCATTTGAAATGTGGACTCATCAGACCACAGCACACTTTTCCACTTTTTTTCTAGTGATGTCACTTGAGTCAGAGACTGTTGGGTCATTTTGAAAATGAAAAACAATTTGGTATGTGGAGCTACATTGGCCACTACAACCATAACACACTTGAATCTCTTGATTGAACTGTTTGCAGTTGAGTTGTACCTTGGGTACTGTAGATGCCAGATTTTAACAAGGGACAAGAATGCATCAGATAAAAGATGATAAATCATTTTTTAAATGATTTTTTTAACTGTCCATCATGAGTCTGACCATGTGATAGGAGTACAATACTAAAGTCATGAAGTCCTTATTGTGTCTACATGTGTAGTGACAGTGTACTGATGGTCCTGGTTCCTATAAGCCTGCCTCTGTAAGTATCATGTTTGATCCCATCCACAGTTATGCTTCCTCTGGAAAGAGAGAACCTAAGATTCCACTTGACAGGCTGCGCTGGGTCACTCTGGGATATCATTACAACTGGGATACCAAGGTAAGCACACATTATGCTTGTTAGGTAGGTTTTTGTCACACAAAATCAAAAAGATACAGTTCCAGTGAAATGTAATCCTGTCCATCTTAAAAAAAAAAAAAGCGTACTAATGAATATAAGTGTATGCAGCGCCAAGATCAGGCCCTCGCTGATGTGGACTCCAAGGTACTTGAAGCTATCTACCCTCTCCACCAAGAACTTGTTGATATTAAGCGGAATATTAGTTTCCTCTCTGCTTCTTCCCAAAGTCACTAGTATCTCCTTAGTTTTGCTGACGTTCAGGAGTACGTTGTAATCCTGACACTAGAGGGTCAGGTCCTCTACTCAATTCAGGTAGGTCTTTTCATTGTTATCTGTGATCAGGCCCACCACAGTTGTGTCATCCTGTTTTTTGTTCATTTACACTTTTTTGGATGATGCTTTTATTTTAAAAGATTTGGCTAAAAGTCTCATTGTTTTTGCAAAGACTTCTTGTTGTCTTTGGACATGTTTGTAAGAATTGATTGAAATAACAAAATTATGTTATTTAATGTTTCACAGTCACAGCAACATATCAACATTGCTTAACTTGTGCAACACTGCAATTGTTTTGCCACTGCACCAGTGATAGCCATGGCCGGAGGCATTATGTTTTGGGGTTTTCTGTCCATCTGGTGGTCAGAGGTCAAAATTCACTGTGACCTTGCATCTGTTAAATTCTTGTGAATGTGATTTTTCAAAAACAATGTGAAGGAATTTCTTCAAATTCGGCACAAACATCCACCTGGACTCTCGAATAAAGTGATTTAAAATGTGGTGGTTGAAGGTCAAAGGTCAAGGTCACTGTGACCTCAAAAAACATGTTTTTGGCCAAAGCTCCATTCGCCAGTTCTGACAAAATTTCACACAAATGTCTAAAGGTCAATGGTCAACTTCACTGTGACATCATAATGTTCTGCAAAAATACTGCAAAATATTACTGAGTGTCATATCTCAGGAACGCAATTAATTTTGGATGCCCACCTCAAAACTGTTGTGATTGTATAGATCATATGTGCTGTCGGGGGAGGATGTGTGTGCGAAGCATCCATGTATTCATAGACGTGGATGTAAACTGTAAGAGAAACTGACTGATGGGCAGAGGCATACAAAGGCTAAGTGGTAATTCTGGTCTCCTTTGTTGTTGTCATTTTCATTCACAGACTTACTCTGCCAACAAACATAGTCCTTTCCCATCTGATCTCCACTCGCTGTCATGCCAAATAACAGCTGCCTGTGGGTTCCTGGGATTCAACGCAGAAGCTGGAATCCTTAACTACTACCGATCTGATTCATCTCTGGGAATCCACGTGGATGAATCAGAATTAGATCACAGCCGACCGCTGCTGTCATTCAGGTGAGAGGGGAGAACAGTCTTCCACACTGCAGAAGGAATTCCTCTACACAAGGGTTTTAGAATGCCAGTGCTGTCATTTTGTTTATTTTTTGTTGTATTGTATCAGCAAGGACATTGCAATGTGGGGTAAAAAGTCCTCACTGCACTGTTAACTACATAAACGTTTTCCAACATCCTTACTGTATATCTTGTGTCATTTTCTGATAGTTTTGGACAGTCAGCCATCTTCCTCCTGGGAGGCACCCGCAGAAAGGACCCCGTCACTGCTATGTACATGCACAGTGGGGATGTGATGGTGATGTCAGGACAGAGCCGTCTCCTTTACCATGCTGTCCCACGCATCGTTCCTGCACCCAAGGGACATAGAGCTTTAGAGACAGAAGGCTGCAGCCTGGCCTCATCCCTACAGGACAGCACTGTGGTGGAGCCTGTTTCTATGGAGGACTGGGCAGTGTGCTCCAGGTACATCCAGAGCTGCAGAGTGAATGTGACTGTCAGACAGGTGCTTGGGCCTGGACAGAGCTTCCCAGGAACATCCTCTTCTCACTCAAGAGCTGATGCAGTCCACACAGTGGGGTACCACGACAGAGCAGCAGATGGAGAGCGCAGGAAGAGGAATAGTAGTAGTAGCTGTGACTCTATTGATACTACAGAGACATGACAGACCTCCTGCTGTTACACTTTCTTTGAGTCATTTGCATCTGATCCCAGAGTCTTCCTTTGCAGTGATATTGGATAAATTGTTTGTGTCATATGTGCTCTTAATATTTTGGCAGGAATTGGAGTTACCATTTGTCCATGCGAACTGTTTAATTGAAACAGGAAGGTCAATGCACCCTCTATGGGACTTTATACATTGTCCTCCAACTTTTGGACAATGGTACTGAAAATAGTCAGTCAAATGTAGAGCAATGACTCAGTCAATCTAGGGATGCACCGATTTTGAAATTCTGGGCCAATACTGTTGTTTAGATTAACAATTTGGCTGATACTGATGCTGGTGTTTTTATATTGTTTATTTTGTTTTTGTTGTTATTTATCCCCCCTTGTATGCCAGGGAAACAAAGAAATCTACAATTAAAAAAAAAAAACTGAACTATTTTAAAGTCATTAAGCCCTTCATTACAGTACCTTTGAACGAGCACAAATGTAATCAGACACCTTTAATATAATCTTTTACATGAAAAACATCTTTTAAAAAAACTGCTTCAAAACTATTTTTCCTATGCATGATATATCATACTCCCCTCTCCAGTATCTGTTTGATATTGCCGTGAAAACACCAACAAATTTATCCTTCAAACAGCTGTATTTATTCAAGTTTACTGCCAAAAACTACATTTTACAAGATTACATTTAACACATGATGAGAATGTTATCATTTACCATCGGCCAATACTCATTTTTACTGAAGAGAGCTTGAACGCATCATAGCGTAACTCAATGCAATCTCTGTCAGCCGTTACTTGTGTCCACCCGGCTGCTTAGTGGTAAGAATAACTAGCTCTCCTTCTTCCAATTTCAAAACAGATTTGTTGTTCAAAATGTAGCATCATCAGGGAAACAATAGGGTGCATTCCCTGATGTGATAATAGCCAGTTTACTGGTCATTTCATCCCGATGGCGTCCAGGGGAAGATGTGATCACAGAGCCCATTTGCCAAACAGTCACTGTATTCTTCTTGTACCTGCTCAACAGAAAAACATTGGTCACTGCCATCAATGAACATCATCTTCTTTGCAGATAGGCCAGTGGCAGTCAACAAGGCAAATAACGGCCAATACCGACATTCAGCCAATAAATCGATGCATCCCTTCTTAAATCCAACTGATTCTGTTTCATTGCTGAGGACCCGACTGAATAAAAACAAAATAAATAATTAGTGCTGGGCTGTTATCAGCGATAACGTGCTGCGTCTCGCGATAAAATTTTTTTTATCGCCATTGTGTGTGACGTTGTGGTGCGGATGTATACCTGGCCAAATTATGCCGGGGGGGCGAGAACAAGTCGTAATTAAGCTAGTTATCACATCAAATGCTGGCTGACATGGATGCTGTTAAGCCGGGTTTGCGTCAGGGCACATTTGTTTTCAAGAAGCTTCCCAGTGGAAATCTCGACAAAACCAAGGCGGTCTGCACCTTGTGCAAAGCGGAATTAGTTTACTGTAGGAGTTCCTCGAGTCTCAAGTACCACCTAAAAGCAAAGCACCCGGGTGAGCTGCCTTTAGGTGTTGTTGTTAGCAAGGAAGATGCCGGGCCAAGCTATGATGTAGCTGGGAAAAGTGGTTTTCGTCAAACAACAATGTTCGAGTGCAACCTAGGCAAGCCCATCAGCGCTGTTCAGTCAGCCAAGCTAACTAATCTGTTAGCTCAGTGGATTGCCATCAACTGTCGTCCTATCAGCGTGGTTGAAGATGATGGGCTTGAGCTGCTTCTCCAGGCAGCCACAGGCGAACCATCATGAGGAGAATTCATGACCAGCACGCCGCAGAGAAAGACGTTAAAGAGGAGAAGTTGGCAGGGACGACGTATGTAGCACTGACTGGGGACCACTGGACATCAGTCAACAACGAAAACTACCTCTGTGTTACTGCACACCTCATCGATGTCAGCTGGGAACTTCACTCGTTCGCCTTAGGTATGTTGTAACTTAGCTACTTCAGCCTAACATTTACACAGCTTAAGTTAACGTTATTAGGGCTAGACTAGCTAACATTAGCTAACGTTACGTTTAATAACGTAATAGCGTCTGCTGATTGCTAGTAGCCTAGCAAACTTATTCTGATCTACTTTCTGTCTGTCCTAGGTGTGACGAAAACAGAGGAGCGTCACTTTGCCGAAGCGTGTGCCAGGCAGTTTATCGACGTCGCTAGCTTACAAAATCACCACTATAGGAACAGACAGCGCTCCAAACATGATAGCTGCAGGGAGGATACTGCCCTTCGAGCATTTGCTCTGCATCGCGCATCTTTTACAGAGGGCCATTGTTGTGTCTTTTCGGGATGGTGGTTTTCATGTTGTACTGGCCAAGTGTTGCGAAGTGGTGGGACATTTCAAGCACAGTCCGGCCAACTCAAACGAGCTGAATGCCCAGCAAGCCTCCCTTGGACAAGACCAGGAGCCACTTGTGCAAGACGGTCCCACACGCTGGAATTCCACCCTCGAGATGATCAAGCGCGTGAGACGCAACAGAGACCCACTGCACGCAACGCTGACCCAGCAGAAGCACAATCTGACCCTCCCAACAAACGCTGAATATGAGAAGCGGGAAAGCTGGAGAAACTCCTGGAGCCATGCAGGTATGGTCTACAAAGGTGGTTAGGTAATGAAAATGCTTACTAATTCTTGAAAATGAATCGGTCATTCATTTCAATTGCTCTTTCTCTCTCTCTGTCTGTGTGTTATAACTGAGCTCCTTGGTGGGGAAAAGTATGTGTCCTGCTCTGTGGTTCTACCAGCCTTGTGCCACCTCCAGCAAGTGGTGACGATCTCAGATGATGATCCTGCATACATTGTGCGATTCAAGACTGCCTTCACACAGGACCTCAACCAGTGGAGGGAGAAAACAAACTTGGAATGGCTGAAGGTATGTCAGACTGACTTGATGATTATTGTCTGACCATTGTAGACTGTTAGGGCAGTAGAAATAAAATAGATAAATGAATAGGTCGTGAAAAAATAAGGAGGTTGGATATAAAAAGTTTAATTTTCATCAAGCTCAAAAAATGTTTGTTTTTTTAAATTCATCAAAGGTGGCAACTGCTCTGGATCCACGATTTAAGGACCTCAAGTGCCTGCCCAGAGCAGAGAGGGAGCCAGTGTGGGCAAAGCTGAGTGAGCTGGTGAAGGGAGAAGAACTTGCTCCGCAGCGGCCCAGGGAGGAGAACCCTGAGCCACCTAAGAAGAAAACAGCCCTCCTACTGATGGGATCCGAGTCGGAGTCGGATGAGGAGACACCAGTAGACAATGCTGTGGAGAGGTACAGGGTAGAGCCCAGTGCCAGCTTGGATCAGTGTCCACTGAAGTGGTGGTCAGAGCACACTGCTGTCTATGGCAATTTGGCCCACATTGCCCGGAAGTACTTGGGAACTCCTGCCACAACTGTCCCATGCGAAAGACTGTTCTCTTTAGCAGGCCATATTGTACAGAAGAAGAGATCAAGTTTGTCACCAGAAAATGTGAACAAGCTGGTCTGCCTGAGTGATTGGTGGAAGAAGGAGAAGTAGAGACTGGACTGGGAATAACAGAGACTGGACTCATTGCCTCAAGCCATGTCAGACAGCTACTGACTGTCAAAGTAGTTTTTCATGACCCAATATAGGCTTACTGTTCAATTAATTTTTTTGAACTGTTCCTGCGCCCTCTGATGTTCATTCCAGGTAGTTCAGTAAAGGGCTTTGTCCACATGGAGGCATATGAACCTGCTTTAGATTGCCTAACTTTATTGGTGTTTAACAAAATAAAAGACTAACCAAAGTAAATCTTATTGAACATTTTCATTGCCAAATATTAGAGTAGAACAGTTTTCTCATGCAGTTTGTGGTGCATTTTCATTATTTCGGTAACACATGCTGTCTAATGCAAAATTCAAATGAAACATTTTAATCTAGATTAATATAGGTTAACTCCAGAATTAGAGTGAGATTAATCTAGATTTTAAAAAAAATCTATGCCCAGCACTATAAATAATACATTTTATTTATAATGCCCTTTTCATCAAAAGATCTCAAACATGTTTCATTCTGTCTTGTTGTCTTCAATAATCAACCAGAATGTATGGTAAAAGCACAAAACTTAATCACCTAATTTATTTGCAGCCGTTGAACCACATAACTCCACATAACTGACAGATTCTAAACGTAAACACATATCAGCTGGCTGTCAAAACTGTTACCGGGCAACAGCCGGCCTTCCATTTACACCGTTGCACGGGACAACAATATTTGATAACAATGCTATTGTTACATCTTTTCTTTTTTTCTTTGAAGTAACTTCCTTTGTCAAAAGGAATAAAAATTACTAACGAATGCATCAACATTAACCTTACATTAACCTTACACAAACAACATATATTATGAGCATCAGTAAGGATATCTATCCCACTCTAAAACAAAAATAATCATACTTTCCAACTGCTGTATCTATTATCAGTGCAGAGATAAAATTTGACTTGGACCAAAAAGATATTAAATCCAAAGTGCACTCACTGTTTCTAATAAAATTAAATATGTATCAAAAATTATGCGTATCAAAGATTACATTCAACTTGTCCCTGTAAAATTAAATATGTATCACATATTACATTCAAAGTGTTCCTATCAAATTATATATGTATCAAATATTAATTCAAAAGCAAATATGCATATACATTACCTCAAAACACCTCCCGAGTCTAGTTTCACCTCATATGATCTGTGTCTTACGGGTCTCAGTACCTGTGCTGTTTTCCAGAACTTATGAGGCTGAAAAGGCTGTATTCTCACCCTGTCACCTGTTTTCAGAGTGTCCAAGTTCTTGGCTGTGCGGTTGTAATATTTTTCCTGTCGTTGTCTGTTGTGCATCAGTCCTTGTATGTTACTTGTTATCTGTGGCTCCAACAGAGTGTCTTTAACAGGAAGAAGGGTCCTCGTCCTCCTATTTAGAAGTCTTTGTGCTGGGCTTGTGTTGAGACCTTGACTTGGTGTGTTGCGATGGTCCAATATTGCCAGATATGGATCCTGTCCAGCAGCTGCAGCTTTCTGCATGAGACGTTTCGCTGTTTTCACAGCAGATTCAACTTTCCCATTACTCTGTGCATATCCAGGTGAGGATGTACTGTGTTTGAATTCCCATACTTGACTGAAGCATTTGAATTCTTGTGAGGTATACTGTGGGCCGTTATCAGAAATTACCACATCTGGTATCCCTTGTCGTGCAAAGTGGGCCTTGAGTTTTCTGATGACTGTGCTGCTCTCAGTGTCTGGTAGATAATCTATCTCCCAAAAGTTGGAGTAGTAGTCCACAGTTATTAAGTAATCTTTTTCATGAAAGGAAAACAGATCAGTCCCCACTTTTGCCCATGGCCTAAATGTTATTTCATGAGGGTGTAGTGTCTCTTTTTGTTGCCTGGGGTCCACTGACCTGTATACATCACATTTTATTATAAAAGTTTTAATTTGTTCATTCATCCCTTGCCAGTAGACACAGTCCCTTGCTCGTCTGAGACATCCTTCTACTCCGAGGTGAGAGGAGTGGATACGATGGGTGATATCTGCTCTGAGCACATCAGGAATCACCGCTCTCTCCCCTCTGAAGACTATGCCATCCTGGTAACTCAGTTCATCCTGGAATGAGCGATAGTGCTGAATGTCTGTTGGTATATCTTTTTTGTTCTTTGACCACCCAGTCAGGATCACATTAATCAGCTTTTGTAACTTTGTGTCCTCTTTTGTAGCTAGTCTTACCTCATTTAGTCTCTCAGCAGAGATGGGTAGGTGGTTGATCATGTTTACAGTTTCCACCTCTGTCTCAATGTCCTCTTTATTGCTCTCTGGTAAGTATGCTCTACTCAGTGTATCTGCTATACACATATCTCGGCCTGGTACATATGACAGAACGATATCATACTTTTGTGACCTGAGTAACATTCTCTGCAGTCTCTTTGGTGCACTAAGTAGTGGTTTTCTGTGAATGTTCTCGAAAGGTTTGTGGTCAGTCTGTACCGTCACCCGTCTGCCATACGTATACTGGTGAAATTTTTCCATCCCAAACACAATTGCCAGGCATTCTTTCTCTATTTGAGCGTAGCCCTTCTCTGTGGGTGTAAGGGCTCTGCTTCCGAATGCTACTGGTTTACCTCTCTGTGTGAGGGCAGCTCCTAAACCTGTTTCTGATGCATCACACTGCAGTGTCAGTTCTTCTTGCTGGCTGTAGTATTTCAGGACTGGTGTGTTGGCTATTTTGTCCTTTAACCTCTGAAATGCCTCTTCTTGTACATCAGTCCATTCCCACATGCTTTCTTTGTGTGTGAGTTGTCTTAAAACCTCACAGTGATCTGACAGGTGCTCATAAAATTTAGACAGGTAATTGACCATACCCATCAGTCTCTGTACCCCTCTCACATCTGTCAGCCTTGGCATTTCCTTGACTGCTCTTACTTTCTCTGGGTCAACTCGCAGTCCCTCAGCAGTCAGCAGATGTCCAATGTAGGATACTTCTGGTCGTCGCAGCTTGAATTTCTCTTTATTCAGCTTAATGTTTTTCTCTCTGCATCTGACCGGGAAGCGTCTCAGTTTCTGGTCGTGATCTTTGTTGGCTTCCTCCTGTGTTCTCCCTTCTCCTGTGATCAACACATCATCAGCTATGATATATACTCCAGATAAGCCCTCCAGTGCATGTGTGAACTTCCTTTGAAAGACTTCTGGTGCTGGGCTTATTCCCATCGGCATTCTGAGCCAACGAAAGCGGCCAAATGGAGTGGAGAAAGTGGTCAGGTAGCTTGACTCTTCTTCTAGTCTGATGTGCCAGAAACCGTGCTTCACATCACAGACTGTGAATACCTTTGCATTTGCTAGTTCTGGCAGGACGTCATCGATGGTAGGGAGGGGGAAATGGCTCCTTTTAAGTGCCCGATTCAGAGGTTTAGGATCTATGCAGATCTTCAGCTTCCCATTAGGTTTACTCACTGAGACCATGCTGCTTATCCAGTCTGTGCTTTGCTCCACTGGTGCGATGATCTGTCTTCTCTCCATATCTTTGAGTTCCTCTTTAAGAGGTGCCATCATAGCAACTGGCACTCTGCGTTTTGGCAGTTTCACTGGCGGTACATTGTTGTCAATTTCAATTCTGTATTCTCCCTCCATACAGCCATCACCTGTGAAAACATCCTCATACTCTGTTTCAATTGTCTCCATTGTCATGCATTTGTCACTGTTTTCTTCTTGTGTTACCGGCCCCAGTTCTCTTGTCACAATACTGTCCACAGCCATGATGTTTTCATACTGTATCTTTATCAGCTTCATGTCTTCACTGGCCTTTCTGCCCAGGATTGGAATTCCACTGACCAGGTCCACAACTTGAAACAACTCTCTGTACAATTTGTTGTTTCTGGGGTTCCTGATCTTGACTTTACATAAGCCAAGTGGACTCAGCTTTGTTTTGTTATACATTATAAGCACTTTGTCTGAGTGCTCCAGCTTTGTGTCTGGGTTTAAGAGATGTACAGGAATGACATTGCAGCTTGCTCCACAGTCTATCTGAAACTTGACGAGTGTTTTGTCAATGAGCATTCCTGCAAAGAGCTGCTTCTCTTGTCTACAGCTGTCTCCCATTTGGTTCACTGTTTCTTTTTTCTCATTTTCCTCTGTTATTGTCATAATGTCTTCATATTCGTCACTGTCTTGCTCTGTTACAGCATGCACTGCTTTATATTTCTTGCCATTCTCTGTTTTTGACTTACATTTAACAGCAAAATGATTCTCTTTCCCACACTTTGAACACTTTTTTCCAAAAGCTGGGGATTTACTTTTGTTTCTCTCATGCGTTTTTCCACAAAACTTAAAGCAGACCTCATCATCCCTGTTTTTCCTTGTGGTATGTTTAAATGCATGCATCTCCTCCACCATCTGTCCTTGTAGAGTTTTGCAGTTTTCCTTTGACAGCTCCGTGGCTCTACATATTTTCACGCATTTGTCCAAGGTCAGGTTCTCCTCCCTGAGCAGTCTCTCCCTCAGCGCAGAGTTGTTTGTGCCACACACAATCTGGTCTTTTATCAGTGAGTCTTTGAGCTGACCAAAATTACAGCTGCTGGCCAGCACTCTCAAGTCCGTGACATACTTGTCAACAGTTTCCTCTACTCCTTGATCCCTCATAAAAAACTTGTATCTCTCCACAGTCTCGTTCAGTTTTGGGTTACAGTGGTCATTAAACAGTTTAATCAAAGAGCTCACTGTAACTCTTGCCTACGCGTCGTCAGTTGGCAAAGTGTTCAACAGCTCCCTGCCGCTCTCCCCAACGAGGTAGTGAAACAACTTGATTTTTGTGGTTTCCTCAGCATCTGGCATTGTGAGGTCTGTGTACAGTGTGAACTCCTCTTTCCAAGACTTCCATGTCTTCGCCAGATTGCTCGAGTCCAAAGCAAGAATCGGCGGCGGTCTCAACCCCTCCATCTCAACGTTCGTCGTTTCTCGGTGCGTTACCAACTAGCGGCACTTTACACTCTTTAAACTTCTTTTCACGCCGATAACTGTAGACGTCGGCACTTGTTTACTCACCGCTGCCACCATGTTTCATTCTGTCTTGTTGTCTTCAATAATCAACCAGAATGTACGGTAAAAGCACAAAACTTAATCACCTAATTTATTTGCAGCCATTGAACCACATAACTCCACATAACTGACAGATTCTAAACGGAAACACATATCAGCTGGCTGTCAAAACTGTTACCGGGCAACAGCCGGCCTTCCATTTACACCGTTGCCCGGGACAACAATATTTGATAACAATGCTATTGTTACAAAACAGACCCAGATGGCTGCCGTACAGGCATGCCAGAGTGTCAACAGGAAGATACACAGTGTCTTGATTACAAAGAATTTCTCACCAAATTTTATATTTTATAGTTATGAAATTTCTAACATTTGGACTATTTATGTTAATGCATACATTTGCACTCAAAGCTGACAGATTTGACAAATTTAGACAAATTTGGTACACTCATTGCTGAATATATGCTGAATGAATCTGGATATTAGGGCATCACAAATTTTAATTCTGAGGACTGTGGCAGCTGTTTTCAAAAATGGTTGCCAGTGGTTACTGGCATGGAATGCTTTGTCTATCCTATAGCTGCTGTTTCATGATTTTAGTGCCACAATTATAATTCTTCAGAGCTTCATGTCTTCACTGGCCTTTCTGCCCAGGATTGGAATTCCACTGACCAGGTCCACAACTTGAAACAACACTCTGTACAATTTGTTGTTTCTGGGGTTCCTGATCTTGACTTTACATAAGCCAAGTGGACTCAGCTTTGTTTTGTTATACATTATAAGCACTTTGTCTGAGTGCTCCAGCTTTGTGTCTGGGTTTAAGAGATGTACAGGAATGACATTGCAGCTTGCTCCACAGTCTATCTGAAACTTGACGAGTGTTTTGTCAATGAGCATTCCTGCAAAGAGCTGCTTCTCTTGTCTACAGCTGTCTCCCATTTGGTTCACTGTTTCTTTTTTCTCATTTTCCTCTGTTATTGTCATAATGTCTTCATATTCGTCACTGTCTTGCTCTGTTACAGCATGCACTGCTTTATATTTCTTGCCATTCTCTGTTTTTGACTTACATTTAACAGCAAAATGATTCTCTTTCCCACACTTTGAACACTTTTTTCCAAAAGCTGGGGATTTACTTTTGTTTCTCTCATGCGTTTTTCCACAAAACTTAAAGCAGACCTCATCATCCCTGTTTTTCCTTGTGGTATGTTTAAATGCATGCATCTCCTCCACCATCTGTCCTTGTAGAGTTTTGCAGTTTTCCTTTGACAGCTCCGTGGCTCTACATATTTTCACGCATTTGTCCAAGGTCAGGTTCTCCTCCCTGAGCAGTCTCTCCCTCAGCGCAGAGTTGTTTGTGCCACACACAATCTGGTCTTTTATCAGTGAGTCTTTGAGCTGACCAAAATTACAGCTGCTGGCCAGCACTCTCAAGTCCGTGACATACTTGTCAACAGTTTCCTCTACTCCTTGATCCCTCATAAAAAACTTGTATCTCTCCACAGTCTCGTTCAGTTTTGGGTTACAGTGGTCATTAAACAGTTTAATCAAAGAGCTCACTGTAACTCTTGCCTACGCGTCGTCAGTTGGCAAAGTGTTCAACAGCTCCCTGCCGCTCTCCCCAACGAGGTAGTGAAACAACTTGATTTTTGTGGTTTCCTCAGCATCTGGCATTGTGAGGTCTGTGTACAGTGTGAACTCCTCTTTCCAAGACTTCCATGTCTTCGCCAGATTGCTCGAGTCCAAAGCAAGAATCGGCGGCGGTCTCAACCCCTCCATCTCAACGTTCGTCGTTTCTCGGTGCGTTACCAACTAGCGGCACTTTACACTCTTTAAACTTCTTTTCACGCCGATAACTGTAGACGTCGGCACTTGTTTACTCACCGCTGCCACCATGTTTCATTCTGTCTTGTTGTCTTCAATAATCAACCAGAATGTACGGTAAAAGCACAAAACTTAATCACCTAATTTATTTGCAGCCATTGAACCACATAACTCCACATAACTGACAGATTCTAAACGGAAACACATATCAGCTGGCTGTCAAAACTGTTACCGGGCAACAGCCGGCCTTCCATTTACACCGTTGCCCGGGACAACAATATTTGATAACAATGCTATTGTTACAAAACAGACCCAGATGGCTGCCGTACAGGCATGCCAGAGTGTCAACAGGAAGATACACAGTGTCTTGATTACAAAGAATTTCTCACCAAATTTTATATTTTATAGTTATGAAATTTCTAACATTTGGACTATTTATGTTAATGCATACATTTGCACTCAAAGCTGACAGATTTGACAAATTTAGACAAATTTGGTACACTCATTGCTGAATATATGCTGAATGAATCTGGATATTGGGGCATCACAAATTTTAATTCTGAGGACTGTGGCAGCTGTTTTCAAAAATGGTTGCCAGTGGTTACTGGCATGGAATGCTTTGTCTATCCTATAGCTGCTGTTTCATGATTTTAGTGCCACAATTATAATTTAGAGACATATTAAAGTGGAAAAATCTTTATTAAAATGTAATAGAACAGAACATGAGCTTTTTAAACTCCAGTTCTATAGTATAGTTCTATTTATATTATTTTATTTTATATAGTTCTATTTATATTATATTATATTATTTTATTTTATTCTATTTTTTTATTGCATGCCAGTTAGTTTATCTTGTTTGTCATTTTATTATCTTACACGGGGGTTGCACTGAAAATTTCATTGACATGTAAATGCTCAGTGACAATAAAGACTTCTTGAATCTTGAATCTTGAATCTTAAAACGTTTCATTAGCTTCTCAATCACAGTTTACGGCCTCATCTTTGGCTTGTCTTCCTTTGTTGCTCCTTAAAAAGCAAAAAAATGAAAATATTTTTAATCACTTGCTTCATAATTTTACAATGTCTTGCTCTCCCACACACAGCTCTGCCACTGCTACATGTTTCAAGCTAACTACCTAGCTTAACTAGTTAGCTTTGCTAGCTTGTGAATTTACTTTTCCACTGAGGCCCATATTGATTGTTTTTCTCTTTAGCCTTTACCTATGATGTTCAAAATGTGTACATCCTAAAAATAACATTTTATTACATAGTTATTCATTCATTCAAATAAACACAAGAAGTTTGTGCCCTAGAGTAAGGATCAGCACTCAGTGAATAACTTCCTTAGCCCTATGATAGAGGAGCCTGATAGCTGAAGGCTCTGGCTCCTGATCTACTTTTGGAGACTTTGGGGACCACGAGTAATCCTGCGTTCTCAGAGTGCAGTGTTCTAGTGGGATAATAAGGCACTATGAGCTCTCTAAGATATGACGGAGCTTGACCATTTAGAGCTTTATAAGTTAACAGTAGGATTTTAAATTCAATTCTGGATTTTACAGGGAGCCAGTGCAGAGAAGCTAAAACAGGAGAAATACGATCTCGTTTCTTAGTTCCTGTTAGTACACGTGCTGCTGCATTCTGAATTAGCCGGAGAGTTTCTAAGGACTTACTAGAGCTACCTGATAATAGAGAGTTACAGTAATCCAGCATTGAGGTCACAAAAAAAAGGACTAATTTTTCTGCATCTTTTCGGGTCAGGATAGGCCTAATTTTCGCAATATTACGCAGATGAAAAAATGCAGTCCGTGAGGTTTGTTTTAAATGAGAATTAAAAGACAAATCTTGATCAAATGTTACTCCGAGGTTTCTTACGGTAGTGGTAGAGGCCAGAGCAATGCCATCTAGAGAAACTATGTCATCAGATAAAGAGTCTCTGAGTTGTTTGGGGCCAAGAACAATAACTTCAGTTTTGTCTGAATTTAACATCAGGAAATTGGTGTTCATCCAGGTTTTTATGTCTTCAAGGCAGTTATGGAGTTTAGTTAATTGATTACTTTCTTCTGGCTTCATCGATAAATACAACTGTGTATCATCCGCAAAACAATGAAAATTTATAGAATGATTTCTAATGATGTTGCCTAAAGGAAGCATATATAGAATAAATAGGATTGGTCCGAGCAGAGAACCTTACGGAACTCCAAAACAAACTTTAGTACGTAAGGATGATTCATTATGAATGTCAACAAACTGAAAACGATCAGATAAATAAGATTTAAACCAGCTTAGTGCAGAACCTTTTAGGCCAATTAAGCGTTCCAGTCTCTGTAGCAGAATGTCAGGCGTGTTTTGCAAGAACACGGTTACAACATTCAACTTTATTGTGATTATAGTATAATCAATTTTAGGGTTCAACTATGACTACAATATAGAAGATTCTACCAGTATAGGCAGTAGTGTACATGTGGTATAAATAATGAATGAATATGACTAAATATGAATACACTATGGGCCAGGTATGAGCAGTATAGACTAGTAAATATATAAATAGTAAAAGTCAAATACATATTAATGTAGTAAGAATGTGCAAGTATGTTACACTACAAATAAAAGTAATGTGAATGTAAGGCTGCTTCACGTGCAGACAGAATATAGTGCCAGCAGCTTCGTAGCTGTGAATATATTTAACAACAAACATCTGCCAGCAACAGAGAGCTATGTGTGAAGGGGGTTAATATTCCTACTGGTGACTAGTTCAATAGACAGGTTACTAATAATAGGCTTGGAACTGTTTACATGAACAGCAACATACATTACTACATAACAGCAACAGAGGTCTCCGGCACCTCTGCTGGTATGCACAACTCTGGCGAGCTCGACGAGAGGAGATTTGCTGCATCTCCAAAGTACAGCAACACAAAATATTGAAATGTGGCGCTACGGACGGCGGCGGAAGTGAGCAAGAGAGTCGGAGTTCAGGGAGCGATGTGATGGCGGATGTAGTGTGTCCCAATAGTATGCATACTGCAGGCAGACTGCATACTACACTACATACTTTTAAAGGGCAGCTGCAGTACATACTAAAAGTATATAGTAGAAGTATGCGATTTGGAACGCAGGGCAGATCTCTATGAGTTATGTACCCTGCTTAGTAGTTCCCCCTGCTGGCCCCCAACTGACATTATTTCTTCTCTTATAGATCCATTGGCCAGCTCTGGCTGCTTCATCTGACATTTCCTTCACTGTCTTCCTCAAACTCTGTCCCTGCACTCCGAGTTCCCCCAGGAGCGAGACACCTGATCTTGCTATGAATCCCCTACACCCCACTTCACAAGCACCTTCTAGGCGGCCACAACCTTGCCTCCTTTCTAACTTATCCCTTCTGTATTTGTCTCCCTCACGGACAAACTGAGTTACTAAACTCCTATCCTTAATACCTTCTGATTTCACCTGTCTTCATTTCCCTTCGATGCCTGCAGCTAAACTTTTCAACACCTGGTTATTTTGCCATGTATATTGTGACAAGCTAACTTTATAGCCTGACAAAATATGCTTTAAGGTTACGGTACCTGAACACAATGGGCATGATGGGTCCCCATTTACCCACAGTTTTAGGTTCTGAGGGGTTGGTAACACATCGTATGTAGCCCCTACCAGGAATCTAATACGATTCTCCTCCATACTCCACAGGTCCCTCCAACTAAGCTTCCTCTTCTCTACACTTTCCCAGTTCAACCACTGTCCCTGCATAGCCTGGGCCACTACCTTTGCACCCCTTAATATCTCCTCCTGTCCAGCTTTCGACCAGCTTTCTTTTATCTTTGAGACCTGCTTTTTTCCATACTGGTTTGCCTGAGCCAAGCCCCAGGCCTCCCCGGCCAAACTGAACATTACCTACGATCTCTGCATGCCTAAGAGCTGTCTCTGCCTCCTGAACTGCCGATCTTGGGTTCCACCTCCTCCCCTTGGTTGGATTTGGAACCACACTCCTAACTACCACGTTCTTACTCCCAGATAACAAAAGCTCTGTCCTGACCTTGGTACATTTAAATTCCTCTGTTAAACTAGATACAGGCAGCTGCAGTATCCCTTTTCCATACAATGCAATACTACTTAGGCACCTACATACCCATCAAAGTGTCTCAAGATGTCTTAATGACTGAAATCAAGACATCTCAAGACATTTTTGTACATCAAGACGTCTCAAGGCATCTTAGGACAAAAAATTGAAGATGCCACCCATGTCTCAAGACATGCCAGAGCAGCACATGGGATGCACCCAGACAGATTTTTGTGTCTTGAAGACATTGAGTGTCTTAAGACATCTTAAGACATATTTCCTTTGGCTTAAGACATTCCCATTTTAAGATGGCTTCAGATATTGGTATGCATGTCTCAAAGACATGGTCAAGCTATCTTGTTTGAACTGGAGTATTATGATGATAATATGATAATGGTCTATTTATATTTTACTGTAAAATCTTATATAATGTTATTGGAGTGTAAATGATAATTACTTAATTTTTCAATATTTAACTTCCATTATTTTTAATTTCCTTGAGAGCCCTGCGTAATGGGATTAATAAGATAAAAACAAACAAACAATAACTGAATGAACAAGTTAAAAATGTAAAATATTGCTTCAAATGAAGAAGGATATGGTAATGTACTGTGATTTTTTTATATAACAATTGTTTTCAACAGAAGATGAACATAAACAGGAGGTGAAATTAAGTTTATAAAAGTGTTTAATGAATAAATTATTGAATTAAATGAATATCATAGAAAAGAATAATCAATTTTAAATATACAATAACAATACATTTATAATGATCTGTACACAGATCACGACAACATTTAAAGATATAATAGGCTATGTAGTTTTTCCACATAAAATATTCTAAAAACGACTAAAAAAAATATTATATATTTTGTTTAGTTGTGTACTTTGATTATCAGAAATGTTTCCAACAATTTTTCAAACCCAGATAAATATGAAATATTAATAACAGTAACGGACCGTGTCATTAGGTCGCAATGGCGGCGTAACTGCAGTTACCATAGACATTAAATACGGCGAAGAAGAAGCCGGCCAGATGTGACGTCAGAGAATGAGCGTTACTGTTGTTAGGCTAAGCTAACTCGTCATGGATCATAGTTATGCATTAACGGTTGCTGCACCATCTGACACCGAAGCTGTCCCGGTAAACAAGCCGGTAAAACGGAAACGTACGGGTCAACCAAGCGATCCCAGAGGAATTTGGGATAAGAAGAGAGCTAAATCCAGGATAAATATTGGTGTGGCCTTTCCAAAATGGAGAGAGCTTCGTGAACTGCAATTCGACGCTGACCTCGCGTGTGTTCTACTAGACAGGTAAGCAAACATCTGGCTGATGTTATCAAAATATTAATAATTTCCACCAGGTCATTGCAAGCACTGCTGCCCGCCGGGGCACCAGCGCTGCGGAGCGGTGTGGAGCGGAGGCTGGCTAACCACAACATCTAACGTTAACGATAGGTTTCTGTAATGCTGAGCTGATGCCGGTAAATGAACTGCATTTATAAAAGAGGCAGAGGAATAGAAAAACATAAGACGCACTGAGCAAGAGAGAGCAGCAGAGAGGGAGAAGCCATCGCTAACTGTAAAGCTAAGTAACTAGCAGTTTGCTCAAATAACTAACGTTAGCAGATTGCTAACCGCTCAGCTAAAGTAAGTAGCATTTCTGAATAGAGTGTAAATAACTGAGGTTAGCGAGACAGTTGCTTAAAAAGAGAGCCATGACTTTAACACACGGAAAACCGGACATTATAATCAGTTTATAAAAAAAAAAACCCGGACGGGACGTGAAAAGTGGACATGTCCGGGCAAAAGAGGACATTTGACCAGCCTAAGTAACGTTACCACTGATAGTTAGATCAGAGTTTGACGATCCGGTGTAGGTACCAGATCGGCTCGGGCTGCTACACCGGCCGACGGACTCCATTTGCATAAAGTGAAACATAAAGTGAATATAACTTAAGTAATATATCTCGTCCATGAGCATTTCTCTGTTGCTGAACCTCGCTCTGCCAAAAAAAAACTGCCACGGTCGGTTTCAGTTACACGCAGTGAAGAACGTTAGATCGGTATCTGTTATATAACTACAACTACCATGATCCCACGCTACGTCGTGACGTCATCCAACTCCGTCTTCTGTTATTGTTTTGGTTTGAGACCCCTAGCGGCAGAAAATTACATATTGCACGTTTAAATTAAATTATAGCAAATTATAGCACAGCATTTGTACCAGCAACACAATAATATTGCATAGTATTTCCCAGATGCTGTGCATCCTTTCATGGATTAGGCCCTTAGAAATGTATCTAAAGAAATGGAAATACCCCTTTTATAATAAACCTTTTTATATAAACCCAAGTGTGTTTAACATATATTATCTCATTCTCAGATTTGATATAAAGACTATCAAAGTTGGCTCATTTGTGGAGACAGCCCCCCTCAACCCAACCCATGTGAACGACAGGCAACCAGTGAAAATCACCGCCATATGGGCTACCATCTCAGGTAAAGTAGTCAAAAGATGTTGAATAAAATATGTAAAGAAGATTACAGAGGAACCAGGCAATGTGAACCCATAACATAATGCTTAATGCTATCGTGTTAGGTTAAGCAGTTATACTAAAAATATTGATGTAACCCATAGGTAAATGCATGATGTTTTTTTCCCCAGATAATCCGCTGGTCCTGTTTGAGGGGACCATCTTCCTGCCACAACACAGAGAAGATCCCCTGACAGGCTGCAAAGAGTATCAAGAAGGAGGAAAACTACGCTTTCTGACAGCAGCCATCACTGACACACTCCTGTTCCTCCACTACAAATGCTTCTGGGAACCAAATCAACACCTAGGGATCGGGACAAAGTCCACTGCCACCAATGGACAATACTGTCAAGACATGTCTATAGACACGTCTTATAGACATGTCTTGACTTACCAAGACGTCTCAAGACATCTCAACAAATGTGTCTTAAGACACATCTTAAGACGTCTTGAGACACTTTGATGGTTGGGTATGTAGGAGCACCCAACCACTTCCTAATATAGGAGCAAACCGACCTTTCAATTCTCTCCACAACAGATATTGGAATTTCATAAATTGACAATGGCCACATTAACCTAGGATATAGCCCAAATTGCAAACACCACAACTTCAACTTTCCTGGAAGTTCTGATTTATCTATTCTAACCAATCCTTTTGCCACATCTTTTCTAAATTTCACCACCTGTTCCTCATTATTCAACTCCACATTGTACCACCTACCTAAGCTGACTTTTCCCTAATTGTTGGGATTTCCTCATCATCTATGACAAACTTCATATCACTTAACTTCCCTCTATGTAATAAAATGTTTACCTTGATGGACAGTCCACTGCACTGCTTGTTGTAGGAAGCAACTGCCGCTGGCTGGCAGTTGGCTGGTAGTTGGTTAGCTGGCTTGTAGTGGTGGTGGGGTAGAAAGTGTTTGAGACACTGTGAGTGTGTCTAACTGTATTTTTTGGTCGGTCGGTCCACAAAGCTTTTCTTGAATAATTCAAAAAGTACTTGACCAAAAATGTTCAAAATTTGCATACTGCAAGTAGAGACCATGAGTAACTATGCCAGAAAGAATGACGAGGATTCATTCATAGGCGGTGCTATACTAAGCATTTCAAAATGAAAATTTTGCTTTTCTTGAGGTTGTGTGGATGCATGTTGTGTGGATGCATGCATGTATGAGGTCGCAGCTATTGCGAATTTGCACTTGTTTTTAATTTAATGTGAACTATGAGTGTGTCTAACTGTATTTTTCTTAATTTAATACATATTTACATTTTTAAAATCTTGTAATGAATTGTTTAAATATTTTGATTAATTTTATTGAATAAATGGTTGCTACAGCAACTAGGGTGTGTTTTTACGATGCCCCAATATCCAGATTTGTTTGAAATATATCCACCAACATGTGTGCTAAATTTTGTGCTTTCATCACAAAATAAACGATTGTTGTGATATATTGACCTAAGCCATCCCACTAAATGTGCTGCTGTTACTGAGAAATCTGGTTTCTTTGCAAATGTTTGTTTTGCATTGTTTGTTTGTTTTCTGTAAAGGACTTTCTAAATTCTTCCATTATCAGTTGATTTATTATCAGTATTTTTTGATGAGGCTGGGGACCCTGTACAGCAGGGCCTTTTGAATCAGTGTCTTTTTGACAGAGGCCTTTCTGCAGTGTAAGCTGGATGAAGCCAGCAGTCTCATGACCACATTTTGGACACCCTGGGGCTGGAAAAGATGGTTGAAACTTCCATTTGGTGTGTCAGAGGCCCCGGAGGTGTACCATAGGAAGCAGCATGAGTTGTTGGCAGGGCTTGAGGGAGTGGAGCCTATAGCAGATGACATTCTCGTTGTAGGCTGTGGCATCAGTGAGGATGGTTTCTTGTCTCAGACCAGAATTTCTGAGACACAGGACATGAAAAAAACAAATGTTCCAGTGTTTCTTCTTGTTCATGGCAGAAGGCACAGGGATCTACTTCAAATCTAAACCTTTTCTTGAGAAATGCACTTGTTGGATAAATCCTGTGGATTATCTTAAAATGAGTTTCTTTGACTTTTGGAGAGATGGGCCATTTAATAAATTTGGTGAGAGCTTTATTCGCAAAATATACACCTGTTGACTCCAAGGCCATTATATGGGTCCCTCTATGATAGTCATGAAACGCCCTGGATTTGAAGGAAGTATTTATGAACTTGTTGTTACATTTTCTGTCATATAAGCTACATTCGTTAATAACTAAATTTGGTAATATAGCCTTCACGTTTGCATACTTTAAATTGTTTTGAATCATCTGGATAAAAGGTAGGGGAATCGCCTTACAGATTTTATTAAAATCTCGGTAGCAGCAATTTAAATTATATTTAGAAGCAAACGTTATGTAATCCAGTACACTGTCGTTGGAGTCCAGTATATCAGTTAAAAATATTATACCTCGCTCAAACCAATCATTCTTAAATATACATTTTTTGTTTACTACAATGACTCTATTATTCCATAGAGTTGAGCCATGGGGAGAAAAGTTATGTGTAAATATCATCTTCCAAAACTGGAGAACCTGTCTGTGAAAGTTAGAGAGTTTGATGGGAATTTTTTTGATCTCAAAGTCACACTTTAAGAGGAAGTCGAGACCTCCTATTTTATCAAATAAGGATCTTGGGATATGAAACCACATGGAGTTTGGCAGAGACAGACAGGCTTTTATCCAGTTTATTTTGAAGATGCCAACCATTGATTCAAAGTTTAGCGCTTTGACACCGCCCTGTTCATAATCTTTAACTAGTTGGGACTTTTTAATATAGTGGGTTTTGTTTCGCCAAATAAACTGAAAAAAAAATTGAGTAGACTTTATTGATATTATTGGAGGAAATATACATGGAGTGACAAGGGTAAATTAGTTTAGAGACACCCTCTGCTTTAGATAGTAACACTCTACCAAAGATAGTGAGGTCTCTGGTCAGCCAGTGACTGAGTGATTTTTTAACAGCTGATATACGGTTAGAAATATTTATGTCTTCTCTTCTAATAAGGTTTTTAGATATTGTAATTCCTAGATATTTCACTTCAGTTGCTACTCTAATAGAAGCAATTGTAGAATCAGTGCTAGTATGGATCGGGAGTAGTTCACATTTTTTTATGTTAAGAGACAAGCCTGAAGCATTTGAAAAAAGGGTGATAGTGTTTTAGGGTTTTATGTATCATTGATTTGTCTTTTAAGAATATTGCTGTATCATCTGCAAATTGACTCAACTTAAATTCTTTATCAAAAATTGTAATGCCTACTATTTCATTTGAATGGTTAATGAGAGTTGTTAGTAATTGGGTTGCCAAGATAAGAAGCTTTGGAGAGATGGCACATCCTTGTTGAATGCCTCTCAAAACTTTAAAATTTGGGGTCACACCAGGATTTAGGGAAACACAGCTGCTTATGTCTGTGTAAAACATATTAATGATATTACAAAATTTTTCCCCAAAACCCATAAAGTGCAAAGCCTTCAATAAGAAGGAGTGTTCAATACAATCAAATGCCTTGTAAAAATCTAGAAATAACACAAAACTTTCTGTACTAATGTAGTCTCTATAGTCTAGCATATCAAGTATTAGCCTGGTATGATTATGAATGTTTCTACCTTTTATAAAGGCTGACTGGCATTCGTCAATTAGTTTGGTTAACCCCACATCTAGTCGGTTAGAGTACACATGGGCTAACAATTTGTAGTCATTACATAACAGAGTTATCGGTCTCCAATTGTCTAATAAAGATTTATCTTTATTGGGCTTGGGGATTAAGGTAATAAGTCCCTGTTTCATAGTAGGAGACAGATGTCCTTTTGAGATGCATTCAGTAAAGGCGTTGTAAAGCATTTCTCTTATGTCTTTCCAAAAAAAAGGTGAAAAACTCCACAGTCAACCCATCTAAGCCTGGTGATTTTCCCTTGGCCATCCGTTTTATGGCACAATCTAACTAATCAATTCTGAGCTCATCCTCCATTAAGTCTTTGAATTCTTTTTCCATCATTTCACCATAATCTCTGATTTTTTTCAAAAAACAACAAACAGTTTTTGTTTGAAAATTTGGATTTGTACAGATTAGTATAGAAGGTTTTTATTTTCCTCATTAATTAGGTCTTGATCATCAATGTTAACATCATTAATGAGTAGCATTTGGATTTTCTTATTTGTCTGTCTTTGTTTTTCCAAGTTAAAGAAGTAGGAGGAATTTTTTTCCCCTTCCTCTAACCAGCGAGCTCTTGAGCGTATAAAAGCCCCATTCGCTTTTTCCAAATGTAAGTTATCTAATTCAGTTTGAAGGCTGTTTAATCTGATATGTTCTTCCACAGACAGGTCAGCTTTATGGCACAGACTGTTAATTTCCCTTATTATTAATTATTAACTGTTGTTTTTGTTTTTTGAGTTTGGTAACATGTTTACTAATTTTGATAGCAGATTCTTTGGATTTAAATTTAAACCATTCCCATTTACCCAATGATGATAATTCCATTTTTGAAATTTCTTGGCTCAGTTTTATAACTTCATTACAGAAGTCAGAGTTATCCAAAAGATTATTATTAAATTTCCATATTGGATAAGGAGTAACCTCAGCGTAATGAAATTTAAGAGACAGTGAAATAACACAATGATCCGATAGGGGTGAAGCTGAGATTTCACATTTAGAAACATTATCAAAAAGGTTGTTTGAAATTAACCAGTAATCTAACCTGGAGCACTGACCATTGTTGGCTGAATTGAACCAAGTGTATTGTGTCACACTGGGATTTTTTATTCTCCAATAATCAGTTAAATTTAACTGAGAGGTAAAATCGCTTATAATTTCCTCATAACAATGACATTGCCAACTGGATGGAAGACGATCTAACCAGCGGTCAGGCGCCAGATTGAAGTCAATCCAATCCTCCAAACCAGTCCTCCAATTACAATTTTATCGGTTTTAAAAGTCACTTTCCACCCCTCAGTCAGTCTGCTCAAGGATGAAAACAGGTCTTTGTTTTGTGTTCTTTGGTTGAAGCCATAAATACATAGCAAAATATAGTTGACAGCATTAAGTTCAATCGCCACCATCAGCCAGTGTCCCTTAGAGTCACTCATGTGGTCAAGTATATTCCCAGAAAATCTGTTGATCAAAATTATCACACCTGCTGAGTGTGGAGTTCCATTACTGAAAGAAACGGAGTCCCCCCATTGCTGTTTCCAAAACTTCGTGTCAGTTTCCGCTGAGTGAGTTTCTTGCAAAAACACAAAATTAGCCTATTGCTCCTTACAGAAAAGAAAAGTTGCCTTCCGTTTAACATTGTTTTTCGACCCCCTAGAGTTCAATGAAATAAAAGATAACATTCACCAGCCCAGCTCCTTTAAACGCGCAGGGATATGATGCGCAGGAATGAGCAGTATGTCCTTATGAAATACCTACTGTCAATAGTTTTTGTGCAACAGCAACCCTCAAAAGGGAGAACTCAGGTATAACTTAACATTAAAACGGCGTACCTGTATCATAATAAACCGGGGGTCCATTTAAGGAGGTTAAGTAGGATCCACTCGTTGGTTATCGATCAACGCATAGCCTTCCTTCAGAAACACACGTTTCCCCCTTCTCCTGGCTTCCTGAACCACCGGCCACAGCTTGGTGCGAGCCTCCCGGTCCTCTCTGGAGAAGTCCTCCTTAAAGCGGATGTGCATCTCGCTGCATACTCTGGCTGCTTTAGATTTTTTCCAGACGTCATCTCGAACGGTGCGCATCCCGAACTGAATGATGATTGCCCTCGGTGTGTTGTTTGACGTAGTAGCATTCGGCTTCCTTCCCAGGCGGAGGACAGTGTCCACGGTCTCTCGTAGTCACTCCACAGATAACGGCACCACTCTTGTAAGAATGCCGATTACAGTTTCTCTTGTGTTTTCATCGTCTTTCTCTGGTAACCCAGTCAGCCTCAGATTCCATCTTCTTTTGTAGCGGCCATTTTCCTCACAGATGTTTTTTAGGGAGATGTTTTCCTTTTTAAGCCCGTCAACTCTTTCCCGGAGCTCAGCAATTTCTTCCTTGTTCTCTTTGATAGCAGTTGTATTTGTTTCAATGCGCTTTTCAAAGTTTTTCAGTAATTCAGTTTGTATATCCATCTTGTTGGTCAGGACTTGTATAGCGTGGAGAATGGCTGCGCTTGCACCTTCATCTTCTTTTTGGTCACTCACCCCTCTCATCTTCTTTGGCTTTGGGCTTTTAATCGGCGTATGATTCACATTTCTTCTGCTTTCTTTTAGGGTTTGATCCACGTCGATATCCTCAATATTGCTGTCATCACACGCCTCGTGGAGAGCTTTCAGGTTGTAGTCGTGGTCAGACATGCTAACAGTTCGTTGTTTTGTTTCAAAAAAGTCGGATATTGATGCGTTGTTTATATAAAAAAAGACTCAACAGTATTTATCAGTGTTGTATATTAACAAAAGAAGGGTTGGTACACAACAGGGTCGCAAATTTAAGGACTAAAACAGAACTTATTTACAGAGCCTGCAAAAATGCGACTTCCCACTCCGCCATCTTGGATCCTCCCCCTTCGCCGGCGAAAGTCCCATCAGCCATCTAGCCTTTCTATGTATATCTATGGCTACCCCTGTATTTGACGTCACAACGCTATGAACTGTGGGTAATTTCCTTACCGTACGTCTGCATCAATGCTGACCTACGATCAGGGGCGGCTGGCCAGTAGAGGGTGATAGGGCTCCGCCCCTCCTTGAGCCACAAAAAAATAGAAAGATGATAATGAATGTATGATTATCATCATCATTATTGTCATATATACACAATATATTAATTATTCTGATAATTTTCACTTGAAACAGCTTGTCCTGCCTCTGAATATCCGATCGGACGCAGTGTGAAATCGCGTTCCGGCCCTTTGGGGTGATATCAGCCTGGCTGGAAATCGCCCCGATTCACTCTCATAGACTTCCATGTAAAATGCTTTTTTTTCCTAAATACAGGCACTCCAATGCAATCTCTATGGGTTCCGGAAGGGCTTGCCCCACGTGTTTTCACTTTGAAATGTTTGGTCAAGCCAGCCTTCACGTTGTTTTGCGGTGCGCGCATATACTACACATTACGGCAAGAGCGAGAAAGGGCTGATGTCAAAGTAAAACCAAGCTTCCAAAACGACCTCAGGGTGCAGTAAAATTAAGCAATGTCGCATGAGAGGGAGTGATGTTGTACTGTATATCGTCACCGCTGTGATTCGGTCGTAGGCAGAAATAAATCCTATGTTATGTAGCTCCACGAAAAAAAAAGGCCATTCCCTTGGTCTCTTGCCAGGCAACGCAGCACACACACCAGGAACTCACAAGCTACTTTGCATTTACACTGATCTGCAACTGTGTAACTTCGTCCAGTTCGGCTGATGAAACGTTGGCACGGCCGGATTCAGCTTGCAACCTCCCTCATCCTCATCAGTACCTCATCAGATGATCATTGATAATTCCTGACCATGTTCACTTCATTTTTGCTCCTCTCCAGTTTGTTGAGCTCGGCTGGTGTTACACAAACACACCTGGATGTCTGCACAGAGTCCTGGCTTTCCTTTTCCTCGTCCTCTCCTGACGACCACTCATGATTTAATTCAAATGTAATTTTGGGGAGAATGAATCTTCTTGGTTTAACGCTATAGTGTCAGTTTGCGTCAATGTAGTGAGTGTGACAGTTGGTTAATTAACGGTTGTATTTATATTTATAACACCTGTGAGCGGAGTGATTTTACTGTTACATGTCCCAGTCATGTTATACTCTATATCAGCACTCCAATCAAAAAGCAAGCTTCCAAAACGACCTCAGGGTGTCACCCTGAAATCATCACGTCAATCTGACGTAGCATTTCAAAATAAAAGCCCTCTGAACTGTCACATTTTACTGTACTCCTTGTACAATGAGAATAATATTCTTAAAAAAAACTACCTGTTATTACTCAACCGTTCCACTTCAGACTGACAGTACACGACCTCAGGGTGTCACCCAGAAAATATCAGGTCAATCTGATGTAGCATTTCAGAATAAAAGCCCTGTGAATTGTCATATTTTACTGTACTCCTTGTACATTGAGAATAATTTTTTTTTTTTTTTTTTAAACTACCCGTTATTACTCAACCGTTCCACTTCAGACTGATCGTACACGACCTCAGGGTGTCACCCAGAAAATATCAGGTCAATCCGATGTAGCATTTCATAATAAAAGCCCTCTGAACTGTCATATTTTACTGTACTCCTTGTACATTGAGAATAATATATATATTTTTTTAAAACTACCTGTTATTACTCAACTGTTCCACTTCAGACTGATAGTACACGACCTCAGGGTGTCACCCAGAAAATATCAGGTCAATCTGATGTAGCATTTCCGAATACAAGCCCTCTGAACTGTCATATTTTACTGTACTCCTTGTACATTGAGAATAATATTTTTTTTTAAAACTACCCGTTATTACTCAACCGTTCCACTTCAGACTGATAGTACACCACCTCAGGGTGTCACCCAGAAAATATCAGGTCAATCTGATGCAACATTTCAGAATAAAAGCCCTCTGAACTGTCATATTTTACTGTACTCCTTGTACATTAATATTTTTTAAAAAAACTACCTGTTATTACTCAACTGTTCAGTAAAATATGACAATTCACAGGGCTTTTATTCTGAAATGCTACATCAGATTGACCTGATATATTCTGGGTGACACCCTGAGGTCATGCACTATCAGTCTGAAGGGTTACAAGGAGTACAGTAAAATATGACAGTTCAGAGGGCTTTTATTCTGAAAAATGAATGAATATGTAAACCACCAAGTACCATTCATGTGCTCCTCGGATGGTCCGATTTCCCACTTCGGGAAGTCGTTCTTACTTCATTGTGTGTTCATGAGCGTTTAAGTCGTAATGTGGAGACATCATGGACATTACAAAGAATATGTGTTGTATTTTATCACTTAAAATGTTTAAAGAACACGTGGTCAACCGTTTCCACTGAAATATTGCTTTATGGTCGGAAACTCATTTCTTCGAATTTTCCGACATCACGAGGCAGCACCACTGCACAGCGGTCACATCCAAGATCAACATGGCTAACGTTTCCAGCTGATCCAAGAGGTTTTTTAACCATATAGGTTAAAAAGGAATGACATATAGTGCGTCTAAATTCACACCTGTTCTTCTCTATGGATTTTCTCTGTGACCGTGCATCATGGCGAGAAGCCATGCATATCACGCGAAGACCAAACACTTGTCAGTCCAAGGTTTTCACAGCGAAAAAAAAGACAAAATAACACTAAAACTATGTATAACAAAGTTTTCATACAGCTTTACACACACATACTGTTGGATGGATTACTCGCAAATGCGTGTAATATCACACACATTGTGCTGTCATCCCATCACGCTATAAATACAGATCAATTGTCTACAAAATAAAAACCTGACGAGTATCCTGAGGAATATCGTATCTTACCACGTCTTAGGCTTGCGTGTGTTTCTCCCTGTCTATGCCTTCATTTATTTCTTTAATCAGAACACAAAATTAATTTCCACTTAGCTACAATAAAATGTTTTCTGATTAAAACTGACAATGACTCAGTGAATACCTTACTCAATTTTATTTGATTAATGTAAAACAGGTCTCTGTTCACATTTAAAGGTATTTGTGTGGGTAAACTGATGACAATTAGTCTGCTGATGACCACAGTGGATTGTTCACTCATTGCAGAGCCAAATTAATTCAAATTCACCCCTCAGCCACCATCAAAACAATTGCCCCCCCCTGAGAAATTGGGCAGGAGCCGCCACTGCCTATGGTAAGGGGGCATAAAGGGCTCACTCACTGACTCACTGTCTTGACGATTTGACAATGGGACAGCCCTCACACACTCACACACTTAACATGAACGCGCCTCTAAGTCAGTGAGTCTGTAAGGGATCGGATTGGAATAGAGTGCCGAAGTCACGCCTTCTGGTAAAGCTCATGGGACCTTAGATCGGAAAAAATATGAATGGCAGTGAATGGGGAGAGCAATATTATCTTTTGTTCCCGTTTGAGTTGCAACATGAAATCTAAATATGTTGTTAATGAATTTAAAACATAAATTTTAAGGTCAAGAAAGTCATACTTTGTGGTAAAACTGTTGAGATATCAGCTTTTTAATTAGAAAGACTCAAGAGTTTTTGTTTTTTTTTCCAATAAACTTTATTTGTTCAACATCAGCATCATGTACACAAATATCATGTTTTGAAACATCAGTAGTAATAAAAAAAAATAAAGAAACAAGCAGATATACAACACCAGGGGTTACAAACAAAACACAAATAAGAAATAAATATGGTGCACAGAATATTAAAAGAATATATATTAAAATTATAACAGTACATTAAATTTGGAGCACAGCTTCAACGTTTTCACAGCTTTTCTATTGCAAGAGGTGGATAGTGTTTTAATGTAGGACTCTGCCTCCTTTTTAAAAGCAAAAGGAAGGTTTGATTTTCAACACCTTACATTATGAATATAAAACCTGGCCAGGAATATGATGAGATTACATAGAAAAAAAATACATCGTCTAATTCTTTCCTATAGTTTGTAAAGCCAAATAATACATCATTCAAACAAAGTACAAAGGCATCATAGATATAGTCCAATTATAAAACGACAGATGCCTTGCCATAAAGTTCGAGTGTGTTCACAAGTCCAGAATAAATCCAGAATAAATCTCTGGGTGCATGTTACAGAAAGTGCAAGACACATCAATGTCCTTCTTAAATCTCACTAGAAATGCCTTGACAGGATAATAGCGATGAATGATCTTCAAAGAAATTTCTTTAACTTTGTTAACCAGTAGATATCTATTAGGAAGAGACCATATCTTTTCCCAGTATAAATCCTGAACATGCTTATTCCAGGTTGCAATTACATATGGGACAGAGATACAATCATTTTGGAATAAAGTGCAGATTTTTTTGTTATTTTTACAAGACACTGGTTGAAAACATATTTTCCCTATATGTGTGTCAACTGGATCAAGCAAAGGTGTCATAATAGAGGGAGGAAAGGTATAACCCTTATAGAGCATAACAACACCAGATGGAATGGCATCAAAAGCCACAGCAAAATCTTTAGGGGTCACAGGGATCTTATAATGACAGAGAAATTCTTGGTAACCAAAAAGTTTTCTCTCCTTCTTGAAAAGTTGATTCATCTGCACAATACCATTCTGAACCAATTGTCAAGAAATAAAGATTTCTTTTTGTAACAGATATCCTTATTGTTCCATATAAAATATCTATTAGGAGAAAAATTGTGCTTATAAATAAGGGACCAGGGCAACAGCATTTGCCCATGGAAATTTGAGAGAGAGACAGGTATAAAGTATAAACTTCAGACCACCCAAATTAGAAAACATATAACGCGAGATAATATTCCAAACAGAGGTAGGTTCTTTTAAATAGTGATTGATCCAATTAACCTTGAATGTGTTGTTTAGTGTATTAAAATCAAGAAAGTTGAGGCCACCGTTATTATAGTCAATCATTAAGACTGATTTTTTAATATAATGAGTTCTGTTCTTCCAAATAGAGTTATAAAGTAACTGGTCAATCTCTTTGCTAATCTTTTTATCAACATCTAAGGAAATAGCAAGCCTGGATATGCCTTGTGCCTTAGAGAGTAGTATTCTACCTTTTAATGATAGGTCTCTTTGAAGCCATTGATTAAGTTGTTTTTTTTTTTTTTGGTTCTTTCTAAAATTGGGATAAAATTGGGGAAATTGGGAATTCAATTTACATCTGTCTTTCTGGGTTTTTGTTGTTGTAACTATCCCCAGATAGGTGACTCTTTCCTTAATTGGAATATTACAGACAGAGGGCAACGCGCAGTTTTTGGGTGCCATTAGTTAACACTTATTTACATGCAAATGAAGACCTGAAGCATTAGAAAACACCTGAATTACATCAAGAGCGAGAGAAACTCGAGAGGAATCCTGTAAAAAAGGGTTGTGTAATCAGTCAGTTGGCTGATAATGATTTCCTTATCTATGGTTGATATGCCTTTCAGGCCACTAGCTTTGATATGACTTGCTAATAATTGGGTGGATAGCAAAAATAAATAAGGACTGATAGGACATCCTTGACGTATCCCACGTTTTAACTCAAATCTAGGAGAAGTGCCATTTTTTAGTTTAATTGAGCTATTCCCATGAGCATATAATGTTTTAATTGTTCTGCAAAAAAGTCGCCAAAACCAAATTTGTTAAGTGTTTTAAAAATAAATTAATCTTCAGTTGAATCGAAGGCTTTGTAAAAGTCCAGGAAAAGGATGAAACTTTCATTATTATTAATTAACTCTGGGTAATCTAACATATCAAGTACAAGTCAAATATTATTAGAAATATGCCTATTTCTCATAAACCAAGACTGTGTTTCATCTGTAACATCATCCAAAACATTTTTTAAGTGCTTTGCAAAAATAATAGCTAAAATTTTGAGGTCATTATTGAGGAGGCTAATCGGGCGCCGATTATCAATAAGTAATAAATCTTTCTTAGGTTTGGGAATAAGGGTTATTAGGCCCTGTGTTAGAGTGGGAGGGAGAGCACCTTTAGCAATACTTTCACAAAATACTTCTAATAAAAAGGGAGCTAGTTCTTTGGAGAAGGATTTATAAAATTCGGATGTAAGTCCATCCACTCCAGGAGATTTATTGTTCTTTAAACTATTAATTGAGTCTACTATTTCCTTTAAAGAGATTGGATGATAACAGAATTCTTGGTCAGCAATGTTGATTGGGTTGGTATCAACTAGAGAATCCATAAATGAGACAGTATTGTCGTTACAATATTGTGAGCTATATAAATTTTTATAGACGTTGGAGCAGAAGTTTGCAATCTGGTTTACATCATCACATACTATATTATCTATTCTAAGTTGATGAATGGTATTATTTTTGGAGTGGGATTTTTCTAACCTAAAAAAATACGCTGAGTTCTGTTCACCCTCTTCTAGACATTGCCTCCTGGACCTTACAAAAGCCCCTTTAGCTTTAGATAGAGCTTATCTAGTTTGTTTGACATTCAAACAGTTTTTCTTTTTCTTCAGAGGATAAATTATCAGGACATATGGAAGATAAGGCAGTTATCTTAGAGATCACCTGTTCTTCTTCATATCGTTTGTCTTTAACGAGATTACTACAGTACTTCCTAAAAAATTTACCAACTTCAAATTTCAAATTAAAAGTTCCCATTTACTCTTATATACTCCTTCAGCTTGGGCCTCATTCCAAAGGATTTGTATTAGTTCTTTAACCCTGAGTATAACTGCTTCAGGACACAACACAGAACTATTAACTTTCCAGTATGAATTTTGTGGACAGTTAGTAGTATAAGGAAGCAGAGAAATGTGTAGCCTTGTGATCAGTCAATGGGGTGGAAAGAATACCAACATTTACAAAATCTTTAAGATTACTCGAAATTAACCAAAAGTCTATTCTAGATAGTCTAGACCTTGTTTTATTACACCAAGTAAAAATTCTGTCATTGGGACACTTCTCTCTCCAAGCATCTATTAAATCAAATTGTTGCATTAGCATTTTTAAATTTACACTGGCACTAGTTTGAGTTCCTGGTGGCCACCTATCAATTGTGTTGTCCAATGTAACATTAAAATCACCACCTTTAATTAGATAAGCACTAGGAAAACTGGCCAGCCAGTAACGAATTCTTTTTTCCACATTAATAAGCAAATTGTTGTTATCGGACAATGTATTGTATCCATAAATGTTAATGATAATTAAGTTGGTGTTGTGAATGTCAAAAACCTGACATACATAATGACCATTCTTATCACAGTCTGTATGCAATATACCCCCTGTAAACTTATTTTTAAGAGTGTAAACTCCAGCAGAACGTTGCAAAGCATGTGGGAAAAAAAAGCCTCATTTCCCCACTGGGATCTCCAAAAGTGTACATCATCACTGACAATATGTGTCTCCTGAAAGAAACAAAAATCAGTTTTGCATTGTTTTGCGAATAAAAATAGAGCTTTTCGCTTCAAATTATCCCTTAAACCCCTGGTGTTGAGAGAAACTATAGATAATGACAAACTTGTATTAGACAAGTGAACTTGAAAATATTATCCACACAGCTTATACTCTGAGAACTATATGGTGGAATGATACGAGAACAGCATCATATTAAGGTAAAACGAAATGTAAATACAGCTTAGATTTAATCATCAGACTCTTGTAATAAACCGAGCAAATGTCAAAGGCAACATAAGGTGCAGTTGGGATAGTTTGTGGTTGCCATGCTCCTTAACTCAGACTGGAAGAGGTATCTCTTCTTTTTTTTTCAATGAAGGCACGGCCACCTACAAAGCAGGCAGCTTTCCCAGCCTTGCATGCTTTACTCACAAGCGGCCATAACTTCATCCTGGTCTCTCTGTCGGCTTTGCAGAGATCTTCCACGAAGCGCAGACCGTTGTCTCGAAGGTAGGATGAATTCTTTGCTGCAGGGGCGGGGGAAGCATGCACCCTTATCAGTGATTAAGGATTTGATTTGAAGTTATGTAAGGGATAATGTATAATGAGCCGGTGAATACTGGGAAAATAACTCCCGACAGGAGAATAGAACCCCGATGCGCAGCGGAGGGGTTTTATTCCCCTGAAGAATAAAACCTTCTATTCCCCTGTCGGGAGTTATTTTCCCAGTATTCACTGGCTCATTAAACATTATCCCGCTTATTACACGGCTAATTATCAGTCAAATAAATAATGTTGTCTGCCTCAGCGAAGTGCATTAAAACCGACTGGATTCGACAACTTTTGGTGAAAGTTTTGTACTCACCCAGGCTTAGTGGACTGAACCGAGGCATAAAACTCGTGTAAAATGTCATTAAGCATGACTGCCGAGTGTGTAGCTTATTCAAATCCGTGTTCTTTTGTTTTTGGCAGAGAAAGTCCGTCAGTATAGTAGCGGCATCCCATTCCTCAAAATCCTTGTAGCTACTCTCCAATTAAGTTAAAAGAAATGTTAAAATCAGCCACTTCTGTTTGTTTTTTCCCTCGGAAGTTGTTTGACAGCTGCAGTGTTGCAGGGCAGCGTCCCTAGCAACGCTGGGCTACATAGCAACATAGTTCGATAACTAAATCAAGCCATTTAAGGAACATTATAACCCCGTCTGCAGGGACCAAGCCCCAACCTCCGGGGGAGACAAGTGAGGCCAATGTGGAAGTGCCAAAAACTGCAGTTTACTGACTGTCCACTTGAGGCTGGCTCCGGAAGTGAGTCAGTTCCTATAGACCCCCATGTTAAAATGCCCAACTTCAGAGCAGAAATAAACATGTTTACAGCCTGGTACAAAAAATGGTTTTGGTCTCTATAGTTAATTTCCCCTTTCATGACAACTGTGGGGGGGGGGGGGGGGGGGGGGGATTTTTTTTCTAACTCTTCCGTTTAAATGTAATTAAGGTTTGAAATTGCGCATAATTAAGGGCGTGGTCACTTTGAGTGACAGGTCGCACCATCACGGTTGGCTAACTAGCATGCTAACTAGCCGCTGGCTCTGCTGTGCGGAGCTGAGCTCAGACTCGGCCGTCTGCTCGGCGTCATCTCAGCCAATTCGTGCAAGACTGTATCCAAGACTATGGCTGCAGCCTGCAGCCTCCCATCTCATGGCTCTCATCTCATGACCTCTCGTCTGGTGATAATGTAGCCACGCCCCTGAACTTCTAAATTTCAGAATAAAAGCTTGCGCCTGACACTATAGTTGTTTACTGTATTTTGTAAAGCTTGCGCCTGACACTATAGTTGTTTAAAACATAATATTGTATTTTGTCATGTATTTTAGGAATCCTGGTTGATTTTCCTGCTTCCAAATTTCCGAATAAAAGCTCGCGCCTGACACTATAGTTGTTTTAAACGTAATATTGTATTTTGTCTTGTATTTTAGGAATCCTGGTAGATTTTCCTGGTAGAAAAGTTGTGCTAAACATATGACTGCAGCCTGGAACCTCTCGTCTCATGACTTCTCCTGTGTTAAACATATGACTGCAGCCTGGAACCTCTCGTCTCATGATCTCTCCTGTGTTAAACATGATTGCAGCCTGGAACCTCTCGTCTCACGATCTCTCCTGTGTTAAACATGATTGCAGCCTGGAACCTCTCGTCTCACGATCTCTCCTGTGTTAAACATGACTGCAGCCTGGAACCTCTCGTCTCATGACTTCTCCTGTGTTAAACATGACTGCAGCCTGGAACCTCTCGTCTCACGATCTCTCCTGTGTTAAACATGATTGCAGCCTGGAACCTCTCGTCTCACGATCTCTCCTGTGTTAAACATGACTGCAGCCTGGAACCTCTCGTCTCAAGATCTCTCCTGTGTTAAACATGACTGCAGCCTGGAACCTCTTGTCTCATGATCTCTCCTGTGTTAAACATGATTGCAGCCTGGAACCTCTCGTCTCATGACTTCTCCTGTGTTAAACATACGACTGCAGCCTGGAACCTCTCGTCTCATGATCTCTCCTGTGTTAAACATGATTGCAGCCTGGAACCTCTCGTCTCATGATCTCTCCTGTGTTAAACATGATTGCAGCCTGGAACCTCTCGTCTCATGATCTCTCCTGTGTTAAACATGACTGCAGCCTGGAACCTCTCGTCTCATGACTTCTCCTGTGTTAAACATGACTGCAGCCTGGAACCTCTCGTCTCATGACCTCTCCTGTGTTAAACATGACTGCAGCCTGGAACCTCTCGTCTCATGACCTCTCCTATTGTATTTTAGGAATCCTGGTTGAGAAGTTGTTTTATACATAGTATTAAATCCTCTTCAATGTACTGTTGCTTTGTGTTGCTTTTACATGTTGTCCTTTCTTAAAATCTTTTTATTTTTTATGTAAAGCACTTTGAGTTGCATTTTGTCTGAAATGTGCCATACAAATAAACTTGCCTTGCCTTGCCTCAGTGTTATTGTGTGTCTCAGCTTGCAGGCTCTGTAGATATCTGCCTGGCACTGCTGCTTGTCCTGTTTATGTGTTAGTTGACACACATATGCACACATACTACATGCACACACATTCACACTACAGGATAAGCACTTGTCGTAAAAATTTCCCTGTGATGTGTGAAAGGAATATATAATACATATATAAAATATATAAATAAAACAATTCTTTTAAAGAATGCAGCTTTTTTTTATTTCTTCATTCAAAACATCCAGACTGCAGCTGGCAGAACTGGCTGCAAAATCCAGGGTGGGGATCGTCTGAATAAATCTCTCCCAACTTTCCACGTCCAACATAACCTGTGGGTATAGCAATAACAAAACAATAGCATATTCATGTGCATGGTGTTAAGATTTCTTTACATAAAGTCATTTTACTTAGTAACATTTGAATTCTGTTAAAAGCACAGTGTGAATACCTGGCATGCAGCTCTGAATGCAGTTTTGTACAGAGTACATGGTGTAGAACACCTGCTTGTACATGCTGGAGAACTTGCTCCAAGTAGCAACACCTGTATAACAAATTATGGGATTATCAAATTTACGTGAGAAATGTGCTGAGACGTTGAAAGTCTGCAACTATCAAAAGCATAATTTTTTACTCACTGTCAAGCCACAGCAAGTGTGCTCTCTCCCTGAACCACTTATTAGAGACAATGTCTCTAAAAGAGGGGCACACTAGGGCCAAGGTAAGCAGTGCTGCATCACCATCATGGAGGACCACCTCCAGAAGTATTTCCTCCAGACAAATTCTTGGCATCTGAAAAGGATATAGATGAATGTCAAAATCACTTATAATTTCCCACTTAATTAAATTTCCTTCTATGATCCTTGTCCTCTGAACTAAAAACAAAGACATTTTGTATATTATCTCGGCACTTTGCCCTGAACATAGTTCAATTCAATACGGATACGGCCGGAGCCGTCTGTCCGTGCTCCACGTTCATTTCTCTGTGACCGGAAAAGCCGGAAGCTAAACAAAGAATCAACTAGAGATGACGATAACCACTCAGGAAAGGAACGAAGCCTCCTACCGCTCTGGCGGTGAATTGCACCGCGAAGAAATGGAGTGACGGAGAACTTCGAAGGGTTCACGACGGCGTCATGGCAACCACGTAGTGACGTCGTGATTCAACGCACAACCATAAATTAGGCTTCAGGCTATGCCGGGGGCTACGGCGAGCCTTCTGCATAGCCCCGTACCCTACAACGTAGCGACGTCGTCGATTCAACGCACGACCATAAATCAAGCCTTCGAGCAAGACGCCAGTCGGGAATGTATCGAATTCAGAGCCTGACAGAGAAGTGTTAGGATTTAACGTTAGGCATTTAGGGAGAGAATATTTTGAACAAAAGGCTGAGGCTGTGTGAGGTTTGAAAATAAAAGTCCACCACGTTAGTTAGCTAACGTGATGCAATGTTAACGTTGTCACATGGGCAGTGTAACGTTAACGTAACATTAAGGCTATACTTGTGTATATAAATTAAAAAGTGGCGAACTGTGTGAAATTACAATAAGGTGTGTAACGTAATTTAAAAAAGCTAATGTGACATTTGACTGTTACATATAAAATATTAAGAAGATTAGTGTATGATATAGGCCTGTAGTTACACAACAATAGATAATGCACAGACAGAATATGGGGACTGTGATGGTCACCACCTTTTTGTTTTGCTAAAATATACTGATTATGATCTGTTGAACATTGAAGTAATTTAAATTGTATTGTTGGCATGTAAAAGTGTCTGCAAAGTAGGTAGCTAACACATATATTACTGTTAATATCTATTTGTCTGTGTAAAGTTTTCCTCTAGGTGACCCAGACAGACTGGACCAGTGGACACTCAACACGAGAAGACAGAACTGGACTCCAAACAAGACTTTCCGTCTGTGCAGTGAACACTTTGAGAATCATCAGCACTGACTCCAGGATAAAGACACCTTTTTTTCATACAGTACCTCACAAAGAGTCAAGAAACTTATTAGTTTAAAATGATGAATTATTGTCCATAATACAATTAAATGCATTACATATATTACTAATTGTCATACATTACGAAGGGCAAAGCTTGCTCTGTACTATTACTAATAAGATGAAATTAGTGATACACCAGTGCAGTTTAGTGTTCCCCTGATGCAAAAGGCCAAATGAAGATTTTATCAATCAAGGAACATGACATGTATTTACCAACTTTAACATTTTAGTGCCTTTTATGCAAAGACCCTTTATCAAAGTGAGAATTACTACCTTTTTCCCCACACACAGTCTGTGAAGAACCAATGGAAAAAATATTCTCATAATGAGACAGCCGAACATAGCATGATTCCACAGTGGCAGTGAGCTTTGAGAACAGTTCAGTTTCCTTTTGAGAGGAACAATTATGTTAATGTGGGTGAACTGCATACTGTATATTCATACTCCAGTTGTTTTGATAGTACAGTTAAATTTAAAATCACATTCAAATATAAAGTCGAATATCTACAGAATTTAAACACAAAACTATTTTATGAATGACAGCCACTGGGGTCATGCCTATATTCCCCGGGTTCTAGGACCCTTTAAAAAAAAAAAGAGTCCTATCTTTCTCGCTTTCCCCAAAAGGAAATATGTTACCCGCTTTGTATGGGACCGGGGAACATAGAACCCTTTTTAAGAAAAAGGGTTCTATGGGAAAAAGGATTCTTTTTAAGAAAAAGGGTTCTATGTTCCCCGCTGTTGCCGGGGAACATAGGACCCTTTTGAGAAAAAGGGGTTAGGGTTAGGGTTAGGGGTTAGGACCCTTTAAAAAAAAAAAAAAAAAAAGGGCCTATGTTCCCTGGGTCCTTTTGGGGAAAAGCGGGGAACATAGAACCCTTATTATTAAAAAGGGTTCTATGTTCCCCGGTCCCTTACAAAGCGGGGAACATAGGACCCTTTTGGGGTCCAATACAAAGCGGGGAACATAGGACCCGGGGAACATCGAACCCGGGGAACATATACGTACGCTCCCACAGCCACTTACTCAGCAATAAGATCATTTTGGTGGTGAGTGGGCTTTTAACCGAGACAGGCTGTAGTCAATGTTTTCTACCTGTGTTTTTAACCTGTCATCTTTCTCTCTTGTAGGACACTTGAGGAAAGTTACAACGCCTTGACCAATGTGATATTTACTCCACAGTAAAGAGGTTGTTTCACAAGAAATTAAGATTTTGCAAATTATGACACTGGGTCCTAATTCATACATTTTATAATTACTGTTACAAATCTTTTCATTTATTTCATGTGTACTTTTAGTAACCTTTTAATAGTGATGATTTCATGAATGCAAGCTTTGACTCAATTTTGTTAAACTGTTTGTGTAATAGTTAGAATTTTTGTGATATAAAGTGGATCAGACAAAATTTACTTTAGAGTACAAGCAATTTTTTTGAAAGCTGTCATTCATCAGTTTCCTGTGATGATTGGTAGTGGTGATTTAAAACATTAACAAAATATAATCGTTATTAATGGCATCTTAATGTTTTCATTTATGTCTTAACATTTACCCAAGTTTGCATTTATCTTAGCAGAATGTAAAAAAAAATGAAAAGCTGATGTTATGTGCTGGTTTTGTTTTAACATTTCTTTAAGACAAATCAAGAAAATTCACTGAGAAACGATTCTCCTTTTGTGAAAAACAAGGAAATATCTGCACACTGAATAATTTTAAGTTCCGTAGGAGGTATTATTTATTTGTGACAGTGTGACATATGAGAAGGTTCTGTGGGTATTGCTTAGCTTGGCTTATATAGTGAGGCTAAAAAAACAACAACACATAATTGGCTGATTATCTTTCTGTTTGCCTCACTATAAAAATGTCAAGATACCTTTGCCTGAGGAAGACCCTCTCAGAGTTGGCAACATAGCGAACAAGTGATACCTCCTTGGGGGCTTCAAAACTATTTTGTCCAGCTAATTCTTTGTTCTTCATTTTGAGCCCTTTTATCCAGTCACATTCTTCTGTGTTAAAACTAGACTTCTAACAGAGCAGCAAACAAAGATTACTCTCCAAAATCTTCTCAGGCTCTGCTGCTGGGTGTAAGGTGCTAGTTATCTTCAAGTACAAAGTTAAAATAATCAGGCCCACACAGAAATGGACTGCTTAATTTTTTGTCAGTGACAATGTTAAACATTAATGCTTAATGTTTTATCTGTAGTGTATGCTTTGTTTGCCCTTTCAATTGACAGTCAGATTTGATTGTGAAATACAACATTCAGTCAGTAACAAAGACAAAAGGAGTGCAAATATAAATAGAATTTATTGAAATTTTAAACAAGTTATAGATGAATATCAAAAACTCAACATTGGCCATGACAGCCCGAGCTATAACAAAATGTGTCCTAAAGGCCAAATTCAAAAGCAGTGACACTGCCAACTGTAAGCAGTTCACTGCATTTGGAGGTGGTCTTTAAGACAATTAACTAACTTACTTGAAAACATATAATTTCTCTTTGCTGGATTACCACCAGCCTCCCACCTGCACCTTTGGGCCAATGAAGAAAATACCATCTTAATGCCAGGATGCTGGAGGTGAAGCTGGTGCAGGTCCTCCTTCATCATGCTGACCAGCTTGACACTGCTGACCTTCCCCATGTCACTGCTGCCACAGTGGATAATGAGGACATCTGGTGCTGCTCTTCCTCGCAGGGAGTGGAAAAAGAAGGAGAAGGCCTCTCCACTGCAGGCCACCCCAGCCAAACCAGCAGACATGGACGCCCGGCATGCTGAGGGTGCTTCCCAAGTTCTCTGCTGCTCTCTGGACACCACGCCGGACATAGCTGTCACCAGTGCTCCACACTGCATATGAAAGTAAAATGAGTGTAATAAATAATTAGCATTAGATATTTTTTTAAAAAAAAGTTGAAGTGTTTTTGTTTTTTTTAAGATAACAGCTGAATCATTGTTTCAAGGTTTGTTGTATAACGTTAGTTTAAGCTAAACTCAACTTACCTCAAGTTTCATGAGGGAGCTGCAACACCACAGGGCTAGCCAAAGTAGCGTAGCCTCTTAGCCTCGTAGCTTGTTAGCCTTAGCTAACTTGGCAGCGCCGAGCGAGGTGGGCATATTTAAGCAACCAGACTTCCTTCGGCCCACCTCTTTGCCCATTTTTGATTGTCCGGGAGTTGGGCGGAGTCAGGCACTGCCAAGATGGCGACGTCCAGAGCGGAGTATTTTGAGCTTCAAATTTATTTATTTTTTATTATTTTTTTTATTGATAGTGTCCACCACACAATATATACATTACAATATATATACAAACACCAGTGTATATACAAATATACAATATTCGCAAATGTCCAGAGTCTTCATTGCTCTTTTGTCTTTTACACTGTGTAAGGAGGTCATATAAAACTGTACTTCCTTTATAAACTGCTGTATTGTTGGAGGTTTTTGACTCCACTTGCACTTGTCAATATAATACTTGCCATACAGTATAAGTAAATTCAAGATGTAACTCTTTCGATGTTCGCTAATACTATTTTCATTTAAAAAAAACCCATCCTTTTCTCTCAGCCGAATATTGGAACCAGTCTGTACATTGTCGAACTGCTCTACCTTTGACCAAAATATTCGACAACAAACACATTCAAAAAATAAATGGCAAATAGTTTTTGTCTCATGGTTACAAAACACAGTTTCTCTCCACGACTCCAAATCTTACAACAACATGATTCGTTGGGTAAATTAAATGTAATATTTTAAAGGCTACTTCCTTGATTTTATTTGTTACAAAAAAAATTCTGATTGAACGTCCACACAGATTTCCATTTAATATTTTCAAATTTTGAATTCCAGATGGAGATGTTTATTGGTACATTTGTTACTTGTTAATTGTACTCCACCAACAGAGAGTTTTGATGAATATTGTGTGTTCTCCTCCCCTCCTCCTTGTAGAAGTGTCAGCAGTCCAGTAGGAATTGCGTCAAATACTACTGCGTATTCTTTAGGAGTGACAGGGATTTTATATTTCGTTAGGAATTCTGTATAGCTGTACAGGTGTTTGTTTCTGTTTAATAATTGTGTGACAAATAGAATGTTGTTTCCCACCCAACCATCAAGAAACAATGTTTTATTTTTATATTTGATGTCTTTGTTGTTCCAGATTAAAGATCTGTGTGGAGAGAAACTGTGCTTGTATATCATTAACCATGACATTAAGGCTTGTTTATGGAAATTAGACAGATTGACAGGAATCTTATTCACATCAAAATTACAATGCAGCAAAAACTCAGTACCACCTACCTTCCTCAATAACAGTTCTGGGATAATAAACCATAATTTGTCTTTTTCTTTTATATATCGTTTAAACCAATTGATCTAAAGACTGTGTTGGATGTGCCAAAGTCTAACACATTTAAACCTCCTTCAGAGTATGAATTACATAGTACATTCTTTTTTAAATAATGTGGTTTGTTTTTCCATATAAAGTCAAACATTTTCCTGTCAATCTGTCCAATCAATTCTTGTGGAACATCCATGACCATTGCTGGGTAAACTAGTTGTGAAAGACCTTCACTTTTAGAAAGTAAAACACGTCCATTCAGAGATAGATCTCGTAACAACCAAAAATCAGATTTCTTTTTCACTTTTTTTTACCAGAGGATCCAGGTTCATATTAGCCTGTTCCTTTTGATTTTTACATATTTTGATACCCAGATATGAAACCACATCTTTAATAAGAATCCCACAGATTTGAAGTAGGTCATTGGGCTTCTCTTTTAAGGCAAACAAATCACACTTTCCAATATTTACAGTTAACCCTGATACCTCTGAAAACTTGTTCAGACATTTAATGGCTTTTTTAACCTCCTTTCCATTTTTTAGAAAAATTGTGGTGTCATCTGCTAGTTGGCAACACTTAATTTCTTTTCTGTCTAATTTAATACCACTAAAGTTGCTTTGATTAATGTGCAGTAACATGGTTTGCATAACTAATAGAAATAAAAGGGGTGCAGCAGGATCTCCTTGTTTAATTCCTCTACATATATTAAAGCTCTGTGTTGTGCCTGTAGACAGTCTAACTGAACTTTTACAATCTTTATATAACAGTTGAATGGCAGATTTAATGTAGTTACCAAATCCAAACAGATCTAAGGTTTTGAAGAGAAAGCTGTGAGCTACTGTATCAAAAGCCTTATAATAATCCACAAAAAGAATGTAGCTGTTGTCTTCAAGCAGATCATTGTAATCAATCAGGTCTAAGATTAAACGAACATTGTTACTTATGTGCCGTCCTTTCATAAAACCTGACTGACACTCATCAATAATTGTATTGAGGCAAGCTTTAATTCTCTGAGCAAAGATCAATGAAAATAGTTTTGCATCATTATTTATTAAAGTTATAGGTCTCCAATTTTCAACCAGTAACAACTCTTTACCTGGTTTTGGTATTAAAGTAATAAGTCCTTGAGACATAGTAGGCGGTAGTTTACCAGCCTCAAGAGCTTCTTCAAGTACACATAACAGAAAGTCTGCGATGTCATCTTTGAACTCTTTGTAGAATTCACTAGTCAATCCATCATTGCCAGGAGATTTATTATCTTTCAGTTTGGATATACAAATTTTGATCTCAGCAGCAGTTACTTTTTCATCACATACTTTCTTGGAGTCTTCATCAATACATTTTACTACATTCTTTATTGAGGAAAAAAGGTTTCATCAGTATTATGAAGCTTCTCAGCATAAAGCTCTTCATAGAAATTCTTTACATAATAAGAGATTTCCTTCATATTTACTGAGGTCTGACCATTAATGTTAAGTTTATGAATGGAGGAGAGTTCAGCGTTTCTCTTTTCCAAGTTAAAAAAGTATCTTGTATTCTTCTCTCCCTCCTCCATCCATCTCCTTCTGGATCTTATAAAAGCTCCTTTGGCCTTTTTTCATATAACTGATCTAGTTCTAACTGAAGTTTAGTTAGATTCATTTTATCTTCCTGAGACAGTTGATTATTTTCATGTATAATGATTATCTCTTTAACTATACCATCTTCTTTAATACATTTATTTTTTATTATTTCCTTACCTCTCTGAATTGCCAATCTTCTAATTTTATATTTCATTAACTCCCACTCTCCACAATATGAGTTCAAGGTCTTACCTGTTATCCAACTTTCTTTAATAATTGATTTTGTAGTATCTAAAAATTGTTTATCCTTTAATAAGGTGCCATTGAATTTCCAGTAACCTGTATTAGGTCTTTTACCTTGTAATATTTTATTTGAACTTACTGATAGGTAAATAAGTTTGTGATCTGTGAGCACAGAGGGCTCAATACATGTCTCTATAACTTGTTTTTCTAATTCTCTAGATATTAATCAAAAATCTATTCTGGACTGTTTACTCAGATCTTTAGTATTCCATGTAAAAAAAGATTTTTCAGGATTTATATGCCTCCAAACATCAAAACAATTTAAATTAACACATATATTTTCAAATTCTGCATTTTTGTCCACTCGTACAGAACGGTGTGGTATACAGACTAGTGATGGGTTTTGGACTGAATTCCAGTCACCCCCTAAAATTAATTGGGCTTGAGGAAAAAAAATTGAAGGTTTTCAATTTTGAGCTTCAAATCCACTCTTCAGAAACGGATGGGTGACGTCACGGTGACTACGTCCATTATTTTATACAGTCTATGCTCTTAAACTGACAATGCTCGCTCATCGCTCCTAGTGTTAGCTCCTCACACTTTTTCCTAGGTGGGAGGGGCTAAACTGCTAGCAAAGTCAGCTAGTAGTAGCACTAGCAGTAATTTAAGAGATTTGGAACGGACCCAAGACTAGTCAAGAGAAGGCTGGGACACGGGATCAAACATGGGGGGATTGCAGATGCGCAGTAAAATCTGGTTGCACTTCCTCAAAGGGTCAGTAGATGGCGTGAGACCGCGGAATAAGGGGGATGTTTGTTTCATGGTCAATTTGTATTTTTGGTTACATTTGGGAATTTATGAATGATTTGAAAATGTTTGTTTTTGCAATAGAATTTAACTATTATGGCAAAACTGATAATCTGTGCTCTGGCTTAACAGCAAAATATATTGTGATAATATCTAGTGTAACTCTGAAGGATGATTCTCAGAATCGAAACCAATGACAACAGCCCTAGTTCTTTACCAGAGGCATTAGTTAAGGTTAGCTACTTTATTAAGGAAGAAAAACAAATTAAAATGATATTGAAAAAAGAGCTGATTGATACATTTTGACATATTCCAGTATTCAAATATTATCAGTTTCATTATTGTCTTGATGTCACACACCACAAAACACAGGAACAACTGCAGGACAAAAATAATTTATTTTGCGTTTTCACACACAAACAGTCACCACACAAATAACACATGAACTAAAAGTCTGAGGAAGAGCTTTGTGCTGGAAACATCACACAGCAAAACAAAATATCTCTGCTCAAGAGTACACAGGGGGAGTTCGCGTATGTGACGTCATAGCTTTCGCTCGCTTCCTGCACCTTGGCCTCCCCGCTGAAATTCCACTGTGTTATGATTAATCAATTTATGATTGAAGATGTCTGTGGCTGCGTCCCAAAGGCCAAGTTGTATGGATTGTAGTAGGCAAAATTAGTATGTAGTATGTCCGAAACCGTAGTAGGGAGGAGTAGTATGCTACCACCCCTACTAAACACGCCAACATTGTAGTATGATGGCAGAGCATACTGCAGGAGTCCGTTTCACAAAGCAGGTTCAACAAACTCTGAGTCTAATCCTGAACTCTGAGTTGATCTACTCTGGGATAGGAAACTCTACTACTACTAATTGGTAATGTTGCAAATGTAAGCACGGATTAGGTTGTGTATGTAGATGATGGACTGTGACGGGAAACGGTACAGCTCAAAAAGATAATTGTGTGGAAATGCTAGAACATGTATGCGCGGTCTGATAACTATCTCCCGATGAATATTTAATTCTCTGCGCAGTAATGCTGCGCCTTCATCCACGGGATCGTTATCAAAAGGACATGCCATGTTAGTGAAAAAAGTCGCCACCTAATGGACTTCTAATATACTGACTCTGACTTTTTTAATGATTTTTTAAAATGACAGACGGCAGAACTAGGCTACGCCAAAACTCGCCTGCTGACTTAATGAATGAGGAAATCAAATGGAGTGTGTGGCTCTGAAAGAGGGCGGAGACAGAGAGAAACTCGAGCTTCATTGAAAAAAACCTGGTCCCGACCAGGTTAGGTTCACAGAGTCTGTTACTATGGTAACTGACCGAGAGCTTAAGTTATCTCTCTCTCTGAAAGAGGCTAGAGTTGCCCCTCTTTCTCTGGTTTGAGTTACCTCCCTTTTTGAAACGGAAAACTCAGAGTTTCCCTCATTTCAGGGTTAACAGACTCTGAGTTTTCACTAAACCTGCCTTGTGAAACGGACCCCAGAGGGGTATTCCAGGTAGGAGGTTAAACAAACTCTGAGTCTTACCCTGAACTCTGAGTTGATTTACCCTGAGATGGGAAACTCTGAGTTACCGGTTCCAGAACAGCTGATATGAGTTAGTTCAGTCAACTCTGAGTATGTTCACTCTGAGTTAAGCCGACAATAAAAAGCCATCATCAATGGAGCTCCGACTCCACGATTCACAGGCAACAGGTAAATAAAAGACAGCGCCTCCATTTTAATCCAGTGGATGTAGAGATATTAATGCATGTGTAGCAGATGGTGCATGTTTATTTTTAAAAGAAGAGCCTGAGTCAGAGCGAGGAAAGTGTAAATAAGTTAACCATAAGGTTAATAAAAAACATGTATTCAGTGTTGTCCGTTTATTCATCATTTATCAGACTTACATTTCCTTAATGAAGATAACGTGGTGGAATCTGACTGTGTATCAGGCTGTAGATACATTACATTATATTAATAAAAAATAATAATATATTTCTTCAGATTTAATCTGATGGGGAAAAACACAGGAGGCAGCAGCTGAAAAATAGGAAGATTTAAAACATATAGGCTAGGCTATAGATCAAAGACATAAAGACATGACTGTAAACTCACAGTCTGACCCAGTAATATGTGTTTGGTGATTTGCACTTGAAAAGATGTTGAGGTTAAAATACAGTAGATTTTAAAATGTTGGACATCTATTTGTATCTTGACTCAACAGCAATCAGTGACTTTATTTCAGCTACAAATGTAGTAAATTTAAAGACACTGAAATGCTGCACCATTGCTCACTCAGAAATATTAACATATAATCCCCAATATTAGGCTATAGGAATTATGTTCCATCAGTGCGACCAATGACATCAGTGATGGAGATCATTAGTCATTGATACTACGTGTCTAAAGCTTCATACCGATTTTTAAAATTTAAATAATTAGACCTACACATTATGTGCAATAAACATGTCGGAGCTGCTCTAACAGACTGACAGTCTGACAGTCTGATCCTTGTGCACAGTGTTACAAAAATAATAAATATAAAAAGGACAGAGGTTTGATTCTGAGCTGAGGATGAATTCTCGATGTAATATTTGAATATAAACACAAAAACTGATGTCCAAGGAAATGATTGATGTGCATAAATTCAGTAACTTAAGACAGTCCTGAGTAACAAACTAATATCCAGCAGGATTTAGACTTGTGACAGACGGTAAATCTCCACTTATGAATGTGCTTCGATACAAGCTTTGACACGGACTGAATGAATGAGGAAATGAAACAGCGTGTAAGAGGGAGGAGACAGAGAAAAACCTAACCTACTCACAGACTCAGTTGCCATGGTGATTGACTCAGAGTTTGATTTACCTCTCTTTCTGGAACTGAAAACCCGGAGTTTCCCTCATTTCAGGGTTAACTTACTCAGAGTTTTCACTAAACCCGCTTTCTGGAATACCCCTCAGGGCTACTACTTACCCAAAATGCACCACAGGCTTCTTCTTCGTCTTCTTCTTCATTATCGATGTTTGGGCGGCATGTAACCGCCCTCATCAGTCTCCTATGCAACGTGGTCGCTGCCCGGCAAGATTCAAAACATCAGGACAATAATGAATGGGACTTTCTGGTCAACAATTTAGTTATCCTTGGAAAATTTTACATACACAAATGTAAATATATGAAAGTGAAACCTAGATTCATTGTATTTCATAACGAATTTCTTTCCTTTACCAAAGCCCATAACATAATGAAAGGTAAATATGCAATTAAACTTTACAGTTTATTTGAAAAATATGATCTACGACAAAAGCCCTAGCTAACTTTCTATTTTATTTTTAATTTTATTTTATTTTATTTTTTGGAACTGATTTTTTATTTGACATATACGTACATACAAACACAAACTCAACAAACACAGAGGAGGTGTATATTATATTCAGTTATACTAACTTAAGGTTCTTTAAATGTCCTTTCCCTCTTTTTTTCCTGTTAACTCAATCTCTGCAGATAACATTCACTATTCTTGTACCCGTACGTCACACTTCCGACCATCCAATCCTCATCTTCGTTCCATTAACCCTGACCAGCATTCCATGTTAATGAGTACTTTACAAGTGAGAAAAACAACAATACAAAGTACGAGTACTATACAAGTGAGAGAAACAACAATACAGAGTACGAGTCCTTTCCAGGTGAGAACAACAACCATACAAAAAAAAAGGAAAAAACATACACTCTTACAATAAAAAAAAAGAAAGAAGAAGAAAAAAAAAAAAAAAAAAAAAGTTGGAGGTGACTAGAGTTCTGGCATTGCCTTTACTAATAATGACCATCTTTTATCAAACAAGTCTGTTTTCAACTGTAGCCTTGCTGTGATTTTTTCCATGATAAACACATTTTTTACCCTGTCTCTCCATTGCGGTATGCTTGGAGGCTGTGGCTTCAACCAGGAAGCTGTTATTGTCTTTTTTGCTATCAGCAGCAGGATTCTCAGTAAATATTTAGAGCTCTTATCAGTCATATTGTCAGGAATTATACCCAAAATGTAAAGCGTTGGTTCCAGAGGAAAATTAATACCCATAATCTGTTTAATCTCCTTTTGAATATTCTTCCAGAAATCCTGTATTTTTGGGCAATCCCAGAATATATGAGTGGAATCACCCACTGCTCCACACTCCCTCCAGCATAGATCAGTTGTATTGCTATATTTCGACGTAATGAACGGAGTGTAAAAGTACCGCATTTTCACTTTCCAATCGAATTCCCTCCATGTTGGGCTATTAGTTAGTTTATGTCCCTCTTTAAATGTTTCCTCCCACTCTTCTACTGATATTATGATATTTGCTTCCAGTTCCCATTTTTCTTTGATATCCAAGTTGTTATCATCGGATTCGTGTTGTAGTGCTTTATAGATTTTTGATATAACCCCTTTTTTTGACTTGTCCTCTGCGAATGACCATAATACTTCCTCTAATTTAGATGGAGTCTTATAGATGTTTTCCCATTCCTGGTGTTTCTGTAGATAATCTCTTAGCTGTAAGAATTTGTAAAAGTCATGAGCTGGTAGATTAAATTCTTTTTGAAGTTGTGTGAATGATTTCATTGTTTGTCCCTGAAACATTTGATCAATATATATTAGCCCCTTGTTAGCCCATTTGTTAAATCCTGAGTCCATGGTAGATGGTACAAAATCTGGGTTCTTTGCTATTTTAGTAGCCCTGCCTACAGAATTTGACAGTTTCAGCCACTTTCGTACTGCTGACCAAATTTTCATTGTTCCCCTTATCCACTCATTACCCAACCCGAGTCTCTTCCGAGCCCCTTCGTTTAAAAATGGGAGAGATTCTAAAGATACATTTTGACATGCATGTTGCTCCATCTCCACCCACATCGAATCTTTCTCTTTAGTGATCCACATAATTAAGGCTCTGAGTTGTGCTGCCCAATAGTAATTTCTTAAATTAGGTAGGTTCAACCCTCCCTTCTCTTTTTTGCTGAGAAGCGTCTTGTATTTAATTCTCGCTTTTTTACTTTGCCATAAGAATTTCGATATGATTTTGTCCAATTTTTTTAGAAAAGCTCCAGAAATCACAATAGGCAACGACTGGAACAAAAACAACAATCTTGGCAGTATATTCATTCTTACTGCTTCTACTCTTCCCACCAGAGTCAATGGTAAAATCTCCCATCTAGCCAAATCATCCTTTATCTCAGTTATCAGTTTCCCATAGTTAGCTTCAAATAGCTGTGCTGCACCAGGAGTGATAATTATACCCAGGTATCTAAACCCTTTTTCGGTCCATTTAAAATGGACCTTTTCTTTAAGTTCCACTGGACATTCTCCTGAGAGCATCACAGCCACTGACTTGGCTTCATTCGTCAAATACCCTGATATTTCACCATATTCTTTCAGGTTATCTAGTAGAGCCGGTATAGACGTGGAGGGCTCCGTTACATATGTTAATAAATCATCCGCAAATAACGATGTTTTATGTTCTATGCCCCCTTCGTCTTTTATTCCTTTTATGTTTTTATTTTGTCTTATTGACTCTGCTAACGGTTCAATACTTGCAGCAAACAGCAGCGGACTCAAACAATCTCCTTGCCTGACTCCTCTTTTGAGGTAGAAAAAGTCTGAGCAACAGCCATTGACTCTGATCCGCGATTTGGGATTTTTATAAACCATTTTTACCCAGTCTATAAACGTTGCATGAAACCCAAAAACCTCCAATGTTTGATATAAGAAGTTCCACTTCACACGGTCAAACGCCTTTTGTGCATCTAGGCTAAGCAGCATGGTAGGTTGGAGGTTGTTTTTAGCACATGATATAAGATTTAATGTTCTCCTAATATTTTTAGCCCCCTGTCTCCCCGGGATAAACCCTGTTTGATCTGGTTTGATTAATTTAGTTATATGTTTTTGCATTCTCTGTGCTAGTATGTTTGTTAATATTTTTAAATCATTACAAAGCAAGCTGATAGGTCTATATCCCTCACATGAAGTCGGATCTTTGCCCTCCTTATGTAGCACGGAAATTATGGCTTCTGACCAAGTATCTGGGGGATTTCCTGTTGACAGAGCATAGTTAAAAACTTTACATAATACTGGTGTTATCTCTTCTGCAAAACATTTATAAAATTCTCCTGGGAAGCCATCTGTACCTGGGGATTTGTTACTTTTAAGGGTTTTTATAGTGTCGTCTATTTCTTGTGATGAAATTGGTTTTATCATTTCAGATGCTTCTTCTGCCATTAATGCTGGTAAACGTAGTTTTTTAAAGAATTCTTGTGTTGTGGTCTCAATGACATTAGACTCTGAGTCGCTATATAAGTTTTTATAATAATCCGCAAAGGCCTCTGCTATCTCTGTTGGTTTAGCCATGATTAAATTGGAACTGGGATGTCTTATTTTTGTGACTATTCTGTTTGTTTGAGCTTTACGCAGTTGGAATGCCAGTAACCGGCTTGCCCTGTTGCCCATCTCATAATATCTTTGATTTATAAAACGAAGAGCTCCTTCTGCTTTATATGTTAAAAGTTCATATAAATCACGCCTATTTTTTTTTAATTCGAGGAGAATGGGGTTGTTAGATGTCCTTTTATGTTCTAACTCCAACTCTCGGATTTTGCTTTCTAACTTTCCTTGCTGTTCCAATCGGGCTTTTTTCAATCTGGATGTTATTTCTATTATTTTTCCTCTTATGACTGCTTTTCCTCCCTCCCACAGAATTGATGGTGAGACCTCGCCATTGTCATTTATTTGAAAGTATTCCTTTAAATTTTGCTTTAGTTCTTTGACAACCTTTTCATCTGATAGGATTGACACATTGAGTCTCCAATACCTAAAGAAGGATTCCCTGCCCAACTCAAGAGATAGTATGACAGGGGCGTGATCACTTAAAGTTATGGACTCTATACTGCAGTTCCTGACTTTGTGTATCTGTTGTTTTGACACACAAAAAAAGTCTATTCTCGAATAACTACCATGTGGGTTAGAATAGAAGGTAAAATCCCTTCCTTTAGGATTATTATGTCTCCATGGATCAATAAGGCCTAATTCTTTTATAACATTATTTAGTACTCTGGATTTTTTTGTATTAGGTCCCCTCTCTGATGGCAGCCTGTCTAATTTACCATTCTGTATGGTATTGAAATCCCCCCCCATAATTATCATCCCTTGACCATTACTGGTAACTATATTAGCTATGTTTTTAAAAAATGATTCATTTTCTTCATTTGGGGCATAGATGTTTAATATCGAAATAGTCATATCTCCTATTGTGCCAACCACCATGATGTATCTTCCCATATCATCTTTAATCACTTTCTCTGCGGAAAATGGTAGGGATTTATTAATTAGTATGGCCACCCCCCTTTTCTTGCCATATGAAGCATAGAATACTTGGTTTACCCATTCCCTTTTCAGTTTTTTATGTTCAATCACACTCAGGTGAGTTTCTTGTATTAGTGCAATTGCACATTGTAGTTTCTTCAACTGACTCAATATTTTCTTTCTCTTAATGGGATGATTTAAGCCATGCACATTATAAGAAACAAGGTTCAACCTATTCATGATACTTTAAGATGTAGGCCACCAGCTCTGTTCCTCCTGTAAATCAAAACAACTGTGCAAAACGATACACAGCGAAAAAAACGAACAAACAATACACATCTCCCTCTGAACTAATATACAACAATAACATACTATGACTCCCAAAAGTCCCATCATCAGAGAGATGCGGCGAAGTCTCTCTGGGGAAATAGCACAATGTGCACCTGCAACTTCCCAGCTGTAATTAGGCTAAGTTGCTACTTACTCAGATTGAGCTCCAGTTTTTCTCATTCAACCAATTTTGACATTAATCTGTATAGGTAGTACTTAAATCCCATAACTAGCTCCTTTTTAAACTCTTTGAACATTGTATTAGATAGATATTCAGATTGTCCACATTATATATACTTCAGGATTGTCACTTATTTTCCCCTTTAGTTCCAGACTGTTATCCAGTCCTTACCACTGTGAACCTCAGAGTTCACTGAATGAGGGCTTGTAGATCTGCCTCTGTGATGCGTGGCTGTCTCCTCTTCCCCTTCTGTCCTGTCCCAGCGGTCCAGCTGCCCTGCATCCTCACTCTCTGTAGTTTCTCCCACTCGTCCTCCTCCACATGAATCCCCATGTCCTTCAGCATGGGTGCAGCCTCCATCAGTGTGGTGAATGTCTTAGTCCCTTTTTCCAGAAACACCTTCAGTTGTGCAGGATATGGAGATTGTGCCTTTATGTTTTTCTCCTTCAATTTTTTTATTACATCCCGCACTTGTTTCCTCTTCTTCTGTATTTCGGTAGTGTAGTCTTGGTTGAAGTAGATGGTCCGTCCCTCATATGTTATTTTTTGTTTCCATGCTTGCTGTATGATGCGGTCTTTCACCTGGTGATCTATGAAGCGGGCAATGATGGCTCGCGGGGGGGCCGTGCTCTCTTTCGGTTTGGCAATCAGCGAGCGGTGCGCTCTTTCGATGCGGATGTCCACGGCCGCTGGAATCTGTAGTGATGAACGGATGAAGTCCGTCACAAATCCTATGGTGTCGTTTTTCTCAGAGCCCTCCGGGATGCCGTATATCCGAATGTTATTACGTCTCGATCTTGATTCCAAGTCGTCACATTTTGCAGCTAACATGGCCTCTTGGTGAAGAAGAAAGGCGACTGATCTTTCCAGCCGCGCTGCCCTGTCTTCAGTCTCCCCCAACCTTTCTTCCATGTCCACTGTTCGCAGCTCCAGCGAAACAGTTCTCTCCACAAGCTCCTTTAGATTAGTTTCTAGTCTCACCAGAGCGCTCTTGTTGTCATTTGCCGCTTCTGTGTGCTCTTGTCTTAGCTTGCGCAGCTCCGCCAATATTACCGAGTCCTGTTCCCCACCGACGGGTCCCTTATCCGGCTTGGCTCCCCATGCAGAGTCCGTACCTTCAATATTCGCATTATCTTTTTTGTTAGACCTTGTCTCCATCTTTTTTTTTGTTTTGTTAACTTTCGTTGTCACTTTTCCTTGACTTTGGCCCGCTTTCTGTTGTTAATAATGTTTAAAAGAGCTAGTTTTAATTGGTTTCTTGAGAGCTTACTTTTTAGGCTGTCTTATCCAACATGGCGCCACCGGAAGTCTGTTTAATTTTATTTTAACCTTTTTACTTGTAAATTCTCTCTTTTGCACTCTTCCTATGCACCTGTGCCTCTGAAACGTTAAAAAAAAGGATGTAAGCCATGTTGTTTGTACATGATTGTTTGCATATTTTGTTAAATAAAGTTACAAAAAAAAAAAAAGATTCAAAACATCATGGCGGAGCAACGGCAGCTGGCAGCTGAAGTAGCGCTTCAATACAGATGTAACTACACGCACACTTTGTAACATATATATATATATATATATATATATATATATATATATATATATATTTCATGTATAATGTTGCATTGTTGTGGCTGCACAGGTCTATACGCCTCCTTCATTATGTGCAACAAGCTAAAGATTTAAGTTGCACAAATATACAATTATCAACACACACAGTTTTTATTGGTCAAAAATGTATTTCTTCCATTATGATTATGAACAAAGCGGTCTGTTTTATACCGGTAAAAAGTTGGTTTTATATTGGACATTCACAGTTGTTTGACATTCAAAAGACAACAACAAACAACAATAATAAAATAAGTAATGATAATAATAAATACTAGCACTGTTAAATGGTGATTAAGTTTGGCATAATGACAGTACATCATGGCAGAGCAGTTTTATTGGATGTCATTGTACTGTTTGAGGTGACAGGTGTTCAAAGTGACTCAGCCTACACACATGACAGAATGTGCAGGTGGAAATGCTGTATCTATATATTGACATTCAATGAACTAATCACTTGATTGACACATGATGTCAGCGTTGTGACACTTATGAGAAGTGATGATGGTTGTCATCACCATAACAGGTTGGATTATTTCAAAAACAATATAAAGGATCTTCAAAGTGCAAAGTTCAAGTTTTTGAGTGTGGCATGTCATGTCATTGCTTACCTGTGGCAGTGAATTAATTATTATGTATAAAAGGAGGCGTCTGCGAGCTCTGGCTCGCCTACGCCTCGCATTTTGCATGTTGAGAAGCATGAGAGAGCTTGCAGACATGTTGCTAGTGGGTAAAGATTGGCCAGCTTCATTTTTGGACAATTTCAACAGTCACAGGTGTGTTCAGATTTTGGTGCAGCACCTCTGCTCTGCAAGCAGATGGAGTGCCTACGAAAGCACTCCATCTGCTGGCTTGGCTGAGGTACTGCACCAAAATCCACATTTGCAGTACCTCTGCTCTGCCAGCAGATGGAGTGTTTTCCCACCAATCTTTTAGTATGTCTGAATGGACCCAAGTAGTAGTATGCAGTATGCCAGTGGGCCTTCAGATTTTGGTGCAGTACCTCTGGTCTGCCAGCAGATGGAGTGTTTTCCCACCAGCAGATGGAGTGCCTATGGCTGCGTCCGAAAGGCCAAGTAGTATGGATTGTAGTAGACCAAATTAGTATGTAGTTTGTCCGAAACCGTAGTAGGGAGGAGTAGTATGCTACCACCCCTACTAAACACGCCTACATTGTAGTATGATGGCAGAGCATACTGCAGGGCTACTACTTACCCAAAATGCACCATGGGCTTCTTTGTCTTCTACTTAATTGTAGACATTGCACGGCATGTTACCGCCATCATCAGTCTCCTATTTAAATGCAACGTGGTCGCTGCCCGGCAAGATTCAAAACATCATGTATGTATGTATGTATATATATATACATATATATATATATGCCTATGAAAGATGCCTATGATGCCTATGAAAGAGCTCTGCCAGCAGATGGAGTGTTTTCCCACCAATCTTTGAGTATGTCCGAATGGACCCAACTTGTTTTGTAGGTAGGAATAGTATCGAGTGGTAGTACGTAGTACGTAGTATGCAGTATGCCAGTGGGCCTTTCGGACGCAGCCTGTGTGTTTTGTACCAGGTTGCAGTCACTCCAAGCTGCAGGAAGCGAGTGAAAGCTATGACGTCACATACGCGACCGCCTCCTGTGTAGTTTTTCTAATTACGTTTATTTCAAAATCTTATATCTCAACAGTTTTACCACAAAGTGTGACTTTCTTGACCTTAAAATTAATGTTTTAAATTCATTAACAACATATTTGGATTTCATGTCACAACTCAAATGGGACCAAAAGATAATATTTCTCTCCTCATTTACTGCCATTCATATTTTTTCCGATCTAAGCGAAGAGCATGGATACCAAGAGGCGAAGCTCCGTTGAATTTCTGCCAGCAGCCACCAGGGGCGCTGCTGTAGCGCTGTCGCCATCTTGGACTGTTCAGCTTTGACTGTTGCGCCCAGACAACATGCAAGATGTCAAGGAGAGAGGAGAAAGAAAGTAAAAGAAAACAGTATAGTGCAATTAATATATATATACACACATAGCCTACATATTATTATTATTATTATTATTACTGTCCCCTTACTGTGACCATGTGACGTCACCATTAATGTGTTTCTAGTTAAATATTGATTTATTTTTTTTATTTCTTTATTTTTTCTTAAAAATTTTTGTAGATTGGCTTATAGGGTGATTTTGAAGGAGTAATTAAGTTAATCTTCTCATAAGTGGGTGTAATATGTAGAGATCCCATCTAGGCCATTTTTCTTCATTTTGGTTTTTTTAAAGCCACAGTGTGTAGGAATTTCTCCCATCTAACGTTGAAATCATATATTGCATTCAAACAGATGGCGCACTCTAGCGCCTCACTGTTTCAAACACGTATTGCAACAACTGTAGCGCTGTGGACCAAAAAGCTATGATAACACTGATGAAACCATGTCATCTGATACTACATGGAGTATTCATTCAGGCTCCTACACAGACACACGCGACGCGAGTTGACAAATCCCCTCGTCACCATGCTGGCTGTGTTTACAACGTAGGACTGTTGGGGTGGATGTAAATTGAAACAGCTGTTAGTGGCCAGCGGCACTACTGCCGCATAAGTCCCACTCTTTGAGCATAATGCAGGATCATGTATTATGCAGCATCACGGAAGACGGAATCCTTGTCGCCAAGAAAGTCCTAAAGGGAATCAAAAAGGCAGCGTGACCGGCGAATTAAAAAAACAAGGGTCAGCATTGGGGTTGCCTTTCCCAGGGGCGCAGTGATGCGAGGAGAGGGATTAGGCTGTTAGCGACTGGCCGCTAACAGCGGCTAACAACGGCGCAGTGATGCGAGGAGAGGGATTTGGCTGTTAGGGACTAGCCGCTAATAGCGGCTAACAGCCAACAGCGGCGCTGGCCTGTGATTGCATTACCATCCTCCCTCAGCAGCTCTCTGTACCTGGGAAAGGCTACCCCGATGTGGGCCTTTGTTTTTTTTAATTCGCTGGTCACGCTGCCTTTTCTATTCCCTTTTGCGCTTTCTTGGCGACAAGGATTCCGTCTCCCATGATGCTGCATATGCATGATCCTGCATTATGCTCAAAGAGTGGGACTTAGTTTCAAATTTGCCAGGGTAGTAGTGAAGCGCCTCTTGCTCCTCTCCTTCGGCTCCTCAGCCACGCAGTGCTGGCCTGGCTCTCAACGAAAACGCCGAAGGCGGTGCTGTATGTCCCTTGCTGGCGGTGTATTCTCAAGATGGCGAAACGTAATGGAACCCCACAGACGACTTACCCGCACAATGTACAAACAAATCTGAAATTCTCCTTTTACAAGAATAAGTCAGACTATTGGTGGAGGTAATAGTACACCAGTGATGACATATTTATGAATGCAGACATCAATTTTTGCCAATAAACAACTGAAAATGTTACACAATGTCCCTTTAAAGTCTAAATTTTGCTTTACAAAAACGTGAAAAATCAGCTGTGACCAAGCTATCACGAGATGAGTAGCATTGTAAGCATAATTAATAGCGATATACTTCAGTTTGTCTGTGTGTTTTTGTATGCAAGCGGGGGCCTGTATCACGAAGCGAGATCAACCTTTCCTGGCTTACCGAGACCTATCCTGGGTTGACTAACCCTAACAATGGCAATCAGGATAATCGGTATGACGCTGGATGTCAACTCGGTAACTCAACCCAGAGTTGCTTTATCAAGAGCCGTGAACGCGCACGCAGCGGACCAATCACAATCATGAGAGAAGCGCAGCGTCACTGAGCGTCACTGAACGTCCTCACAGAGCGCCGTATGTGAGGGGGAAAAAGCATTTCTCGTGAGGATCAGACATTAATTCTGCTAAAATATGATGACGAGAAAAGCAACATTACAGAAAAGGCCAACACCATGGCAGCTGCAGGAGGAGGAAACATGCGTGGCAACGCATAATGGGATGAATAATGTTTAGTTTTAGTTTAGATTAGTTTATTTGCACATAATGTTAAAAACAGACAGTATAAAATTTACAAGACTAAAAAAAGAAAAGTGCCGGAGAAGTTAGAAGCCACTAAAAGCTTATCAAAGAAATTCCCCTGTCAAAACATCAATGAAATCACATAATAGAGAAGAAAAAAAATAGAAAAGTAAAAATAGGAAAGAAGAAATAGAGGACAGAGGTTAAAATCAAGACAAAACAATGTAGCAAATAAAATTATGTGTAGGTTAAATTACTCATCACTGGTTCAAGTAGCTACAGTACCTGTACCTGTACGTCTGACACTGATCACACCCTTGAATCCCATGAAATCAATGCTGCGCAGATGAATTGCCTGTATTACAATTATCGTCTAACATCATTGCGTCTGATAAACTGTTCTTCTTTGTCTTAATGTTATATGCTACAATAAAGCTTAAAGCTGATGCCACAATTAAATCATATCAACACCAAATTGATAGTCTGAATAAAATCATCCTGATATTGAGCTGTGTTAGAAATTAACAGCTGCGTAAAAATAAACCTAGTCTTCCTCTTTAAAAAACAAAAAGGAAAATCCCTCAAACACCATGAAGTGTAGACATGATAGGCTACTTTCCACATTTTCAGCAGCAAAGCTGTCAATTAGGCCCATTATGTTTAACAGGGATCATTTCCTCCAACAAAACAAAATGTTGGCACTAATTAATGGTGCTATTAAGTGTCCGCAAATTATCAGTTTTTTTCTTATGAAGGGGTGGGATGAAATTTGGACTTCTTTCCACTCCCTTTTGAAAAATCTTTTCATTGTCTGTTGTTGTTGTTGCTTTCTTTTCTTTTTTAATGTTCAAAATAAACTTTCAAATCAAAATCAATCAAATTAATTAAACTTCCCGTCATGACTGGGCTGCATTTCTGTCAGCGGAGTCATTTTTTTTCCGAACAGCTGATTGGCCAGTGGGTGGTGCTTTTTATAGGATCAGATTCAACCCTGAACTTAACGTGCTCCGGAGCAGGATAGCAGTTCAGAGTAAGTTACCATGGTGATCTACCCCGATAAGAACTGAACCGGCTTCGTGAGACCGAAAACCCAGGGTTAACCCTGAAGTTACCTCGCTGAGACATTAATCCTGCTTCGTGATACAGGCCAAGGGTCTGCTCCGGTCTGCTGACAGTCCAAAATGGCGGCGGTAGGACGAAACCATGGGCGAGTCTGTTGCTATGGGGCGTTCTATTGAGTTTCGCCTCTTGGTATCCATGCTCTTTGGAACAGCTGACTTCCGAGTGTGACGCGTGCAAAAAACGTCATCGTGGTCGACCGAAGTGTATTTTCTTTTTATCTATCATAAACAGCAGCAGTCACGGCATACATTCTGACTATATTAACGGATACACCCGGACCGTATTACTTGACAACATAAAGGTAGTTACTGGCGTATTTATCAGAGTATAGAGTAAGTAGTAAATCTGAATTTGGCAGCCGTCATCTCTTGCAGTACTACGTTAACCAGAGTTCTTCGCTCTCGCGTCGAAAACGCAAGAGGTCAAAACGCAGGACAGGTAATTGAAAGACAACGCGCGTGGTATATTGATTAAGAAACATTGGGTAGTTGCATCACTCGAAGTTCTTTGTGACTGGTGACGATTCCGTGTGGATGTCTGTAATAGTCTGTGGTGGTTTTTCTTGACGGTACAACAACAACAAGCAGCCAGTCCCGAGCACAACACAAGTCCTATCAAGTGCTGTTTAGGTAAGAGCCGCCACAGAACGTCACTGTGCAGTAACGAGCACACACGACCTTTAACATGAGGTGCCTTCAAGCTGTAAGCTACAGTCGGACCACCACAGCCTGTCCGTCAGCTGGCTCTGTCATTACCAGTGACTGCTGACAGGAATATTAATGTTCAACGCCAAATTTATGAATGAATCGGGCTGTCTTGGTAAAAGGCATTCCAGCGGTTTCTACAGATTTCCTTGTAGGCTTTCACCGGGAAAGCTCTTTCCGACAGAAATCCATCAGGAAATTATTTTAAACCACAACTTTTTTTCCCTATTTTTAATCAAGACATCCAGTTCTGGTTGAAAGCTCTCGAGGAAAATTTCTCCCAACCGCCATCCTGCTCAGGTAAAACTAACACTGACTATATATGGGATATATGTCTTTGTGATGTGGTTGGGATCTATCCCAGAAAGCCTTGAAGTGTTTGAGACATATGGAGGAAGGCTCTGATGAAGTGTGGCCTTCAGTGTGTTTGGAGCTGTGGACTTGACCTCAGCATGTTGTTGCCTCTGCAGCTACAAGTTTCACCATTTGTATCTCGCATGTCTCTCAGCTTTATAAAACACAAAGAAAGAAGTATTTTGATCATTTACTGAAGTGAAACTACTAATACCCCACTGTGAAAATACTCCACTACAAGTAAAATGACTACATTTAAAGCTTTACTGACTTAGAATTTGTGATGTGAGCTCCAGGAGTCCATCATGCAGACTTTGAACAGGTCTACAATGCAAAGGGGTCAGTGGTATTGGTGACAGTAACAACAGCCTACCTCTTCATAGACCATAGTGGTCTGAGATACATGGGTGAAAACATCTGACCTCTGCTAACCCAGCTTAAATGTTGATCTGACATTGCATATAATGGAGCATTATTATAGTAACTCCTAAAGTGAACATGGTTGACACTTAATGCGAAATTAACTGTTTCCAGTACAGGGTGGCACAGTGGTGCAGTGGTTGGCACTGTTACAATTAAGAGGGTTCGGGTTTCGAATCTTCCTTCTGTGTGGAGTTTGTGTATTTTCTCTGTTTCAGTGTGGGTTTTCTAAGGGTTCTCCAGCTTCCTCCCACTGTCCAAAGACATTCGGGTTAGATTAATTGGCGTCTCTAAACTGTTCGGGGTGTGAGTAGTTGAATGTCTCTATGTGTCTGGTGATCTGCCCAGGCTGTAGCCCACCTCTTGCCCAGTGTCAGCTGGGTTAGGCTCCAGCCCCCTGCGACCGTTAACAGGATAAGTGTTAACAGAAAATGAATGAATGTTTCCAGTACAGCTGGTATTTTTCCAGTTTAAAATTCAGGAGCAGAAAAGAGTAACAGTCTGGTGGGTATGGTGGTTATGATATATTCACCAGAGCACAGTCTAGCTCCTCTCATAGGGAATATATTTATCTGAGCTGTGGAGTGCTGATTTGTTTATGTTGTGAATAAAGTCACAGTTGCAGTACCAGGGCCCTATTTCAGAAAGCAAGATTAGTGAAAACTCTGAGTATGTTGAACCTGAGATGAGGGAAACTCTTGAGTTTTCTGTTTTACAAAGCCAGTTCAGCGAAACCCTGAGTCAGTAACTATGGCAACTTATTCTGTGAAACAAACCTGCTGGCTCACAGGTTTGCTTCATCTAAGCCTGAGGCTGAGCGTGTAGCAGGAAGGAGAAATATGGCATGTCCTTTTGTGAATGAAGTTGTGGACATTGGGGTACAGTTTATTCAGAGGCTGTTGCGTAAGGAGAAGGTGATTAGACCCCGTTTGGATGCGTCTGGAGTGTCGTATGAAGCACATCTGACACTACTTTCTTACCTTGGTAAGGTAGACAACAAGCTACACTGTTAATTTTATCAGCACAAGCCTTCTTTTGAGCTTGGCCAGTAACATTGATCTCTATGCACAACCGCCTATGAAACGAATGCGCAGGCCAGGGGCCGTCTACAAAGTGCAACACCGAAAAGAGATGTAACAAAATTAATCAATAATGTCAGTACTATGCAGTGTAGCGTCCCCAAAATCACAACGAGACGACAGGAGACTTCTACTTCTACGGGTTGAGTCAGCTTGGCAGCAACGCCAACAACCTAACGATAGAACAACTGTGCTGCTCCGCTGATCTCATTTATTTTCTTCAAAACTCATATTTTACAAAACAAGGCTTCACTTCCTGTTCATTGCATATGTACGGTAGCCGCACAGGACCAATATAAAGATTCACAGAAGTCAAATATATAGGAATTAAGTAACCATACATGTTTACCAACCTCTTCAACATTACAATAAAACATATTTCTCTCTGTATAACAACAAGTCATACCATTTAACAATAAAATAAACTCATCACTGACAAATGGAGCTTACATTCCAGCCCCTAATTGTTACTGCTGACACATAACAATTACATAGCATATTAAAGCGTCATTTTATTCCGAACTCAGGACTTAATGTATGACTAGGGTTGGGATCCGGATTCGGTTCTTTTTTGGAACCGGGTCCAAAGTTCCGGTTCCGGAACCAGTTCCATCACATTTGGAGTAACGGTTCCTGCAAACAGTTCCTAGATTGTAAAAAAAAAAAAAAAAAACGTCACGTGCATTTCCATTAGAGTGTGCCACGGGCCGCATATTTCAGTCCGAACCTGACCGAGCCCGACATTATTTAATTACTAAAGCACTGAGTTTGTGTCACACAGTTGTTATGGTTACAGGCTATTTAACAGACGGGAGACCTCCGTGTTTGAGACGGGAGCGGGCGGCGGGAGGTCCGAGGCTTCCAGCGAGGGGAGAGGGAGCAATATAGCAAAAAAAGATAAAACAGGAAAAACCTGTCTCCCTCTTTTATTTAATTTTCAGCATTTAATCAAGGCGAAGGCAGGCGGTGGGAGGTCCGATGCTTCCAGTGAGGGGAGCGGTAGAAACAAACAGCCAATGTGAGTGTGTTCTGTTCAGGTGTTGTCACAGAAATAACAGTGCCCAAGCATGAATTCATATAAGTATTTTTTATTACATTGTTGTGGTTAATTTGAGGTAATAGTGTTACTGTAGAAATCAGAGAATCACTTTTTGTTGTTATATATTCTCAGGGAGATGATATAAGCTCTAAATCTGAAATACACACCACAGACAAATGTGTATTTTCATCTAATTGTACTGTGCAACAGTAAGAATAAAGTTTTTGTATTTGTATGATTGCATTTCTGTTTATTATACTTATTTAAGTATAGCAAGTATAATGAATATAATGTAGGAATCGGTAAGAGGAATTGCTAAGGAATTGGATCGTTAAGAAGGAATCGGTATGGAATCGGAATCCTTAAAATCCTAACGAGTCCCAACCCTATGTATGACTCTGACGTATTTAAACCTAAAGTTATCTTAATGTCTTAACTTTAAAATCCACATTTAACTGAATTCAGAGTTTACTCAAATTAAACATGTGGCATACATCCCATGCTTTAAGCCAAAGTAAATCTCACATGAATATCTACTCTTACTCATCCATTTCAAGTAACAGACACAATTTATCTATTGGCCTTTTCAAAACACTAGTTTTAGTTTAACAAATACACATCTGACAAGTCCCTTTGAGCCTTTGTGTCCTTTCAACCTTTTCCATCCACCAGGAGCCTCTTGGTGCACTGTCATCAACCATGAGGACGACATCTCCAGGTTTCAGATTTCTCCTGGTCACTGACCACTTCTGTCTCTCTTGTAGAAGCGGTAAATACTCCTGAGTCCAACGCTTCCAAAAGATGTCAGACAGGTACTGCATCTGTTTCCACCTCCTCTTGGCATACAGATCCTCTTTTTGAAACACTCCAGGTGGTAGGACTGGTTGTCTTTTAAGGAGAAGTAGATGGTTAGGTGTGAGTAGTGTTGTCACAGTACCAAAATTGGGACCCATGGTATGATACCAGTGAAAGTATCACGGTTCTGAGTAGTTTCACAATACAGCAAAAATTAGGCAGATGTGCCTTTTGTCATTTATAACAAGATAAATCACTACATCAATACATCAATCATATTTCAATGGAATAATTCATACTTCAAAAACTGCATCAACAAGTGATTAACATGTAATTTGTAATTTGTTACTTTGTAATGTAATTTAGGAGCACAGTGAAAATTTTAAATAACACATTTAATAGGAAACGACAAGATACAAAGGCTCCTCTGGAGCCACCCTCTCCTCCATCATGTGTGTGGTAAGGGCCCAGCACACACACACAGGGCTACATTGGGCCTGCTGCTCTACTATTAGACACAAAGGATGTCTTTAGTCCACTGGCTTTTGTAGTAGGGTCCCCTGGCACGCTTAGCTGAGTTCATTGGATGAACTGTCTGTGACCCCCGTTCATCCCACAACCGGCAGGATTCGCCTTTCGTTTCTGCTGCTGGTTGAACTCTGTACTCGCACAGCGTGCTCCTGAATGACTTCTTTTGCTCGCACAAAACTATTGGTACCAGCAGACCCTTGTTATTGGCCTACCACTGACAGTATCCTCAACTTCACAAAGCAACGTCTAGAGGCAAATGGTTGCGGTTTCAAAATCTGGGTAAGAATTTTCCTCACAGAACGATTCTGTCTTTCCCAGATGCCACCAAAATGTGACCTGGCTGGTGGGTTAAACAACCAGGTAATGCCTTTCTGCACGAGTGTCTCTGAAATTTTTAAATGATTCCAGTCTTTGATTGCTTCATGCATTTCCTTCTCTGCTCCCACCAGATTTGTGCCATTATCTGATCTCATAACAGATACCTGGCCTCTCCTGTCAACAAATCTCCTGAAGGCATTTATGCACGTATCAGTATAATGAATGGGCATCTATGGACATCTATGTAATACACCATACCTCTTGACTCTACTCCGACCACGTGTTACTTCAAAAGGCCCAAAATAGTCTGTGCCCACATTGGTAAATGGTGGCTTGTCAGGTATCAGGTGATCGTGAGGCAAATTAGCCATTCTCTGTTAGCCAGGTTTTGCTGAGATGTTCCTACATGTTGCACATTTTGACAGTATCTAATAGCAGAGTCTGCTTGAGGAATCAAAATGTTTTCTCTGTTTAGATAGAGAATAATTCCTTCCACTATGTCCTGTTTCTTGATGAATACATCTGAGGATCAAAGTAGAAACATGATGATTTCTAGAAAGGATCACAGGATGCTTAACTTTTGTTGGCAACGTAAACCGATGCAGCCTTCCTCCAACCCTTAAAGAGATAGTGCACCCAAAAATGAAAATTCAGTCATTATCTACTCACCCATATGTCGAGGGAGGCTCTGGTGAAGTTTTGGAGTCCTCACAACACTTAGGGAAATCCGTGGGAGAAGTGGCTAGCAGCACAACTGCACACCTTATGAATGACTGCGACCCAGATTGAAATGTCCAAGAAAACTGAATTGAAACCGTAAAATATGTTATATATATATATTGGTCTGAGTGGGCGGAAGTTCGCTGCATAGATCAGCCTCTCATTGGGTGGAACGAGCCACCCGCCGAAGTCCCGCCCTACCACTTCCGGTTGTGTAGCAGTTTTCAACACGTCCTTTACTAACTTTTGCGGTGTTTATTGAAACCATAAAATATCTCCATACTGCTTGTCCGTAGTGATCCAAGTGTCCTGAAGCCCTGTCATAAAAAGTTGTTTGGAAAAACATATATACAGTACAGGCCAAAAGTTTGGACACACCTTCTCATTCAATGCATTTGACTATTTACATTGTAGATTCTCACTGAAGGCATCAAAACGATGAATGAACACGTGGAGTTATGTACTTAACAAAAAAAGGTGAAATAACTGAAAACATGTTTTATATTCTAGTTTCTTCAAAATAGCCACCCTTTGCTCTGATTACTGCTTTGCACACTCTTGGCATTCTCTCGATGAGCTTCAAGACGTAGTCACCTGAAATGGTTTTCCAACAGTCTTGAAGGAGTTCCCAGAGGTGTTTAGCACTTGTTGGCCCCTTTGCCTTCACTCTGCGGTCCAGCTCACCCCAAACCATCTCGATTGGGTTCAGGTCCGGTGACTGTGGAGGCCAGGTCATCTGCCGCAGCACTCCATCACTCTCCTTCTTGGTCAAATAGCCCTTACACAGCCTGGAGGTGTGTTTGGGGTCATTGTCCTGTTGAAAAATAAATGATCGTCCAACTAAATGCAAACCAGATGGGATGGCATGTCGCTGCAGGATGCTGTGGTAGCCATGCTGGTTCAGTGTGCCTTCAATTTTGAATAAATCCCCAACAGTGTCACCAGCAAAACACCCCCACACCATCACACCTCCTCCTCCATGCTTCACAGTGGGAACCAGGCATGTGGAATCCATCCGTTCACCTTTTCTGCGTCTCACAAAGACACGGCAGTTGGAACCAAAGATCTCAAATTTGGACTCATCAGACCAAAGCACAGATTTCCACTGGTCTAATGTCCATTCCTTGTGTTTCTTGGCCCAAACAAATCTCTTCTGCTTGTTGCCTCTCCTTAGCAGTGGTTTCCTAGCAGCTATTTGACCATGAAGGCCTGATTCGCGCAGTCTCCTCTTAACAGTTGTTCTAGAGATGGGTCTGCTGCTAGAACTCTGTGTGGCATTCATCTGGTCTCTGATCTGAGCTGCTGTTAACTTGCGATTTCTGAGGCTGGTGACTCGGATGAACTTATCCTTAGAAGCAGAGGTGACTCTTGGTCTTCCTTTCCTGGGTCGGTCCTCATGTGTGCCAGTTTCGTTGTAGCGCTTGATGGTTTTTGCAACTCCACTTGGGGACACATTTAAAGTTTTTGCAATTTTTCGGACTGACTGACCTTCATTTCTTAAAGTAATGATGGCCACTCGTTTTTCTTTAGTTAGCTGATTGGTTCTTGCCATAATATGAATTTTAACAGTTGTCCAATAGGGCTGTCGGCTGTGTATTAACCTGACTTCTGCACAACACAACTGATGGTCCCAACCCCATTGATGAAGCAAGAAATTCCACTAATTAACCCTGATAAGGCACACCTGTGAAGTGGAAACCATTTCAGGTGACTACCTCTTGAAGCTCATCGAGAGAATGCCAAGAGTGTGCAAAGCAGTAATCAGAGCAAAGGGTGGCTATTTTGAAGAAACTAGAATATAAAACATGTTTTCAGTTATTTCACCTTTTTTTGTTAAGTACATAACTTCACGTGTTCATTCATCGTTTTGATGCCTTCAGTGAGAATCTACAATGTAAATAGTCAAATGCATTGAATGAGAAGGTGTGTCCAAACTTTTGGCCTGTACTGTATATACATGTAAAAATATATTTCATGTATAATGTTGCATTGTTGTGGCTTCACAGGGCGTAATCCTTCATTATGTGCAACAAGCTAAAGATTTAAGTTGCACAAATATACAATTATCAACCCACACAGTTTTCATTGGTCAAAAATGTATTTCTTCCATTATGATTATGAACAAAGCGGTCTGTTTTACACCGGTATAAAGTTAGTTTGATATTGGACATTCGCATTCGTTTGACATTCAAAAGACAACAACAAACAACAATAATAAAATAAGTAATGATAATAGTAAATACTAGCACTGTCAAAACAAATAATGATTAAATTTGGCATAATGACAGTACATCATGGCAGAGCAGTTTTATTGGTTGTCATTGTACTGTGTGAGGTGACAGGTGTTCAAAGTGACTCAGCCTACACACATGACAGAATGTGCAGGTGGAAATGCAACTAATCACTTGATTGACACATAATGTCAGCGTTGTGACACTTATGAGAAGTGATGATGGTTATCATCACCATAACAGGTTGGATTATTTCAAAAACAATATAAAGGATGTTCAAAGTGCAAAGTTTAAGTTTTTGAGTGTGGCATATCATGTCATTGCTTACCTGTGGCAGTGAATTAATTATTGTGTGCAAAAGGAGGCGTCTGCGAGCTCTGCAACGTTTTGCATGTTGAGAAGCATGAGAGAGCTTGCCAGCTTCATTTCTGGACAATTTCAATAGTCACAGGTGCGTTCAGATTTTGGTGCAGTACCTCTGCTCTGCCAGCAGATGGAGTGTTTTCCCACCAATCTTTTAGTATGTCTGGATGGACCCAACTTGTTTAGTAGGTAGGAGTAGTATCTAGTGGTAGTACGTAGTAGTAGTAGTATGCAGTATGCCAGTGGGCCTTTCGGACGCAGCCCTTGTGCGTATTGGTGGTTAATACAGCATTATCGCCACCTCTTGGATTGGAAGCGCATTACACCTATAATGGGATTTTATTGCGAAAAATAGCTCAAATGCGACCCCCAGTGGTAAAATTAGGTATATAATTTGATATATCGGTTCGATATTTGGCTTTAAATCAAACCGGTTGGAAAATTTTAAAACCGGCACAAGCCTAATTCATTATCATATTAGCATAAGGTTTTCCCTTACCTTCAGCGTCTTTTATTACACCAAAGACAGGATCTGCAGCAATTTTAGCTTGCCTGTTTATAAATCTGACCAGATCTGAAAATGTTGCTCTCATTCCACTTGTTTCTTGAATGTTAAAGGCAGAGACTCTCCACATTTCTCTCATTTTATATGGTAACTTAGAAACAATGACTGAGATTAATGGGATTGTCCGTTTCCTGAAGCTGACTAATGTCCTGCATTGCGTTGTTACAGCCAGTAAGAAACAGGGAATAGCTATGAATAGCCTTAGTATCATCTAGTTTCATTTGTGGCCTGTTGAATGCTCTGGTCATGTATGCAGTTGCAACTTTCAGTTTGTTACCGTGATTATAACTTAGCAATTTCCTTGCCTTGCTGTAGCCTTGATAAGGACTCATGTGCTGACAACTTCTAACCATGTCTCTGGGCTCACCTCTGGTAAATTGTTCAAGGTAATATAACCTGTCACTGTCATTATCTGTTTTTGTCATGAATCGTATGTTCAAAAGCCCTTATGAATGGTTTGAACTTAAGTAGATCACCACTGAAAATAGGAACATCTCTTTGGGCAAATGTGACTGTCTGTTGTTTTACCAACATCTCAGTAATGTCATTTTGTTTCAGCATCACTTCACATAGGTTTACTGAATTACTGCTGACATCAGCATGCTGTGTGTCACTTTCTTGTTTTACTTGTTGGTCTTTAGCTTTTACCTGTTCAGTATGCTCATTATTTATTTCTGTCTCGTGGCAGCTTGTCTGTTGGTTGTCTGCTAAGCTTGCCCCAAGATAAACTATTTCTTCACCTTTACAGCTCTCATACTCACAGATTTCCAACACCTTTATTTTTGCTGTAGAAAGTTGTTCCTTCTTTGCCTTTAACTTGCATGCTTCGATGTCTAGTGCCTGTCTCTGTTTCAGGGATGCTGCACGTGCGTGGGCGGATCTAACGGGGTGGCATAGGGTGGCAACTGCCAGTTGGCAGCAATGAATTCAAAGAAAAGTTATGGCCAATTTGCCTTTTTACGAGCGCGAATCTCCAATGTCCGACTGCGCTGAATGCAGCAGGAGATAACGCCAGAGCGGCAACAGACTTTGTTTGGAAAACTGAGTGGAGCCAGAGGGATAGCCTATTCCAGAAAGCGGGTTTAGTGAAAACTCTGAGTAAGTTAACCCTGAAATGAGGGAAACTCTGGGGTTTCAGTTCCAGAAAGAGAGGTAAATCAAACTCTGAGTCAATCACCATGGCAACTGAGTCTGTGAGCAGGTTAGGTTTTTCTCTGTCTCCTCCCTCTTACACGCTGTTTCATTTCCTCATTCATTCAGTCCGTGTCAAAGCTTGTATTGAAGCGCGTTCATTAGCGGAGATTTACCGTCTGTCACAGTCTAAATCCTGCTGGATATTAGTTTGTTACTCAGGACTGTCTAAAGTTACTGAATTTATGCACATCAATCACTTCTTTAGGCATCAGTTTTTGTCTTTCCATTCAAATATTACACAGCGAGAATTTACCCTCAGCTCAGAATCAAACCTCTGTCCTTTTTATATTTATTATTTTTTATAACACTGCACAAGGATCAGACTGTCAGTCTGTTAGAGCAGCTCTAGCATGTTTATTGCACATAATGTGTAGGTCTAATTATTTACATTTTAAAAATCGGTATGAAGCTTTAGACACATAGTATCAATGACTAATGATCTCCATCACTGATGTCATTGGTCGCACTTTTGGAACATAATTCCTATAACCTAATATGGGATTATATGTTCATATTTCTGAGTGAGCAATGGTGCAGCATTTCAGTGTCTTTAAATTTACTATATTTCTAGCTGAAATAAAGTCACTGAATGCTGTTGAGTCAAGATACAAATAGATGTCCAACATTTTAAAATCTACTGTATTTTAACCTCAACGTCTTTTCAAGTGCAAACATATTATTACTGGGTCAGACTGTGTCTTTATGTCTTTGATCTATAGTCTAGCATATATTTTTTAAATCTTCTATTTTTCAGCTGCTGCCTCCTGTGTTTTCCCCCATCAGATTAAATCTGAACAAATATATTATTATATATTATTAATATAATGTAATGTATCTACAGCCTGATACACAGTCAGATTCCACCACTTTATCTTCATTAAGGAAATGTAAGTCTGATAAATGATGAATAAACGGACAACACTGAATCAAACTTTTTTATTAACTTTAAGGTTAACTTATTTACACTTTTCTCGCTCTGACTCAGGCTCTTCTTTTAAAGATAAACGTGCACCGTCTGCTACACATGCATTAATATCTCTACATTCACTGGATTAAAATGGAGGCGCTGTCTTTTATTTGTGAGTGAACATACTCAGAGTTGACTGAACTAACTCAAATCAGCTGTTCTGGAGCCGCTAACTCAGAGTTTCCCATCTCAGGGTAAATCAACTCAGAGTTCAGGGTTAGACTCAGAGTTTGTTGAACCTTCTTCAGCACTTATTCCTAATATGAACTGTTTCACATTAAACCTCAAATGCAAGACATTGATTGCATGAGATTAAGTTTGTCTGTATGAGTTTGTAAATGGCAGGCTGTGCCCTTATGTAGTGTGAACATACTATTTCTCATCAAACTGTGATAACTGTGATTAAATACGTCTGCCATATGTTGCCACCCCTCAAAAATTCCTGCCCCCCTCTTGCCACCCCATAAATATTTTTCTAGATCCGCCCCTGTGCACGTGCAAGTAAAGCGACACGTTCTGCTTGTTCCTTCCGTCGGACAGATGATATGGATGAAACTCTGGATGATCTAGATGATCTTGACGTACCTGCTACTAACTATGCTTCATGCAACTTTGAGACCAGATTTCTTTTCTGCTGGGGTACCAGTTACAGACACACTATCATCTGGTCTCACATCTTTATCATGTTGTTGCTTTGTTGTAGTTATCCAATGCTCAACTTCAGTAATAAAACTACTGAGCTATTCTCTTTTTGGCTTGAACCAAAAAGTCTGATCTGCCTCTTTTTCTTCCTCAGGCAACAGCAACAATACATCATCATTTGCATTAATGAACTTAGGTCAGTAATGTTGAATATTCATTCACATGTTCATCAACAATATCTGGGCTCTCATTATCTTTCATCAATCCAGTTACCTTATTCTTTTTTGCCTTTAAATGGGACAGCTTGGATCTTCTTGTATCTGCCTGGTCAGGTGTTCTTCCAGACCCTTTTCAGTGTTCTTTGGAGCCCTCTTGTGGTCAGTCTGGCTGCTGCAGCTCGGTGTTTTCTGCCTGGAATCAAAGTTATCGTCGTCCACCATGTTGCTTATTTGCACAGCTTCAAATTCAACAAGCGTTCACTAAATGGTCCATGACATAAAGCACTGTAGGCTTTTGTAAATAAATGCCATCTTCTTAAGACCAAAACATTATTGTTGTCACATTTTTTCAAGAAGCTGAGTGGTGGGCGTCTATTCATTTGTGACACAGTTCTGCAGCATTTCAGTTTCCTCCTGCCTCGAGACACTTTAATTTTTATGTCTTTCTAGCTTCTTTGCAAGCACAGTCTTTGGGCACTTAACTGAAAGTGTTCTTTTTTTGTCTTGTTCAGTTCTGTGACATCATGGTGATGCAGTCATCTTCCTCTTGAGCGAATTCTACTTAATGTAGTTGCTGTTTTAAGTCTGCATTGTTTTCGTCTTCGTCTTAATTCACTTCTATAAATAACCACTTCTTAAAGATGACAGGAGACAACTTCTGTGCGTTCGGCTTGGCAGCAACACCAACAACCTAAACAGCAGAACAACTGTGTTGCTCCACCGATGTTATATATTTTCTTAAAAACACATTTTACAAAACAAGGCCTCACTTCCTGTTCATTGCATATGTATGGTAGCCGCACAGGACCAATGTAAAGATTCACATAAGTCAAATATATAGGAATTAAGTAACCATACATGTTTACCAACCTCTTCAACATTACAATAAAACATATTTCTCTTTATGTAATAACAAGTCATACATTTAACAATAAAAATAAACTCATCACTGACAAATGGTGCTTACAATATGCTTTTTCATAATTTTGCTTAATTGTTTTGGAGTAATTTATTCAATAATGTCAAAACTATGCGGTGTAGTGTCACCAAAGATTACTTCACACATTAATGGTCTCCTGCTGTTAATACGTCAACACTTTGGGAAAATAAGCTTTTTTTATAATTTTGCTGAATTTCTATGAGGAAAATGATTTAATATCTTCGCTATTATACAATGTAGTACCATTACCTTAATTTCAACCACCAAGGGGGCTGTAGTGGGTGAAACTACAACACTCAGTTTGGAGAAATATGCTTTTTTATAATTTGGGGAATTATTTTGGAAGAGTATTCAATAGAGTTCAAATAAACACAAGAAATTTGAGGATCAGCGCTCAGTGAATAACCTCCTAAGCCTTATGATAAGCTAGGGCGGCAGTAGCTCAACTTGGGTTACCTGTTCAAGTCCCCGTCCGGACCAAATATAGAGCATGGCTGGAGAGGTGCCACTTCACCTCCTAGGCACTGCCCTGCTAAGTAGTTCCCCCTGCTGGTCACCAACTGACATTATTCCTCCTCATCCAAATCCACTGACTAGATCTAACTGCTTCATAAGATGAGATGAGATAAGATACACCTTCATTTATCCCACAATTGAGAAATTCCAGTGTTATAGCAGTCAAGGAGAAGAGTCAGATTAAAGATTTCAAAATTTAAAAACTGAAAAAACTAGGCATGCAAACAAAGTACAATAAATAAATAATGATGATGATGATGATGATGATAATAATGATAATGATAATAATAATAATAATGATACTACTACTACTACTACTACTACTACTAATAATAATAATGATATTAATAATGAGCAGTGAATTAAAAAGTGAGCAATGGATTGAAGTGAGCATATTTAGTGCAAAGTGAAAATTATATGTGCAAATAAACAACAACAAGGGGGACAGTTATGCTTATTATGGTGTCCCTAAAGTGTCCGTGGTGCAGTTCATTGTGAGCAGTGCTGACTATGTAGCCTGACAGCAGCAGGCAGGAAGGACCTGCGATAGCGTTCCTTCCATAGACTGTATAAAATAATGGACGTAGTAACCGTGACGTCACCCATCCGTTTCTGAAGAGTGGATTTGAAGCTCAAAATACTCCGCTCTGGATGTCACCATCTTGGCAGTGCCTGACTCCGCCTAACTCCCGGACAATCAAAAATGGGCAAAGAGGCGGGCCGAAGGAAGCCTGGTTGCTTAAACATGTCCACCTCGCTCGGCGCTGCTAAGTTAGCTAAGGCTAACAAGCTAGCTAACAAGCTACGAGGCTAACAAGCTACGCTACTTTGGCTAGCCCTGTGGTGTTGGCTGCTCCGGCATGGTGCCAGCTCCCCTGCAGCTCCCTCACAAAACTTGAGGTAAGTTGAGTTTAGCTTAAACTAACATTATACAACAAACCTTGAAACAATGATTCAGCTGTTATCTTAAAAAAAACGCTTCAACTTTTTTTGAAATATATAATGCTAATTATTTATTACACTCATTTTACTTTCATATGCAGTGTGGAGCACTGGTGACAGCTTTGTCCGGCGTGGTGTCCAGAGAGCTGCAGAGACCTTGGGAAGTACCCTCAGCATGCCGGGCGTCCGTGTCTGCTGGTTTGGCTGGGGTGGCCTGCAGTGGGGAGGCCTTCTCTCCTTCTTTTCCCACTCCCTGCGAGGAAGAACAGCACCAGATGTCCTCATCATCCACTGTGGCGGCAATGACATGGGGAAGGTCAGCAGTGTCAAGCTGGTCAGCATGATGAAGGAGGACCTGCACCAGCTTCACCTCCGGCATCCTGGCATTAAGATGGTATTTTCTTCATTGGCCCAAAGGTGCAGGTGGGAGGCTGGTGGTAATCCAGTAAAGATTGATAAGGCCAGGAAATGTGTTTACAGTGTTATGGCTACATTTGTTCATAGTTTAAATGGTGCCTTAATTGAGTACCCTCACATCAGACACATTCATCTCACACCTAGGAGAAATTATATGTTTTTAAGTAAGTTAGTTAATTTTCTTTAAGACCACCTCCAAATGCAGTGAACTGCTTACAGTTGGCAGTGTCACTGCTTTTGAATTTGGCCTTTAGGACACATTTTGTTAGGCCTGAACATAGCCCAGGCTGTCATGGCCGATGTTGAGTTTTTTATATTCATCTATAACTTGTTTAAAATTTCAATAAATTCTATTTATATTTGCACTCCTTTTGTCTTTGTAACTGACTGAATGTTGTATTTCACAATCAAATCTGACTGTCAATTGAAAGGGCAAACAAAGCATACACTACAGATAAAACATTAAGCATTAATGTTTAACATTGTCACTGACAAAAAATTAAGCAGTCCATTTCTGTGTGGGCCTGATTATTTTAACTTTGTACTTGAAGATAGCTAGCACCTTACACCCAGCAGCAGAGCCTGAGAAGATTTTGGAGAGTAATCTTTGTTTGCTGCTCTATTAGAAGTCTAGTTTTAACACAGAAGAATGTGACTGGATAAGAGGGCTCAAAATGAAAAACAAAGAATTAGCTGGACACAATAGTTTTGAGGCCCCCCAGGAGGTATCACTTGTTCGCTATGTTGCCAACTCTGAGAAGGTCTTCCTCAGGCAAAGGTATTGTGAAGTTTTTATAGTGAGGCAAACAGAAAGATAATCAGCCAATTATGTGTTGTTTTTTTTAGCCTCACTATATAAGCCTCAATACTGAGCAATACCCACAGAACCTTCTCATATGTCACAATGTCACAAATAAATAATACCTCCTTCAGGACTTAAAACTATTCAGTGTGCAGATATTTCCTTGTTTTTCACAAAAGGAGAATCGTTTCTCAGTGAATTTTCTTGATTTGTCTTAAAGAAATGTTAAAACAAAACCAGCACATAACAGCAGCTTTTTTTTTTTTTACATTCTAAGATAAATGCAAATTTGGGTAAATGTTAAGACATAAATGAAAACATTAAGATGCCATTAATAATGATTATATTTTGTTAATGTTTTAAATCACCACTATATTTCCAATCATCACAGGAAACTGATGAATGACAGCTTTCAAAAAAATTGCTTTTACTCTAAAGTAAGTTTTGTCTGATCCACTTTATATCACAAAAATTCTAACCATTTCACAAACAGTTTAACAAAATTAAGTCAAAGCTTGCATTCATGAAATCATCACTATAAAAAGGTTACAAAAAGTACACATGAAATAAATGAAAAGATTTATAACAGTAATTATAAAACCTACGAATTAGGACCCAGTGTCATAATTTGCAAAATCTTGTGAAACAACCTCTTTACTGTGGAGTATATATCACATTGGTCGAGGCGTTGTAACTTTCCTCAAGTGTCCTACAAGAGAGAAAGATGACAGGTTAAAAACACAGGTAGAAAACATTGACTAGAGCCTGTCTTGGTTAAAAGCCCACTCACCACCAAAATGATCTTATTGCTGAGTAAGTGGCTGTCGTTCATAAAATAGTTTTGTGTTTAAGTTCTGTAGATATTCGACTTTATATTTGAATGTGATTTTAAATTTAACTGTACTGTCAAAACAACTGGAGAATGAATGTACAATATGCAGTTCATCCACATTAACATAATTGGTTGTTATCAAAAGGAAACCAAACTGTTCTCAAAGCTCACTGCCACTGTGGAATCATGCTATGTTCGGCTGTCTCGTTATGAGAATATTTTTTCCATTGGTTCTTCACAGACTGTATGTGGGGAAAAACGTAGTAATTCTCACTTTGATAAAGCATATTTGCATGAAATGCACTAAAATGTTAAAGTTGGTAAATACATGTCATGTTCCTTGATTGATAAAATCTTCATTTGGCCTTTTGCATCAGGGGAACACTAAACTGCAATGGTGTGTCAGTAAGTTCACCTTATCAGTAATAGAACAGAGCAAGCTGTGCCCTAATCGAGTACTTAGTAATGTATGACAATTAGTAATATATGTAATGCATTTAAATGTATTATGGACAATAATTCATCATTTTAAACTAATAAGTTTCTTGACTCTTTGTGAGGTACTGCATGAAAAAAGGTGTCTTTATCCTGGAGTCAGTGCTGAAGTGATGACTCTCAAAGTGTTCACTGCACAGATGGGAAGTCTTGTTTGGAGTCCAGTTCTGTCTCCTCGTGTTGAGTGTCCACTGGTACAATCTGTCTCTGTCACCTAGAGGAAAACTTTACACAGACAAATAGATATTAACAGTAATATATGTGTTAGCTACCTACTTCACTGACACTGAAACAATACAACTTAAATTACTTCAATGTTCAACAGATCATAATCAGTTTATATCTTAGCAAAACAAAAAGGTGGTGGCCATCACAGTGCCCATATTCTGTCTGTGCATTATCTATTGTTGTGTAACTACAGGCCTATATCATACACTAATCTTCTTAATATTTTATATGTGACAGTCAAATGTCACATTAGCTTTTTTTAAATTACGTTACACACCTTATTGTAATTTCACACAGTTCGCCACTTTTTAATTTACATACACAAGTATAGCCTTAATGTTACACTGTTCATATGACAACGTTAACATTGCATCACGTTAGCTAATTAACGTGGTGGACCTTTATTTTCAAACCTCACACAGCCTCCGCCTTTTGTTCAAAATATTATCTGCCTAAATGCCTAACGTTAAATCCTAACACTTCTCTGTCAGGCTCTGACTTTGATGCATCCCCGGACTGGCGTCTTGCTCGAAGGCTAATGTTCGCTGGCTGGTTAGCTAGTTAAGGAGCTAAGCTTGTGTTGTATCATATTGTCTGTGGCTCTGTAACTTGATATGAATGTTGCTGCTGTGGTACACGCTGCTGACAAGCTAGGTAGTGACAGCAGTGACCGCAGACACCGACACCCTCTAATTAGTGCTAACATATAAACATAAATAAAATAATACTAGAATTTCTGAATTTCACTTCCCGAAAAACCTGGAGCACAGACTTCTTGGATGGTCTGTTGGTGTGATTAATCGAACAGCAAGCCATATTACTCCAATATTTGCCTGAAAAAATATCCAAAAGGCACAAACACGGCTGAGAAGACAGGTTCAGTGGTTGGCAGAGGCTAGAAATAGGCATCATGGCAGGGTGTACAATTTCTCCATTAGCATTTACTATGGTGATGGAAGTCTTCTAAGTGGGTGGTAGGTGGGGAAAGACAGCAGAACAGGTTGCAACTTCCACCAGTTAGGGCTTACATGGATGATATGACACTGGTGACCACAACAATGCCATGTACAAAGAGGCTACTAGAGACGGTAAATAAAAACCTCAAGTTGGCCAGCATGAAGATCAAGCCTAGTAAATCTAGAAGCATCTCGATATGTAGAGGGAAGTTAAGTGATAGGAAGGTTGTCATCGATGATGAGGACATCCCAACAATTGGGGAAAAGTCCTTAAAGAGCTTAGGTAGGTGGTACAATGTAGAGTTGAATGATAAGGAACAGGTGGTGAAATTTAGAAAAGATGTGGTTGAAGGATTGGATAGAATAGATAAATCAGAACTTCCAGGAAAGTTGAAGTTGTGGTGTTTGCAATTTGGGCTATATCCTAGGTTAATGTGGCCATTGTCAGTTTTTGATATTCCAGTATCCGTTGTGGAGAGAATTGAAAGGTCGGTTAGCTCCTATATTAGGAAGTGGTTGGGCACTCCTAGGTGCCTAAGTAGTGTTGCATTGTATGGAAAAGGGATACTTCAGCTGCCAGTATCTAGTTTAACAGAGGAATTTAAATATACCAAGGTCAGGACAGAGCTCTTGTTTTCAGGAGTAAGGATGTGGTAATTAGGAGTGTGGTTCCAAATCCAACCAAGCGGAGGAAGTGGAACCCAAGATTGGCAATTCAGGAGGCAGAGGCAGCTCTTAGGCATGCAGAGATTGTAGGTAATGTCCAGTTTGGCCGGGAAGGCCTGGGGCTCGGCTCAGGCAAACCGGTATGGAATATAGCAGGTCTCAAAGATAAAAGAAAGCTGGTTGTGGAACAGATACGTAGACAGGAGGAGATAGTAAAGGGTGCAAAGGTAGTGGCCCAGGCTAAACAGGGACAGTAGTTGAATTGGGAAAATGTAGAGAAGAGGAAGCTTAGTTGGAGGGATCTGTGGAGTACGGAGGAGAATCGTAGTAGATTCCTGGTAGGAGCTACATACGATGTGTTACCAACCCCCCCAGAATCTAAAACTGTGGATAAATGAGGACCCATCATGCCCATTGTGTTCAGGTACCGCAACCTTAAAGCACATTTTGTCAGGCTGTAACGTTAGCTTGTCACAAGGCCGATAAACATGGCGACATAACCAGGTGTTGAAATGTTTAGCTGCAGGCATTGAAGGGAAACGAAGACAGGTGAATTCAGAAGGTGTTAAGGATAGGAGTTTAGTAATTCAGTTTGTCCGTGAGGGAGAGAAATACAGAAGGGATGAATTAGTAAGGAGGCAAGGGTGTGGCTGCCTAGAAGGTGCCTGTGATTGGAAAATGCAAGTAGTTTCAGGGGGAAAGCTAGTAGGAAATAGTTTGTACCAAGCAGAGGCCTGACATAGTGTTGTGGTCAGTGAGTCAACAAATAGTTTATTTAATTGAGCTGACAGTTCCTTGGGAAGACTCAGTGGAAGAAGCCTATGAAAGAAAAAAGCTTAGATATGCAGATTTAGGAGCAGAAGCTGAGCAGCGAGGATGGAAGACTAGGATTTATCCAGTGGAAGTGGGGTGTAGGGGATTCATAGCAAGATCAGCTGTCTCGCTCCTGGGGGAACTCGGAGTGCGGGGACAGAGTTTGAGGGAAATGTCAGATGAAGCAACAAGAACCAGCCAGCTCATCTATTACAGAAGAAATAATGTCAGTTGGGGGCCAGCAGGGGGAACTACTAAGCAGGGCACATAACTCCTTGAGATCTGTTGGAGAGATCCACTTCCTCTCAGGAGGAAATCCAGGAAGAGGAAGGTTATCTAAGTGTGGGAGTGGCCTATTTGAATCCATTTTGTTTGAGGCCATGCTGCAAGGTGAGTGTGTTTGCTGATCCTATAAGTTTATTTATCTCCTTTAACTTTAGCTTATATTGTAGTTATGCTATGTAGCGTGTGAAATAGAGTACGGTGAATGTGCTAGGAAAGGTAGTATCAGTATTGCTTCTACCTGGAGCTTGCATGTACGGAGCCTGGGTTGGTTGAAGGTGGAAGTGCTGTTTGGGCTGGGGTTGGTTGAAGGTGGCAGTGCTGTTTGGGCTGAGAAAGCCATGTGTAAGTAAGGTAAAAGAGGTTATTGTGTTGGTTGAGAGCAGTGAGACCTGGCATTAGGGGAGTGTCTCTGGGACGCCAGAGATCACTGTCTAGCCTCCTGGAGGTGTCCTGGGACCAACTACACTAAACACCGGTGAAAGGAGGTTCCCACCCGATGACCCCAAAGACATGTTAGTTATCACTGCTCACTGGTCTGTATAGTTAAGCCTTGCCATAATAGCTTATCATAGGGCTTAGGAGGTTATTCATAGAGTGCTGATCCTTTTCTAAAGCACAAACTTATTGTGTTTAATTGAATTGTCATGACAAAGACATCTTCTGGTCATGTCATCCTGGTTAATGTTAAGTTGTCATAATAAGGACATCCCAAACAAATTTAATGTCAAGTTGTCATGACAAAGACATCGCCTGGTATTGTCACTTAAATTAATGTCAAGTTGTCATAATCAAGACAACCCAAACAATATGAACTTGTCATTACAGTAATCGAATGACACTGAATGACAGCAGTCATAAACGTTTAAGACATGTACATAATGTTTATGACAAGTTCATGATTGTTCTCAAACGTGATTGATCAATATCACGCGGACTACAAACAGCCTACAACCGGAAACCAGGGCTCTTCCGCTCTTCTTCCGAAGGCAAAATCTCCGGGGTTTGCCTACAGACTCTACATTCACTAGAGTCTGTATATAGAGACTACCTGTTATGTCGACACCTTCAAATAAAGTGTTACCAAAATATTCAGCTGTTTCAATACTATGCAGAGCAGTGTCCCCCAAATCACCTCAATCATTCAGGGTCTCCTGCTGATCATACTACAACAATCAATTTAGAGAAACACGCTTTGTCATAATTTTGATGATTTTTTTTACTGGGAAAATTATTCAATAGACTCAATATTGTGCAGTGTAGTCTCCCCAAAATCACTTCACACATTAAGGGTCTCCTGCTGACCATACTACAACACTAGGTTTGGAGGAATATGCTTCTCCACAATATGGGAGATTTGTTATTCTTATTGTGTTTCCCTGAATCAGACAGACTTTCTGACTTTTAAGTCCGAACCCAACCCGAAGCAGATGCAGTCTGTTACCCGACATAGTTATTGTTATGGACAGAATGTAAATGACCATAAAAAGGCTGCTGTTACGCACAGCAGCGCAGCACGGAGCCTGTGTTGCATTCAGGTGGCACTTGAATAGGCCATAGCACTACACAATTGCATGTCAAGAAGGCCAAGCCTGAACCGAACCTGAGCAAATCTTTAATCTGAATATTATCCCCCCAAAAAGGGGAAAAAAGCTGTAAATCTAGGGGAAACACTGTCTATTGTATTTTCAGATCATTTATTAATTAGTGATGTCAAATTATCGAGTTAATTATGAATAATTAATTATAATTATTAATTAATTATTATAATAATTATTATGAAACAAACTATAGATTTGTTTTTCACAAGAAAAAAATATCCAGAAACTCCTGTCGGTCCTGTGCCAGTTTCCCAAACTGACGAGTCAGCAATGTCCTGCCCACAGCCCCCCATTAATATTATTTTGCGCGACGGACGCTTCATATAATAACATAACAATATACTATTTATGGTGTTATGTCATTGTGTCGTTTCTGTCTCTACATGGTCACGCGTTAACAATTCTCCTCTGCTCTCTGTATCGTGCACGGCGGAGTTCCGCCACACACACAGGTGAGCATGCTAGAGCGGCTCGGGCTGCATTTTCCTGACCAAACCTGACCCGAGCCCGGCGCAGTTTGTCAACTGACAAAGTTATTGTTATGGAAAGTGTGTAAATAACAACAAACTGCTGTTATACACAGACAAACACACTGCTTGCACAGCAGCGCAGCACGGCACTCGGTACTGATCTTGTGTTGGGTTCAGGCGTTGTCACGTAATTAACAACTTCCAGCACTATTATGTTCAGTAAAATTGTATTTTCCTAAATCCTGAGACACCTCATATGTAAGCTAGACAGACATTTCACCTGCTCATTACTGTGCACACATGTACTGTATGTACTTAGTCCTAAAGAGCCCTTCTGGTGCCAATATACATAGAAACATCCCAGCAGGCTGTGCTTTGCAAGTATACAAAAAAGTTTCACGCATGTGAAAATTATTTTTCATGTGTGTGCTTCACCTCCGCTGCTACAACTCCATCCTAGGGGAAACACTGCTGTGTGCGTTTTGTGCAGCAGGTGGATGTGGTAGTCTACTGTTAGAGAGAGAGCTAAGTAGCGTTGAAATAGAGTAGAGCAGGGCAGAGAGATGGAGGCAAAATATATTAAACCCGGTGTTAATACAGCAGAACTGGAGAGAGGGGTGAAAAATACAAAGAGGTGGGCATGGCTCAAGTAGGGCGCAAAATTATAGAGAGAGAACGATACAGTGTGAATAAAGATTACATAACATAAAAATAACTGCAGTCTTTGCAGTCTTAAATTAAACAATTTTTATAGGGCAAGTAAAAACTGACTTCGGGCAAGTGAAAAAAAACCTTAGCATTGAACCCTGCAGGGCTGTCTGTGTTTATTGCTAAATTATCAGTAATGCAGTTAATCTCGACAAAATTATGAATATATTGTGTCGATATACAGTCATGGAAAAAATTATTAGACCACCCTTGTTATCTTCAATTTCTTGTTCATTCTAATATCTGGTACCACTAAACGTATAATACAATGAACACAACAAAAAATGCAGCTGGTCACATAATACTTTATGGCCCATTTGACATTCTTAAGCTTAATTGATTCCCAGGGTATATAAGAGGCCATTTCATGTCACAAGCAGCACTGCACATGCAAAGGCCTAGAGTGGTTTCCTGCTTACATTCAAGCCGTAGCACAACTCAGAAGTTGTCAGCTCTCACATAATGCCTAAAACAAAAGAATTATGTGAAGCCACAAAGGCAGCCATCTTGGCACTGCTGGAAATTGGCATGAGTGAGAGACAGGTAGCGAAAAAACTGAAGATCTCCAAGACAGCCGTTCATTACAACAAAAAAAAAACAAGCTGAACATGGCACTACCAAATTGCTACCTGGCCGTGGCAGGAAACGTCTTTCTACCCCACGAGATGACCGTGCACTCATCCGTTCCTGTGTCAGGAATCGTCGTCAGACCTCCAGGGACCTTAAAAATGAGTGGGCACTGTCGAGAAATGTGACTTGTTCGGCAAGGACAGTTCGAAACCGACTTGTTGAAGCTGGTTTGAAGTCACACAGAGCACGCAAGAAGCCCTTCATCAATGAAAGGCAGAGGAAGGCCCAGTTACTCTTTGCTCGAGACCACAAGGATTGGACTGTTGATGATTGGGCTAAGGTTCTCTTCAGTGATGAATCCAATTTTGAATTGATGCCCACTCCAGCCAACTTACTGGTTAGGAGGAAGCCTGGAGAAGCTTACAACCCAGACTGTCTTGCCCCTACAGTAAAACATGGGGGTGGATCAGTCATGATCTGGGGTTGTTTCAGTCTGAGTGGAACAGGGCAAATGCAATTGTGTGAAGGCCGAATGAACCAGGTCATGTACAGGACTACCCTTGAAAACAGTCTTCTTTCATCAGCTGGAAAACTCTTTCCTGCCTCGAATGACTGGAATTTCCAACAAGACAATGCCCCTTGCCACACGGCAAGGTCAGTTAAAGCCTGGATGGAGAACCACAACATTCGCACCATGCCTTGGCCTGCTCAATCACCAGATCTTAATCCAATTGAAAACCTGTGGAAAATCATCAAACTCAAAATGGAGAACCACAAGCCCAAAAACAAAGAAAATTTGTTTGAATTTGTCCAACAGGAATGGGCTGCTGTGACAGCAGAACAATGTCAGAAGCTGGTGGAGAGCATGCCAAGACGCATGGCTGCAGTCATCAAAAACAATGGTTATGCAATCAAGTATTAACTCTTGTGTGTATCATGTGTTTAAAGCAAAAAGAAAAGAAAACATGGAATGCTTAAAAGTAGTGTTTTTGTAGTAGTGTGTAAACTCAATTTGTCTGACTTACATTTATCTCTTTCATATCATGAATGCATAGATCTATGCTTTTGATGTGAGATGCAGCCTGCCTGACTACATACAGTGGCCCTGGATCTGCTGCGCTCAGAGGTGGAGCGACGTTTTGATCGGAAGGGACTCCACGTAGCTGCAGGGCGAGAGCAGGCAGTTCTTGAGGCGGCTCAGGGGAAACGAGTGGATGTGGGTTCCACAATACTGACCCCCTTTCCACCAGAGCGGCTAATAGAGCTTAGATCGGGCCCAAAAAAAACAGCTTGACCCGGCCAGGACTGGCCCGGCCCGTCTAATTAACTGTAATTATGGGCCCGAGCCCGATTTAAACCCAACATTTTTCAATAAGTTGTCTGTTATAATTAAGAGTATTAAACCACAATTGTTGTTATTTGAATGACAGAAATAGGATCTTGAATCAATGAATGGCGCAACACGGAAGCATGATTATGTAATGAAACAGGTGTTTATTTTAGGATCCAGGTGGTGAAGGGCTATGTGCGCACAATGTTCCAACAGGGGACAGCCCTCCATTCCGAAACCCCGCCGTTCTGAACCAGCCCCACTCCGAAATTGATTTTCAAGTCCATATCGAGTTTCCTGCATCAAACACTGCCGCCCGCTCTCCGTCCGCATAATCCGTTCTCTTAGCATGTTAGGGCTGCATGTGAGGACAAGTGCACTTACATTCATCACTTCCATGAAAAATGAGAAATTGGAAAAGAGGAAAATAATTCAGAAAATTGTTTAAATAAAATTAGGGAACTGATCACAGATGTATTGTTTCTGTGTGTTTTTACATCTGTTATTTGCAACAGTGAACAGATTAACAAACCCTCCAGCTCAACTGATCTCCACATCTAAGTGTAATGAGTTTGCAGTATTCTTTTGCGACAAGGTTCAGACCATTAAAAATGCCATAATTTCCACAACACCAATAACAACCCTGCAGCCACCTAGTCACTTAGAGCTGACTCATTTTGCACCTGTAACTGACAAAACTGTCCAAGAGATCATCACCAGTCTGAGTTCATCTACATGCTGCCTTGATGTGTTACCCACTAGATTTCTAAAGTCTGTGCTGAGCAGTTTGTTACCACCACTCGCTCACATAGTTAACATGTCACTACAGTCTGGAACATTCCCAAAGGCCTTGAAAACTGCGGTCATTAAGCCTCTCCTAAAGAAGAGCAGTCTTGATGCCACAGTACTGAACAACTACCGGCCCATTTCAAATCTGCCGTTTTTAGGCAAAGTCCTTGAGAAAGTTGTTTACCAACAGCTGACCGACTTTCTCCTAATGAACAACTCCTTTGATGTTTTCCAGTCAGGTTTTAGACCCCATCACAGCACTGAGACCGCTCTTATTAAGGTGACAAATGACATCCGCCTGACAACTGACGTAGGCAAAGTCTCAGTTTTAGTCCTGCTAGATCTGAGTGCTGCTTTTGACACTGTCGATCATGAGATCCTGTTACAGAGATTAGAGGACTGGGTGGGCATCTCTGGCAATGCCCTAAATTGGTTGAAGTCCTATCTAGAAGACAGGAGGTACTTTGTTGAAATTGGTAACTGTGTCTCAGACCACATGGCCTTGACCTGTGGGGTGCCCCAAGGGTCAATCCTGGGACCCCTTCTGTTCAATCTATACATGCTGCCTTTAGGCCAGTTAATACAAAGTAATAATGTGTCCTACCACAATTATGCAGACGACACTCAGATCTATGTCTCACTGACAGCAGGTGAGTACGGACCAGTAGATTCACTCTGTCACTGCATCCAACAGGTCAGTGTGTGGATGCAAAACAACTTTCTCCAGCTAAATTCAGACAAGACTGAAGTCATCGTATTTGGTCCACAGAAACAAAGAGAAAGTGTCAGCAGTCACCTCCAGTCTCTCTCTCTAAAACCTACAAATCGGGTTAGAAATCTCGGGGTAATAATGGACTCAGACTTGAACTTTAACAGCCACATCAAATCAATAACATCAGCAGCCTTTTACCATCTAAAAAACATTGCCAAAATCAAAGGTATAGTGTCTAAACCTGTAATGGCCTGCTCACTGGCCTCTCCAAACGGGCCGTAAGACAGCTGCAGTACATCCAGAATGCTGCTGCTCGGGTCCTGACCAGAACCAGGAAGTACGAGCACATTAGTCCTGTGCTCAGGTCTCTACACTGGGTTCCTGTGGCTCAGAGAATAGACTTTAAAGCAGCTCTGCTTGTGTACAAGTCTCTCCACGGCCTAGCACCAAAGTACATCTCTGACATGTTAGTGCCATATGAACCATCTCTGACTCTGAGGACCTCAGGGACCAGCCTTCTGCTGGTGCCCAGAGTCAGGACTAAACATGGGGAATCAGGGTTCCAGTTTTATGCAGCTAAAATCTGGAACAGTCTTTCTGAAGATGTGAGACAGGTCTCTACTCTGACAATGTTCAAATCTAGGCTCAAAACAGCTCTATTTCACTGTGCGTATGACTGAAAGGATCTTATCTGCACTCTTCTCTTTTAAAATTCATTTTATAATGATTATTTATGTTTTTATTTTGTATTGTGATTTTAATGCATTTTCTTCTTCTGTAAAGCACTTTGAATTACTTTGTGTACGAATTGTGCTCTACAAATAAACTTGCCTTGCCTTGCCTTGCCTATTGCGTTAACCTGCAGCTATGCTTTTAATGAAGCTGGCATGTCATGACAGTCAAGCACCCCCCTGGTGGTCAAGACTGAAGGTTGCAGCACTCTTTATTGGGACTAATCTCAAATGCAATAGAATGTAATGGCTAGGTGTACTGCATCTGTGTTCAAGTGTGTTATTGTTGAAACCAATAAATATGACTTTATAAAACCACTTTTGTAATATATATCAATCTTTTGATCATCTGCCACAATAATGTAATGAATTTACATGAAAATACCTCAAGTTGAGGGCATTTGTTAGCAATTGTGAGATGAGATTAAAAAAGAGATTAATTAGATCAATTAATGACAGATCATAATTAATTAATCTCCATTTTTTTAATCTCTTGACAGCACTATTATTAATACATCATCTCCTGACTGCATGGCCACTTGCTTTAAACCAATCAAATGAAGGATGCATGAGGTGTATAACTCACTAGCCAATTCGAAGCACCTTTCAATTAATGTCTAGGTCCTTTCAGTTAAGTTCCACAGCGATTATATCTCAGTCTTGACAGCAAAGCCACTATGATGGAACAGAATTCTTTCAATATTTTCAGTGCATTGGATTCACTTTTTTTCTCCAGTCCACGTTTATGTGATGTGAAAGTAATCTTTTCTCATTTTATTGGCCTCTCCTTAGCAACTTAGTTTTTGCTGTGTTGGTTACCTGTTCGTATTCTGATACCTAAAGTTCTATCTTCAGCATATTCAAATAACTCAAATGTTACAAATTTAAGCTCCAAACAAATGTATTTGTCTTTGTACATAGCATACAAAGACACATGATATTGATTTTTGTAAACCAAGAAATGTGATTTTAGGCTAGTTATTAGTTATTTATTTTAAGTCCCAACTGTCCTTAAACTTATTTACTTTGTCTTGACAAAAGGTTTCAGCTTTTACTGTCATCCTTTCACTAGGTTAGAGGCCATTAAAAAAATGGGCAAAGTTAAAAAAGGAACTAGAGCTCAAAGGAAAGACCTATGGGCAATGGCTAGTGGAAGAGAGGTTTTGGTTGAAACAATGAAGAGTGCCAACATTTCAAATAGAGTTACAGTTTTTTGTCACAAATCTGGTCTGAACTCTCCATAGCAATTTTTAGTCAAGACCACAAGAAAAATCATCATTTGTTGCGGGTCATATGGATCAATAATCGAAATGGAGTGAGGGATTTGGTTACACAATAAGAAACAGGGACTGAAGTATGGGATGAAGTCCCAGAAGGAGACTCTGAGAAGAACAATGATGAAGACAAACAACAGGACATATTACAGTCAGGAGCTGAAGTACAGGATGAAGTCCCAGATGTAGACTCAGAGGAACAAAAATGAATACAAACAACAGAACATATTACGGACAGGAGCTGAAGTACAGGATGGAGTCTCAGATGGAGACTCAGAAGAATGTGGATGAAGATGAACAACAGGAGGTACAGGATTTGAAATGCAGGACACAGTCTCAGATGAAGACTCAGAGAAGAACAAGAGTGACGATGAACAATCAATCAATCAATCAATCAATTTTATTTATAAAGCCCAATATCACAAATACAATTTGCCTCACAGGGCTTTACAGCATACGACATCCCTCTGTCCTTTAGACCCTCACAGCGGATAAGGAAAAACACCCCCCAAAAAAAAACCTTTATTGGGGAAAAAAATGGTAGAAACCTCAGGAAGAGCAACTGAGGAGGGATCCCTCTTCCAGGACGGACAGACGTGCAATAGATGTCGTACAGAACAGATCAGCATAATAAATTAACAGTAATCGGTATGACACAATGAGAGAGAGAAAGAGAGACAGAGAGAGAGAGAGATGCAGGACATCCTCGGTAATGACAGTAGCTTACAACAACAATCATGAAAGTAATAATATTGTCGTTATAGTTCTGGTTACTGTGGTACAATATGTTGAAAGTATATATTAGTATCTGGCAGTATACATGTATGATAATAATCATATGTGTATAATAACAGTAGAAGTATGACTAATGACTAATGATGGCAGCAGCAGCAGCAGCAGCAGCAACAGCAGGAGGCATCTGGCAGGACCACGGCAGCAGCACAACCACACACGACACACTATCCAGGCACCGCTGCAATACGAGTTAACCTGAGAGACAGTGGAGCACAAAGGCTCCGGAGAAGAAGCCGAGTTAGTGACATCCAGAATGGCCGAGTTAGCAAGATGCAATGGGAGGGAGGGAGGGAGGGAGGGAGGGAGGGAGGGAGGGAGGGAGGGAGGGAGGGAGAGAGAGAGAGAGAGAGAGAGAGAGAGAGAGAGAGAGAGAGAGAGAGAGAGAGAGAGAGAGAGAGAGAGAGAGAGAGAGAGAGAGAGAGAGAGAGAGAGAGAGAGAGAGAGAGAGAGAGAGAGAGAGAGAGAGAGAGATGCCCGGTGCATTATAGGTGGTCCTCCGGCAGACTAGGCCTAAGTCAGCCTAACTAGGGGCTGGTACAAGGCAAGCCTGAGCCAGCCCTAACTATAAGCTTTATCAAAGAGGAAAGTCTTAAGTCTAGTCTTAAATGTGGAGACGGTGTCTGCCTCCCGGACCGTAACAGGAAGATGATTCCACAGGAGAGGAGCCTGATAGCTGAAGGCTCTGGCTCCTGATCTACTTTTGGAGACTTTAGGGACCACGAGTAACCCTGAGTTCTCAGAGCGCAGAGTTCTGGTGGGATAATATGGCACTATGAGCTCTCTAAGATATGACGGAGCTTGACCATTTAGAGCTTTATAAGTTAACAGTAGGATTTTAAATTCAATTCTGGATTTTACAGGGAGCCAGTGCAGAGAAATATGATCTCGTTTCTTAGTTCCTGTTAGTACACGTGCTGCTGCATTCTAAATTAGCTGGAGAGTTTTTAAGGACTTACTAGAGCTACCTGATACTAGAGAGTTACAGTAATCCAGCCTTGAGGTAACAAAAGCGTGGACCAATTTTTCTGCATCTTTTCGGGTCAGGATAGGCCTAATTTTTGCAATATTACACAGATGACAAAATGCAGTCCGTGAGGTTTGTTTTAAATGAGAATTAAAAGACAAATCTTGGTCAAATGTTACTCCGAGGTTTCTTACAGTAGTGGTAGAGGCCAGAGCAATGCCATCGAGAGAAACTATGTCATCAGATTAAGAGTCTCTGAGTTGTTTGGGGCCAAGAACAATAACTTCAGTTTTGTCTGAATTTAACATCAGGAAATTGGTGCTCATCCAGGTTTTTATGTCATTAAGGCAGTTATGAAGTTTAGTTAATTGATTACTTTCTTCTGGCTTCATCGATAAATACAACTGTGTATCATGTCATCAACAATGGAAATTTATAGAGTGATTTTTTTTTTTTTTTAGTGATTTCTAATGATGTTGCCCAAAAGGAAGCATATATAGAATAAATAGGATTGGTCCGAGCACAGAACCTTGCGGAACTCCAAAACAAACTTTAGTACGTAAGGATGATTCATTATGAATGTCAACAAACTGAAAATGATCAGATAAATAAGATTTAAACCAGCTCAGTGCAGAACCTTTTCGGCCAATTAAGTGTTCCAGTCTCTGTAGCAGAATTTCATGGTCAATAGTGTCAAACGCTGCACTGAGATCTAATAAAACAAGTACAGAGACGAGTCCTTTGTCTGAAGCAATCAGAAGGTCATTTGTAATTTTAACTAGTGCTGTCTCAGTGCTATGATGTACTCTAAATCCTGACTGTAATTCCTCAAATAAATTATTATCCTGGAGAAAATCACACAGCTGGTCTGCGACTACTTTCTCAAGGATCTTTGACATAAAGGTAAGATTAGATATTGGTCTATAGTTGGTTAACACCTCTGGATCCAGGGTGGGCTTTTTTAGTAGAGGTTTAATTACAGCTACCTTAAAAGACTGTGGTACATAGCCTGTTAATAAGGATATATTGATCATGTCTAATATATGAGTGTTAACCAAAGGTAAGACCTCCTTGAGTAGCCTAGTTGGGATGGGGTCTAAGAGACACGTTGATGATTTAGATGAAGAAATCACTGCGGTCAATTCTTGAAGAGAAATTGGAGAGAAGCAATCTAAATATATATTAGGTCTTACAGCTGTGTTTGAGGTGAGATAGGTACTATCTGGGGACAGGAGGTCATGAATTTTGCCTCTAATAGCTAGAATTTTGTCATTAAAGAAGCTCATAAAATCATTACTGCTAAGGGCTAAAGGAATACATGGCTCAATAGAGCTGTGACTCTCAGTCAGCCTGGCTACAGTGCTGAAAAGAAACCTGGGGTTATATTTGTTTTCTTCTATTAAAGCTGAGTAATAGTTTGCTCTGGCATTGCGGAGGCCCCTCTTATAAGTTTTGAGACTGTCCCAGATTAAACGAGATTCTTCCAGTTTGGTTAATCGCCAATTCCTTTCAAACTTTCGCAATATTTGTTTTAATTTAGGGGTTTGAGAGTTATACCAAGGAGCGAACTTTCTTTACTTTGTAAACTTCTTTTTAAGAGGAGCTACAGAGTCGAGTGTTGTTCGCAGCGAGCTTGCGGCGCTATCAACAAAATGATCAATTTGGGAGAGGTTGAAGTCGGTACGTGAAACCTCTGTCACTGAAGGACTTGGTATTGAATTTAACGATGGAGTAATCATTTCCTTAAATTTTGCGACAGCACTATCTGATAAACATCTGGTATAGTAACTGTTGCTGAGTGGCCTGTTATCAAGTAAAAAGAAATCAAAAGTAATCAAATAATGATCTGATTGCGAGGGATTATGTGGAAAGACTGTTAGGTTATCAATTTCAATTCCATACGTCAGAAATAGATCGAGGGTATGGTTAAAACAGTGAGTGGGTTCATGTACACCCTGACTGAAGCCAATGGAGTCTAATAATGAGATAAACGCGGTAGCCAGGGAGTCATTATCAACGTCGACATGAATGTTAAAATCACCTACAATAATAACTTTATCTGATTTAAGAACTAGACTGGATAAAAACTCTGAGAATTCAGATATAAATTCAGAATACGGGCCAGGAGCACGGTACACTATAACAAATAAAAGTGGCTGCGAGGTTTTCCAGGTCGGACGTAAAAGACTAAGAACAAGGCTTTCAAAAGAATTATAATCTAGTTTTGGTTTAGGGCTGATTAACAGACTAGAGTTAAAAATGGCTGCAACTCCCCCTCCTCGACCGCTGCCTCGAGGAATGTGGGTATTATTATGACTGAGAGGAGTCGATTCATTTAGACTAACATATTTATCTTGACACAGCCAGGTTTCAGTGAGACTGAGTAAATCAATATGATTATCTGATATTAATTCGTTTACTAACACTGCTTTAGACGAAAGAGACCTGATATTTAACAGTCCGCATTTAATTCTCCTGTTTTGTCTTTCTGTCACAGAAGAGGTTTTAATAACAACAGAGAATGTCATGTAAAAGAGGAGCCCAACATGAAGATGAAAAGGCAAGGGACCAAAAACAATGGAGAAAGTTGCCATCAGTATTGAAAAGGTTCACAATTAAGTGAACAGGAGGAAATGGCAAAAATTTGTTCCACTGCCTGGTTCAACCAAACTGTGCCAACCATGGACAAATGTGCTTTACAACTGTTTCATTAAAAAAAAAAATCCCTGTTGTACCCTTGCCTTCAAAAGCCATCATATAAAAATTTCCCACAGCCATAAAATTAATAGTCCATATTTGAGCACCAGTGCAATTTGTACATTCCCGTCCTGTGGAGCCAAATATTTCTTTAAGATGAATAAAAAGCTAGTTCGACACACCATAGTTAGGATATATGTGCTACAAAGAGGGAAAATTGCACATAAAGCAAGTCAAAGGAAATTTAGACCAGCAGCAAATACAAGAAAAGGAAGAATCACAAGAGCTCTACACAAAAGGAGTGAGCAAACTCTTCTTAAGTAAATCACCAGTTGCTGAGCTGATCTCAGGAAACATAACACAGAGCCTCAACAAAAAGTGAATAGTTCAGAGATAAGAAAAAGTAAAAGAATCCATCAATCAATCAATTTTATTTATAAAGCCCGATATCACAAATCACAATTTGCCTCAGAGGGTTTTACAGCATACGGCATCCCTCTGTCCTTAGGACCCTCGTAGCGGATAAGGAAAAACTCCCCCCAAAAAACCCTTTAACCCTATGGGCCCGAACTACGCAAGGTGCATCCAAATTCACACCTGTTCTTCTCTATTGATTTTCTCCGCGACCGTGCGTCAGGGCCGTGCCGCCCATAGGGCAGGTTCGGCAAATGCTATAGGCGGCAGCATGTCAGAGTGCGCCAGGGAGTGAGGTGTTTTTTTGTTGTTGCCCCCCCCCCCCAATTCTATCAAAAAATTAGACAAGAATACACTACAAAATAACAACAGTACATATAGCCATATGTCTTTAAATAATAATGAAATAATATTTCTAATTTAAATTTCTGCCTGCCTGGCATCCTTCTTCTACCTCTCTGGCAGCACCAATTTCGCCACGGTCCCTAACCGCGCCACCCTCCCCCTCTTCTGTAATGTGATGCTGCTGAGGGACAAACTGACAGCCGGGTGCCACCTTCATGAAGAGCATTTTTCAATACTCATCTGTGTGAAGGAGTGAACATCCAACGTCAGACTTAATTACTAACAAGCAGAACCTTACGGCCTGCCAGCGGGGTTAATTACAGTTTGCCGAGCCGAGAGGCTGCATGTCGGCTGCATGAAATGTTAAAGCATTTCCCACATAAGTTAGTACATATAGGCTATTTGAGTTATCTACAAGTTTACTGTACTGTTTGTCATCTACTCGCTTTCAAATGTCCGCCACGGACATTTAAACAATGTCACGGATAAACATGGGTAAATGCATGGGGAAAAAATCATCACATATCACCTCTGATAATGGTTTATTAATTTAAAACACATTGTGCTCGTTTAACACAATATTTTATGTAGCTAGTTTTTATCTGCTGGAGGGTCGCGTAGGGGAGCGTAGCGCGACAAAAATAGAAGAGCCTCCTAAAATAGAGAGTTGTCGCGCGACAGACGGGGGTTATCGCACTGCTCCCGTTACCGGTGCAGCCGCTGTAATTGATTAACGGGGGCGAGCTGCTACAGGACTCGGGCTGCAGTTAACACTACTAACAGCGTGAGTTAATGGCTCTGCACATGTTGAGCTTCCAGCTATGTTAATACAGACACAGGCTAATGTAACATGAGTCAGAGTTGTTCGGACCACTTTTGGACTTGTTTGCCCACATATTTGTACCGAGAGGTCTTTGGATCCATAGATATACATAGAAAGGCTAGATAGCTTACCTACGCTGTGAGCCAATGGGGACTGACGTCGTCACACGGTGGCCATCTTACCTCGGGGCTGCTGGCCCACTGATAACATTAATGTCTATGGTGCATGTACTGTTTCAATGACCATATCCTGCTCAAATGTCAACTGATTTTCAAACGGATTGGTTTGTTATAAACGCCAGAGATGTAGTTATGTTTCTGCATATTTACGGATAATTATAACCATGGACTTTCATATTAAATTAAAAAGTAGGGCAATACCTGCCATAGCTACACGCATACACACACAGTTAAAATTATATTGTCAGTGTTTTTTTTATTTTTTTTTATTTGCTTTAACATAAAAATGATTATACCACAAATGTAAAAAATTCCACGGCCTGTTGGAAATTATGTTTGTGTTATTTTAGGGTCACATAACAACTCGTGTATAGTTTTAAAGATCAAGGGGATGGTTCGTTCATCTTACCCGTTCTGCTACATATAGTTTAATATAAAAATTAAAATAAACACATTCAGTAACATGACATAAAGGTTCTTTTATTAACCAGATGTGCACAATTACAAAACAATTCAACATTCACTCCAAAACAACAGTCACACTAAACCATGCGAAATTCACTTCAAATCAACAGTCACTCAACCTTAAAAACATGAGAAGATACCGAGATATGAATTATTGACAACATTTTACACCCTTCTTACCTTTAACATTAATGGTAAAGACAAAAATACAGAGTTAAATTATGATATTGTTGGGGTAATTCATGTAGCCTATGCTTGAATGCCATTATGTAAACTTAAATAAGTCAATAACAGTAAGATGTTAAAAAAATGTAAAAAAGAAATATTCAATGATTATTATGTAAACAAATGGTAGAAGCATTTCTGAAAAGTCAGGGTGAAAATAACTTGTATTGTGCAAGTAGAAATTTAACTACGTTAGTAACAATTATCCTAAATATGTCCCTCAAGTCATTTCTTACGAGTGAAAGGTGATTCCACGGGCTCTTATGTGGACAGAACGTTCATTTGCGCATCCATGTGCCGCACAAAAGTCTGGCATCTTGAACTGTGTTGAGTATTTCTGTAAACACATTTACTGTATCACAATGAATCTAAATTAAGGATATATTTTACTAATGAAACAGCTTGGAAATCATATTATGTATGTTAAAACAAAGGAGTAATTCTGCCTTTCCCACCTGTAAAGAATTATGTCTAGGCTACTTTGTAATAGTCCGAGTGGCCCACTATGTCACATTCACAACCTCTTGTTTCTTTGCTAGCTAATAAACACAACTGCATCCACACAAATCGTCATTTAGACAAAATATGTGGTTGTCACAAAATTATTATTCGTCTCACGGAAACCTATATAATAATTGAAACTCCCAGATTGCAGCCTTGCAAATGGCTGTGACAGACACACAACTATGCAGCAAAATGAAATCGATTTTCGAGGAAAGTCCCCCTAGGTAAGATGGCCGCTCGGTGACGTCGCCGGCACCAGGCAGAAGTCCAAGATGATTTGAAGTCCCACCACATCAGAGGCTATAAAGAAGCTGGCCACTACAGACCCCCAGGGTGTTAAACACATCCTGATTCACACTGGGACTAATGATCTCACACACAACAAGGACATACCTCATTCACTGCGACACGTTGCAGAGAGAGCAACCTCAGCAGCCCCCACAGCCAGGATAACCATATTCACCTTGTTACCCAGAAAAGACGTTCCTCAGCATGAGATCAACAAAATCAATGCTGAAATATCCAAAGCCTGCACAGGAATACCAACCGTCCATATGGCACATCACGCACAGATCCTCTACCAGCACCTGTATGACGGCCTACATCTAAACCAGAGTGGTGTGCGACTGTTCATCAAAGATATTAAAGATACAGCTCTAGACCGTAACAGATCAGCACCTCACACCACCACCAAGAGCACAACCAACCACCGGAACCTCCACAGAAGGTTGCAGCACACTAGAGACACCACCAACAATGGCCGCAGCTTTTCACAGAGACTTGGACCTGCCTCGAGGTACTATGCCCCAACCCCACCTCTTCAGGGACCCAGCCCCATCACACCATTGTACACCTCAGCGTCACCTCCTCAGGACCACAACCCCACCACACCACACTACATCCACCTCCATCCCCACCTCTTCAGGGACCCAGCACCACCCCATCGCTGTACACCTCAGCCCCACCTCCTCAGTACAACAACCCCACCGCACCACACTACACCTCACCTCTTCACGGACCTGAACTGCAGTTTGTTTTACATCCTCAAGGTCTCCATGAACAATACAGTTGGCAGCAGCAGCAGCAGCAGCAGCAGCAGTGGCGACAGCAGCATCAGTAGCCAGCTCAGACTCAGGTCCAGTCTTCAGCTCAGAGAGACAGCTACGCTACTGTCGCCGCCAGGCTCAACATCTCACCCACTGAACTGAGTCTAAAGCAGATAAGAGACATTGCAACTACGCTATACTAAATTACTGAGCTAATGGAATGTAGAACAACACTGAATAATTCATCATCATTTAACATTTTTTCATCACATTACGTTTATTTTGCTTGTAAATCAGATATTTTTTCTAGTGCTACACTATCCTGTTAAGGTAAAGGAAATAGCATCTTTTTCGACAAGTAGCTGGAACATTCAGGGCTTCACTGTCAGTCATTTGTCAACATCATTACTAGTAATCAAGTTCAGTGTGCGATGCACATCTCAAGTGAGGGAGTAGAGAAAACTGCCCTTCTGGGTCGGTGCTGCTGGGGAGCACTCCTTCAACATCTTCGAACACCACATCTTGATCTTCACCTTTATAATGAATTGTTTAGAGCTGGTGCCGGTCTAAAACCTGCCTATTTCCGATGAGAAGCAATGAAGACATAGACGCCAGTGTTTCCCACAGGACAGGAATCTATTTGTGGTGGTGTGGTCCGGTATTTTCAATATTCATCTGAGTCAACATCCAATGTCAGGCCGTAAGGTTCTGCTTGTTAGTAATTAACTAACGAGCAGGACCTTACAGCCGGGTTCCACTGGCTGCAAACGTAAGTGTCACGTCAGCGTAGTGTTGCGGCGTATTCATTTGGGCTCCCCTGACTGCGTACGGAAGCAACACGTAGAAAAGCAAGCGGGGTTGTTTACCGTTTGCCGAGCCAAGAGGCTGCATGTAGGCTGCATAAACTGTTAAAGCATTTCCCACCTAAGTTATTATATATATTTGAGTTATCTACAAGTTTACTGTACTGTTTGTCATCTACTTGCTTTCAAATGTCCGCCACGGACATTTACATAATGTCACGGATAAACGGGTAAATGCATGAAAAAAAAATCATCACACATCACCTCTGATAATGGTTTATTTATTTTAAAACACATTGTGCTTGTTTAGCACACTATTTCATGTAGTTTTTATCTGCTGGAGGGTCGCGTAGGGGAGTGTAGCGCGACAAAATTAGAAGAGCTACATAAAATAGGGGTTGTCGCAACGTTCCCGTTGCCGGTGCAGACACGTTGCAGTTAACACTTCTAACAGCGTGAGTTAATGTGACTCCCTCCCCAGGCACAATCAGACACAAGTGGTTTTCTTCAACGGGTTTTACTGAGGTCTTCTCTCCTCATCAAACCGTGAAAACTAATAATACACAGTATTAAACATACAGACAACACGTTGGCTGAATAGCAAATATGATAACAAACAATAGAAAACAAAAATAAAAACAAACGTAATAAAGTACCTCGTTGGCTGCATGCTAGGAAAGGAAATGATCTTGGAATCTTCTTGTCTTCGTTTCCACCAGTAAACATTACTCTTGTTCTAAAGCAGGTACAGCTCATCCTCAGGTGCATATCCTCCTGACTACCACGAAAAAAAATATTGTCCAGTCACATTTTTTTTGAAATTCCCCAATCTTTGAAATGTAATTAGAATACTGAAAAACTACAGTGGACATCGGAATGCCATACATGTGAAACTGAACCTTGATGGCAACCAGTTAGTCCCAAAGAAAATGCCAAAAAGTCAACATAAGAATGAGTTTAACATCCACATAACTGTCCATCAGCACTTTTGTTTTGTTTTGCTTTGCTTTGTTGTGCTTATTTGGTGTGATAAAAGGAAAACCTTGCACTTCATGCACATCACATCCATCCATCCATCTATCTGTCTTCTAACCGCTTCATCCTCTTGAGGGTCGCAGGGGGGCTGGAGCCTATCCCAGCTGACATTGGGCGAGAGGCAGGGTACACCCTGGACAGGTCGCCAGACTATCATAGGGCTGACACATAGAGACAGACAACCATTCACGCTCACATTCACACCTACGGACAATTTAGAGTCACCAATTAACCTAGTCCCCAAACTGCATGTCTTTGGACTGTGGGAGGAAAAGTGCCCAGAGAGAACCCACGCTGACATGGGGAGAACATGCAAACTCTGCACCGAAGGGCTCCCACACCCGGGATCGAACCAGGAATCCTCTTGCTGTGAGGCGACAGTGCTAACCACCACACCACCGTGCCGCCCCGTGCAAGTCCCATATGTTTTGCTATTGCAGCCGGATCTGCAACACCTCGATGCATGTGTTTCGTCCACCATCTCTGGAAGATGGATGGCGCCGTAGTGTCTCAGAGCTGCATTTGGCTGCGGTTTCCACTGGAGTGTAGTCATCTTCACTGTCGCTTGTGATTCCTGCTAGGGCCTGAGTAATTAACTCTTTACCAAGGAGCAGTCTGAAGCCAAGGAACTTCAGTGGTTTCTTCCCCAGAAACTGGCAGTCACTCTTATACTGAAGCTTATACTGGTGATTGCCAGGCCAAAAAAGTGGAGAACTGCACACACTGTCCATTTCCGAATGCGAGAGGCCATCCTGTAGAAACTCAACATTCGGTCAACCAAGTCCATGTCACCCATGTTGGTGTTGTACTCAGCAATTGCCAGTGGCCTTGACACCTTGACAAACCTTTTGTCTTTCTTGGACCATCTTCTGTGTGTCCTGAGGTTCAATGCCATAGGCAGAGAATGCCATGGCAACTGGCTTGTTGTCCAACCACTTTAAGACAGCAAGTTCAGGAGGGCTTTATCTGACTACCATCTCTGATGCCCCTCTTCCTTTCTTTTTGAAGGGCTTATCTGCTATGATCTTGCACTCCTTCATCATCATCTTCCTCTGCTTCTGCCTCAAACACTGCATCTTGATCTTCTTTATCAGACAACTCAATAACTGAGTTTCCATCAACAATTCGCAGTAAAATTCTCTCTGCTTCTAAGAATGACTCTTTTTCTTGTCATTTAAAAAAACAGAAAAAAATGGAGGAAATAACTACAAATGTCCACTACGGAGGACATTTTTTAAACACTTAAATACTATGCTAAAATACTTTTTAAATAATTCAGAAAATGTTTTAATGTGTTGTTAAGAGACTTATATAAAATATGCCAACAACATTTCAAGCCAAAATTTGCTCAATAAAAAGTATTATGCACTTACTTTTCCTCTTCCCATAAAATGTGCTTATACTGACGGATGCCATTTTCCTGAATGAGGAAGAGAAAGGTACCGAAGCCCCACCCCTTCACATTTGGTATCATTGAAAAGCCCTAAATGTCTTCTGTAGAGACCAAAAGGAGTTAATTCAGTAGTATGCAGTGGGTGGGAGATAATCAGGTTCATAAATGTCCTCCACAGAGGACAAATTTGAACTACTGGTAGTCAGGAGGATATGAGCATCTCTCTATGCAACCTGCACTCAACAGCATTAGCTAGCTTCTAGTTAACCAGTCGGAAACAGCTCAGGGCTTCAAAATAAAAGACTTCCTGTTTACTAAAATAGCAAAATAAAATACAGAGTATTACCCAAAATAAATTCTGACTCATAAAGTCATTCTTAGATGGAAACTTAATGGAAATATGTAACACATATAGTGGCAACAGTTACAGTTAATGTCTCTACACATGTTGAGCTTCCAGCTATGTTAATACAGACACAGGCTAATATAACATGATGAATTAGAGTTGTTCGGACCACTTTTGGACTTGTTTTGCCCACATATTTGTACCGAGAGGTCTTTGGATCCGTTCTGCTACTACGTCTGCTTCTTCTGCTTCTTCTGGCGGACCAGGTGCGTTAAGTGCATCTTTACGATGCATACCGCCACCTATTGCACCGGAATTGTAACGACAAGCTACAATCACAGACAGTGAGTCCCATTATGTGTTTATGAGCCAGGTCGAACAGGTAGCGCCAAAAGCAGAAAAATCTATATGTGGCGGAGATAATTTATTCGTGGTGCACTGCCACAGATAAATGAATGTATGGGAAACACAGATGCAGAGTATACCATTCAAAAGTTTACTTTGGTCGAGCTTTGATATGGCTTCTGAAATACAGTGGCGTCCCGGGGCTAAAGCCCCGGATGTTTTTTAATTAGCCCCGAATATGAATATTAATTTTCAAATTTTTTTTTTTTTTTTTTTAAGATCACATCCTCAAACTACGGTTATCTTATGTTGATGCTTCAATAAAACAGTGTTTTTGGACAGGTTTTAGTAACAATTAATTATTATTAAATTACACTACTTTGGCTTTGGCACACAAGTGGTTAACACCTCCAGGTCGCATGTGATGTCATTCACCCAAAACAGCAGCAGACGCACTTGACAACAGGCAGGCTTGACAACAGCAAGCTGTTCAGCTGTCTTTGGGATGTCACAAAAAAAGATTTCCATGTTTTTCCCCCCAAAGGTGGTCAGCAATCAAAGAGGTAATGGGAATAGAAATTATGTAAAAAATATATAATTTCGAAAAGAGTGTTGCAGCTGGAACTACTAGAGGGAAGTAGCTAACATTAGCTAGCTAGCAGCTAGTTGATATTACATGGGAAAAAAATGATCTGTTATTATTAGCATCTGTCTGTAAGGTGTAGAGTAAGAGTTAATGCAGAGACCTAATTGTACATGATGACTGAAGAAAGAAAAATAAAAACAAGATGTAAAGTCAAGTGTAGAGTGCAAGTTAAGACAGATATACTGTACAAGACAAATGTTTGAAGTTAAACTAAAGACAAATGAACAAGGAAAAAAGATGTAAAGAGTACATTAATAAAAGTTAAGTACAAGAAGCAAAGACAATAGGTAGAGTTAAGAACAGTTACAGCAGAGACCTAACCTGAGACCTGTAAGAGATACAAATATTATGTTAAAGAGTATGTTATGTTAAAGAATGTTAAAGAATAAATACATATGAGTATGTAAAGAGCATTAAATGTACAAAGTAAAACAATGTAAATACTGAACATGACAAGATGTTTACTGTTGTGAAAATTGCTAGCCTATTTGGTATTAACTGGTAACCATGAAATGCCTTAATTCAATTCAGTCCAGAAGAGCAGGTACCTGTAGAGTATGTGGAGAATGTTTCTATGTCTAAAAATTTCGGCGCGCGCTCTGTGCGCGCATCTGCTTAACTCTTCTGGGCTAAGCCCCGGATGTGTCAAAATCCTAGAGACGCCCCTGCTGTAATACAGACATCACAACAGGAATAGAAATGAAATATACAACAAATAATTTAACAGTGCACATTTATTATGCTGTCTATGAACATTAAAATCACTGTATGTCATTATGAGTAAGTACAGCATAAAATCAGGAAATTATTTCCCAAACCACAAATAAATGTTCCTTTAAAATACAACAAACTGTGTGGTCATTATTACAGAGGAAATGGTAATAGGCTCTATAGATAAGAATAACTTAGCTATGCATGTGGTCTAGCATGCTGGCTAGCTTAATTAGCTAAATAGCTTAACATGATGTCTATAAACATAATACATGAGTTATCTGCAACAACATTAAAGAATATGAACTTGCAGTGCCACATATGTAAGCAACACAAGCAGGTGCTTGGAAAGATTTGATGTCGTGTTCGCAGCGGTGGAGAGTTGTTTTTGGCCTGGCCACAGTTTACACTTTACCTTCACATTCTTCTCCTTTCGCGCAATGAATTCGAAGTAGTGTGCATATCTCCACCCCTCGAAAGACGTCTCTCTGCCATTTTCTGCTCCGTCTTTTCCTCCATGAACTCCAGCCAAAGTCACAGTCAGGTCACGTGAATGAGGTCAGATGAATTTTGTGTGAGCACACATTAAAGGGGATATTTGTTTTGATTTCTGTCCTCCTGTTATGCAGATAGTTGAAGAATTTAAAGTAATGCAAGTAACGAGATCATTTTTTAATTAGTTACTGTAATGCAATTACTGAAGTTATCAACAGTAATGCGTTACATTACTGCGTTACAGAGAAATGTAATCTGATTACAGTAACGAGTTACTTTGTTACTCTACTTTGTAACATGCTACCCCCAACACTGTTCATGACAGCCAGTTTTGTGTCGTATCCTGCAAGACATCTATCTGACCGACTTTTAGAAGCGGCGCGATGGACGCGATAGACGCGGCGCGATAGACGCGAAATTCGCGTCCAACGCCTCATCGCTGGAGTTGAAAATATTGAACTTTTGAGGCGAATTCGCGTGAGTCAGAGCCGCGAAAGCCAATCAGCGTTGAGATTCTCCCGACGTCATGGTTGACGTCCAGTTGTTGACACAACAATAAACTACTACTCACCGGAGACAGATGGACAGACACTCCGCAGCTGAAATGTAGCGCCTGTAGCTGGTGTCCTGCCGGGAGATCCTGGTGCCAGCCCTCGCCAACAGGTCCTCAAACTGGTCCCCAGTCAGCCTGAAGTACCGCTGAAAGCGGCTATCATCCAGACGGAGTCATCCAGGAGGTGGTGAAACTCGCCGAGCTGGATGTGCTTCTGCAGGATCGGGTGAACCCAATAACGACAGCGTTTGGTCCTCCGAGGCATTTGGGACTTCAAGAGCAGGTACAAAGCGGCGATGGTGGTTATCTCTGCCACGGTCGTCAGTGGCTACCCGGAGCTATATGATACTACGTGTCTACTCTACAGAGACCGCAACAAAAAGGAGCAGGCTTGGGTGAAAGACGCCGAGGAGACTGGTCTACTTGGTAAGTTCTGTAAATATGTGTCTGTAATTAGTTTGCAGAATGGTTGTACTACGAACGTTAGCGCTAGCTTAGCTCCAGTTAGCACAGCCGCCGGCTTCCCCGCTACTCGCGCGAATGACGCGATGACGCGAATTAACAAAATGGTCAGGCGTCGAAACTCGGGCGTTACGGGCGGCGCGTTACGCGCGAGTAATTCGCTTCATTCGCGTTTGGTGTGAAAGCACAGTTAGACATCTAATTAGAAGAATCATGTCATCTTGTCATAAACGAAACAAGAGGTGATTTTTTTTGTTAATATCAATTTGTCATGACAAAGACATCTTCTGGTAATGTCATTCTGGTTAATGTCAAGTTGTCATAATAAGAACATCCCAAACAAATTTAATGTCAAGTTGTCATGACAAAGATATCTTCTGGTAATGTCATCCTGGTTAATGTCAAGTTGTCATAATAAGGACATCCCAAACAAATTTAATGTCAAGTTGTCATGACAAAGACATCTCCTGGAAATGTCCTCTTCAGTTTTTGGTTTGATATCAGCAAACCCTGAATCTCTGAATAATATTAGAAATGTAGATATAATCATATTGAATGAAACTTGGAATCAAAATCAAAATCAAATTGTCCAAAGAGATTAAGGTGGTTTACTCATATGGTACAAAGGAGAATATAAAGATTACATTTCGCCAGTTAAAAAAGGTACTCAGATGTTCTGAAAAACAACAGAGATGTCTATTTATGTGCAATATACACTGAACAAAAATATAAATGCAACACTTTTGTTTTTGCTCCCATTTTTCATGAGCTGAACTCAAAGATCTAAAACATTTTCTATATACACAAAAGACCATTTCTCACAAATATTGTTCACAAGTCTGTCTAAATCTGTGTTAGTGAGCACTTCTCCTTTGCTGAGATAATCCATCCCACCTCACAGGTGTGGCATATCAAGATGCTGATTAGACAGCATGACTATTGCACAGGTGTGCCTTAGGCTGGCCACAGTAAAAGGCCACTCTAAAATGTTCAGTTTTATCACACAGCACATTGCCGATGTCACAAGTTTTGAGGGAGCGTGCAATTGGCATGCTGACTGCAGGAATGTCCACCAGAGCTGTTGCCCGTGAATTGAATGTTCATTTCTCTACCATAAGCCGCCTCCAAAGGTGTTTCAGACAGTTTGGCAGTACATCCAACCGGCCTCACAACCGCAGACCATGTGTAACCACACGAGCCCAGGACCTGCACATCCAGCTTGTTCACCTCCAAGATCATCTGAGACCAGCCACCCAGACAGCTGCTGCTGCATAACCAAAGAATATCTGCACAAACTGTCAGAAACTGTCTCAGGAAAGCTCATCTGCATGCTCGTCGTCCTCATCGGGGTCTCGACCTGACTGCAGTTCGTTGTCGTAACTGACTTGAGTGGGCAAATGCTCACATTCGATGGCGTCTGACACGTTGGAGAGGTGTCCTCTTCATGGATGAACCCCGATTTTCACTGTTCAGGGCAGATGGCAGACAGCGTATGTGGCGTCGTATGGGTGAGCGGTTTGCTGACGTCAACGTTGTGGATCGAGTGGCCCATGGTGGCAGTGGGGTTATGGTATGGGCAGGCGTATGTTATGGACAACGAACACAGGTGCATTTTATTGATGACATTTTGAATGCACAGAGATACCGTGACGAGATCCTGAGGCCAATTGTTGTGCCTTTCATCCACGACCATCACCTCATGTTGCAGCATGATAATGCACGGCCCCACGTTCCAAGGATCTGTACACAATTCCTGAAAGCTGAAAACATCCCAGTTCTGGCATGGCCAGCATACTCACCGGACATGTCACCCATTGAGCATGTTTGGGATGCTCTGCGTACACGACAGCGCGTTCCAGTTCCTGCCAATATGCAGCAACTTCGCACAGCCATTGAAGAGGAGTGGACCAACATTCCACAGGCCACAATCAACAACCTGATCAACTCTATGCGAAGGAGATGTGTTGCACTGTGTGAGGCAAATGGTGGTCACACCAGATACTGACTGGTTTTCTGACCCCCCAGACCCCGCCAATAAAGCAAAATTGCACATTTCAGAGTGGCCTTTTATTGTGGCCAGCCTAAGGCACACCTGTGCAATAATCATGCTGTCTAATCAGCATCTTGATATGCCACACCTGTGAGGTGGGATGGATTATCTCAGCAAAGTGCTCACTAACACAGATAGATAGATAAAGTTTTATAGAAAAAGTTTTAGATCTTTGAGTTCAGCTCATGAAAAATGGGAGCAAAAACATGCTTTATATTTTTGTTCAGTGTATATTCCACCCTCAAACTCCCCCTGTTCTGCTGAGGAGGTTTTTGAGGAACTCCAGGAGGAAATTTCCTTCTACCAAAGTTTAGGGTCAATCTTAATATGTGGTGATCTTAATGCCAGAACTGGTAGAGAGCCAGACTTCATTAACTATGAAGGAAATAAACATATCTTTCATTCCCCTTTGTATCAGGCTTGCATAAACACACAAAGACAAAGCTATGACAGCATGGTTAACAAAACTGGCAAACAGGTACTACATGTGTAAAGGCTTGGTCTGTACATTGTTAATGGCAGAATCAGAGGAGACTCTCTGGGCAGACTCACACAATGCTCTGTGCTAGGTAGTAGTGTTGTAGATTATGCCATTACTGACACTGAACCACAATATATAAATGCATTCACTGTATCACCACAACAGCTCTTTTTAGACCATAGCCAAATAACCCTATTTCTGAAAAAGTCATTGTCAACCACTGTGAATCCAAACCCTGTGCCAAGGCTGTTTCCTCTGCCGAGGAAATACAAATGGACAGAAGAGAGCACTGCTGCCTATACCGCTGCACTAGACTCTGCTCAAATTCACAACATGCTGGATACTTTTCTCAACACCCAGTATCAGCCTGAAAGGGAAAACATATATTTGGCCACACATCACTTAAACACAATATTTATTCAATTGGCAAAATAATCTAAATTAAAAATCTCACAAATTAAAAAATCCAACATGAAACAAAAAGAGCAATGGTTTGACAAAGAATGTTCTGTATCCAGACAAAACCTGAGAAAACTGTCAAACAGAAAACACAGGAACCCAAGTGACCTAATGGGATGGCTTGAATATGTCTAGGCTCTGAAAGAATACAAAAGACTCCGTCATGTGAAAAAAATGCATTATGTGGAGGGAGAACTCAACAAAATTGAAAAAGCTATAAATGAAAACGTCTTTTGGAAATTATGGAAAAACATCAACCGAAACCCAGGCGCAGAGACCAACCCAATTCAAAATGGCAAAATCTGGAAAAAAAAATCCAGAGTGTCACGGTCTGAATCCCAACCAAATTTTAACAACAGACAAACTGAAAGAACTAGAAGGGACAGTGAAGGACAACCAATGTGCCCTTGACTACCCCATCACCATTAAAGAAATACAGCACAAATTCAAAACTCTTAAAAATAGAAAAGCTTGCAGTATAGACAGCATTAACTCAGAGATGCTGAAACACAGTCATTTAAAACAAAAACACTTCAACCTGGTGTTGGCAACTGGATATTACCCCATTGTTTGGAATAAAGGTCTCATTTCTCCTATATTTAAAAATGGAGACAAGTACAACCCCAGCAATTACAGGGGCATCTGTGTTAACAGCAACCTGATTAAACTCGTCTGTAGCATCCTTAACTCCAGTTTAATCACATACCTCACTGATTATCATATTCTGTCTAGAAGCCAAATTGGCTTTTTACCCAAACATCAAATGTCTGACCACATCTACACTCTCCATACACTCATCCAAAAGCATGTTCACAAAAAATACAAAGGAAAGATATTTGCATGTTTTGTAGATCTAAAAAAGGCTTTTGACACAATTTGGCACAATGGGTTATTTTTACAACTTATACAATATGGAATTGGGGGTAAAATATATGATCTAATCAAATCCAAATATTCTGACAACCAGTGCTGTGTTAAAATTGGAAACAAAAGAACAGAGTTCTTCAAACAAGGAAAAGGGGTGCATCAGGGGTGCAACCTGTCTCCTACTCTGTTCAACATTTATATCAATAAATTGGCCACTCTTCTTGAACAGTCCCCAAGCCCAGGATTAGATCTACAAGGCAAAGAAATTAAATTCCTCATGTATGCAGATGACCTAGTTCTACTGTCCCCAACAGAACATGGTCTACAGCAGAAACTTTCTCAGCTAGAGACCTTCTGTCAAAACTAAGCGGTAGTCATGTCATGGTATTCCAAAAAAGGCCAGGTTACAGCAATCCAATCATGTTTTCAGTGTAAGAGGGACCACGCTTCAGCATACAATGGAATATAATTATCTAGACATCATCATCAGTGCATCCGGCAGCTTTGACAAAGCAAATACATTTTTATTTATTTTTAATATATTATGATTGAATTTTATTATAATTGAAATTGAATTGAGAGAGAGGGAGAATTATAGGAGGTCCCCCCGGCAGACTAGGCCTAAGTCAGCCTAACTAGCGGCTGGTACAAGGCAAGCCTGAGCCCTAACTATAAGATTTATCAAAAAGGAAAGTCTTAAGTCTAGTCTTAAAAATGGAGATGGTGTCTGACTCCCAGACTGCAACAGGAAGATGATTCCACAGGAGAGGAGCCTTGATAGCTGAAGGCTCTGGCTCCTGATCGACTTTTGGACCACGAGTAACCCTGCATTCTCAGAGCGCAGTGTTCTGGTGGGATAATAGGGCACTATGAGCTCTTTAAGATACGACGGAGCCTGACCATTTAAAGCTTTGTAAGTTTAGGATTTTGAATTCAATTCTGGATTTTACAGGGAGCCAGTGCAGAGAAGCTAAAACAGGAGAAATATGATCTTGTTTCTTAGTTGCTGTTAGTACACGTGCTGCTGCTTCTGAATTAGCTGGAGAGTTTTTAAAGACTTATTAGAGCTGCCTGTTAATAGGGAGTTACAGTAATCCAGCCTAGGGGTAACAAAAGCATGTACCAATTTTTTTGCAGCAGCAGCGAGCTAGCAAGCTAACGTTTAACAAGCGTCAACATCAACTTTCTTTAGCACTTACCACTCTCACTGCAGCCACCAAACTGGACAATGGCCTGCCAGACGTTGTCCTTTAATTCATTGTTCATAACATCATCCCGTCTTTTATGAAAAACAAAACTGAACTGCTGTGAAACGAGGTTTATCAACCTTTCTCCCATACTGTCCTGCCTGACTGGATTTCAGACTCTCCCGGGTCTGCACGACTATAAACAAACAATTTCATTTGCCCAGCTGTGTAGTTCCGCCCGCAAATTCCGCGGGGGGTCAGAGTCTGGGCGGAAACTTTTTTCACTGCACGAAAGTTCCGCCCCGCTGTGCAAACTTCCATAAGAACCCATGAAATCAAGTTTTATATTTTTTCACGAGAATAATCCGCGTGGATATTCGTCCTCAGTGAGAATGGACTTTAACAATGGAAATTTACAGAGTGAATTCTAATGATGTTAATTAAGGGAAGCATACATAGAGTGAATAGGACTGGTCCGAGCACAGAACCTTGTGGAACTCCAAAACAAACTTTAGTATGTAGAGATGATTCATCATTAACATGAACAAACTGAAAATAATCAGATAAACAAGATTTAAACCAGCTTAGTGCAGAACCTTTTAGGCCGTCTCTGTAGCAGAATTTGATGGTCAATTATGCCAAGTGCTGCACTAAGATCTAATAAAGCAAGTACAGAGACAAGTCCTTTGTCTGAAGCAATCAGAAGATCATTTGTGATTTTAACTAGTGCTGTCTCAGTGCTATGATGCACTCTAAATCCTGACTGAAATTCTGCAAAATAAATCAAGGATCTTTGAAAGAAAGGGAAGATTAGATATTGGTCTATAGTTGGCTAATACCTCAGGATCCAGGGTGGGCTTTTTTAAAAGAGGTTTAATTACAGCTACCTTAAAGGACTGTGGTACATAGCCTGTTAATAAAGATATATTGATCATGTCTAATATATGAGTGTTAACTAAAGGTAAGACTTCCTGAAGTAGCCTAATTGGGTCGAAGAGACACAATGATTTAGATGAAGAGATCATTGCGGTCAATTGTTGAAGAGAAATCGGGGAGAAGCCATCTAGATATATATTAGGTCTTACAGCTGTGTTTGAGGGCAGATCGGTTCCATTTGTGCAGGATGTCATGAATTTTGCCTCTGATATTTAGAATTTTGTCATTAAAAAAACTCATAAAATCATTACTGCGAAGGGCTAAAGGAATACAAGGCTCAATAGAGCTGTGACTCTCAGTCAGCCTGGCTACAGTGCTGAAAAGAAATCTGGAGTTCTTATTTTCTTCTATTAATGCTGAGTAATAGTTTGCTCTGGCATCGCGGAGGCCCCTCTTAAATGTTTTGAGACTTTGTTCCTAGACTAAACGAGATTCTTCCAGTTTTGTTAATTGCCAATTCCTTTCAAATTTTCACGATATCTTACTATATAATGAGGAAAACTCTGTCTGTGGGTGTGTCAGTGCGTCTGTTCCACGTTTTTCTCCGCAATGACTTGGTCAATCCATGTGAAATTTGGCACAGTGGTAGAGGGTCATGGGAGGATGCGAATGAAGCAATAAAACATCAATTGGCCAAAGGGGGGCGCTATAGCAACCGCTTGAAATTGCAAACTTTGAATGGGCATATCTCATGTCTCATATGTCGTAGAGACATGAAACTTTGCACAGTGATGCCTCTCCTCATGAGGAACAAATTTATAACTTCTGGTTGTATATATTTTCCGCCATTTTGCATTTTTTGAAAAAACACTTAAAATCGATCTCTTCCAAGAAAGTTTGACCGATCTGCATGAAACTCAGTGAACATAATCTAGGGACCAATATCTAAAGTTCCCTCTTGGCAGAAGTTGGAAAATTTACTAAAACTGAGCTTCTATAAGGCAATGAATATTGTGGAGGGCGTGGCTCATCACATAAGGGTGTATAACATCTTAAGGCATCTTAAAGGCAACTTTGTAGGCATATGCCTCCATTATTGACCTGATCAAACAAAATGGGGGCGCTAGAGAGCTAATTTCTTATCAAGGCCTAACCGCCATATCAATTTTTACTAATTTTGTTAGATATATAGAACAGGACACCTCAAAGTGACTGGAGAAATTTAACTCTAATTGGCAACTGGGTGGCGCTGTAACAACAGAAAAATGCTTAAAAATGCGACCGATCGCTCTGGCTCCCCCTGTGGCCGAATGTTTTTTTGTTTCTAATTTTTGGTATGACTAAGTCATGGTATGGTATGCTGTACATAATCACGGAAACTGTCAGTGTGTCATTCTGTCAGTCAGTCATTCTGTCTGTCCCACGTTTTTCTAGTCACTGACGTGGTCAATATATGTGAAACTGCACATAGGCATTGAGGATTGGCATAGGTAGAAGGTGACAAAGCTACCAATGGGTATGGACTAGTTTGTTTTAATTTTCGGGTTTGAGAGTTGTACTGAGGAGCGAACTTTCTTTAACTTCTTTTTAAAAAGGGCTACAGAGTCGAGTGTTGCTCGGAGTGCGCCTGAAGCGCTTTCGACAAGATAAGTTTAAAGTCGGCACAGGAAACCTCTGTTACAGAGAGACATGGCCTAAGGTTTTGCGACAGCACTATCTGATAAACATCTGGTATAGTAACCGTTGCTGAGTCGCGTGTAATCGAGTAAAAAGAAATCAAAAGTTATTAAAGCTGCAAGCAGCGATGAACGGGCCCTCGCACCTTCACGCAAATCGGGGGGGCTGACAGGACGCGTTCTGACGTGTCAGTTCATTTCACCATATGAAGTTTTGGCAAGATATTCCCACGTGGAGTCAAGTTACAGCAACATTTATCATCACGGCGAAACATCAAAGTTCGCTGCCAGGCCGTGGCCACGCCCTTCGACGAAAACTCACAGTTTCCACAATAAAGTGTCATCAACGTCTTATGACTTTTTTGACCAAGTTTGAGATGGATCTGGTCAATTCTGTAGGAGATGTACATTAAAGTCTAAAACATGACATTTCCTGTTGCCAGTAGGGGGCGCTATATTTATCTTTAATTCTTGACATGTAGATGTGTTTAGTGCGGGACTGGAATCAATCCTGTGAAGTTTGGGCAAGATGGGACCATGTCTGCTGGAGTTATAAACTACTTCCTGTTTAGACCCCTAACTTTGACGCCATCCCACGGTCACACGCATTGACGAAATCTCAAGCTTTTGATAACTTTTCATTTTCAAGTCCTTGGGGTGGGACAGACAAAGGTTTGAAGTCAATCGGATGAAATCTCTAGGACTAGTTTGTTCATTTATGACCCCTGGAAATGGCCAAAAATGCATCAAAATTGCACAGTAAATTCAAAATGGCTGACTTCCTGTTGGGTTTAGAGCATGCCTCCAAGAGGCTTTTTTGTACGTCTCAGAGGGTTACATTACATACAAGTTTCATACATGTAGGTTAAACTAGCTTCAGGGGCTGTTTCCTCAAACATTTGTAGGGGGCGCTACTGAGCCATTTTTTGGAACCCGCGCACGAGACAAAATATCAAAATTTTCACCGGTTCTGAGATGTGTGCAAAGTTTCATGAGATTTCGGGTATGTTAAGGCTCCCAAAAAGGCAATTCATTTGGAGGAATAATAATAATTAAAGCTGCGAAGCAGTGATGGGTGGCCGCTTGCCGTCGTCCTCCAGCTCACGTAGACGGTGCGAATCAGCCTATTCGTAGGAGTCGAAATGTCGATAAAACAAGCAATGTCAATAGAACGCAAGGTCATTTTTGGCAATAAACCATGACTTGGGAGTAGAACTTTGATGGCTTCTGATAACCAAACCACTGACGAGGACATCAATCAATCAGCCAATCAATCAGCCAATCAATCAGCCAATCAATCAATCAATCAATCAATCAATCAATCAATCAATCAATCAATCAGTCAATCAATCAATCAGTCAATATGACAAATCACAATTTGCCTCACAGGGTTTTACAGCATACAACATCCCTCTGTCCTCAGTGAGACAGAAGGGGAGACAGAGAGAGATGCAGGACAGACGGTAATGACAGAAGCCTACAACACATTAATGAAAGTAATGTGGAAGAATTTTATAAAAAGTTTACAGTGGAGTTACATTTTAGGAAATTGATTAATTAATTTTGAGATATTCAAGTATACACAACAAAGTTATAAACATTTATGATCAAGGCTTAATATGAATTGGCTGTGAAACCTGTGTATTGAGATATAGCATTGTCAGTAATGGAACTGTATTTTCACTCATGTTGATTTTATAAGGAAACATAACAAAGTTTCATAGCACATAGGCATTGCAATACTGTATTTTCCATAGATAATGAGTAAATGACGTTTTACATGTAGAGTTTTGTGATAAAATATACGTTTAAGATGAACACACGTGTTGTGTGCTCTTGGTGATTGATTCCTGTTTACACAAAGACAGTATGATCTTCAGCACAGATGTAGCTACAGATTTGATTCCAATTCTTAATGAGGCAAAAAAGTTACACCAGGGAATCTTGTATTTACAAGTTTTTGCTATCAGGCATTTATTTAGGAAAATTAGGAATGACACACACACACACACACACACACACACACACACACACACACACACACACACACACACACACACACACACACACACACACACACTCTGCACAGAGACTGTCAGCCTGAGGTCCCTAATAATAATAAACACTACAGGAACAAGAGGGCCCTTGCCCGTTTGGTCGAGGTCCCTAATAATAAACATTACAGGAACAAGAGGGTCCTTGCCCTTCGGCCAAGGTCCCTAATATTTAAAGCTGCAAGCAGCGATGAACGGGCCCTCGCACCTTCACGCAACTCAAGGGGGCTGGCATGACACCTTCTGACACGTCAGTTCATTTCTGTCAAAGTTAGACATCGCATACAGGAGTGACTTGGCATATCCTTGATACAGTGCTGGAATGACATATTTCACATTTTGTATCACTTCCTCTTTCCACTACAGGGAGTTGGAGAGCTCACTAATTATACAACGTGTTTTTATCCATCAAATATACACCACACCATTAAACTTTTAGATAAATCAAAAGATAAGTGTTTGATGAGACCTACTTCCTGTCGCCACTAGGTGGCACTATTAGTATCAGGAAATATGGTCATATAAATGTTTTCAGGGCAGGACTAATATGATTCATCTGAAGTTTGATGGAGATCAGACCATTTACACCAATGTTATAGCAATTTCCTTTTTCATGGCAAGACATCAAAATTAAACCCTCTGCAGCGGGCGTAGACACGAATGATATGTCATGTTTGTGTACATCAAATATAGACCACAGCATTGAAATTTCAGGTTAATCCAAAGTGTCTGATAAGAAGTACTTCCTTTTGCCACTAGGTGGTGCTGTGACTATCACCGTATATTGTTACATAAATGTGTTCAGGGTGGGAGTAATATGAATCATGTGAAGTTTGGTGGACATCAGACCATTTTCTCCAAAGTTAGGGCAATTTCTTATTTCATGGCGAGACATCAAAATTAAACCCTCTGCAGCACACGTGGACACTCATGTTATATCATGTTTGTGTACATCAATTATAGACCACAGCATTGAAATTTCAGGTTAATCTAAAGTGTCTGATAAGAAGTACTTCCTTTCGCCACTAGGTGGCGCTATAACTATTACTGTATATGGTCTTCTGGCTGAAATCATGTCGAAGTATGACCGTGCCATTTTTCTTGGGAATTTTAATATTCATGTGTGTTGTCCTGATCAGCCATTGGTGAAGGACTTTTTAAGCCTTATTGATTCTTTTAATCTGGTGCAGTGTGTGCCTGGTCCCACACATGAATATGGACACACATTAGACCTCGTCCTCTCTTATGGTTTATCTGTGTCTAACTTGGAGATATGTGACGATGCAATTTCTGATCATATGCCTGTTTTGTTTGAAGTTGCTTTCTCCTGTGCAGATGTTAAATCTGGCGCCCCTGTTCAGAGCCGTCGGATTTTTAACTCTTTTACTGCCTGTCAGTTCTCCGTGGCTTTCAATCAGCTTGGTGTCCACCCTGCCTCTGCTAACACAGAGGAGCTTAGCTCCTGGTTTAACTCCTCCTGCCGAACCATACTGGACTCTGTGGCTCCAATAAAAACTGTGCTGCCCAAGGCTAAAACTGAGCCATGGTTTAATGAGGAAACTCGTGCAGCTAGACGGGAGTGCCGCAAAGCTGAGCGGAAGTGGAAGAAGGACAAGCTGCCGGTTTCCCTCCAAATCCTAAAGGACTGTTGGCGCTGCTACCAGAACACTGTTAAAGAGACCAAAAGGAAATACCTGTCAAACCTCATTGCGTTAAATCGTCATAACCCGCGTGTGTTATTTAGGACCATTGACACTGTTCTTAAGGCCCCACAGCCTGTCAGCTTGGAGGCATCTCCTGAAATGTGCAATAGCTTCCTGAATTTTTTTATTGATAAGGTTGCTACTGCAAGGGCTCTCATCACAGCCCCTGCATCTGACCCCTCTGTCCCTGTTCCTTGCTCTGCAGCTCTTGATAAGTTTGAACCTGTGTCTCTGTCATTTTTAGAAGATCTGATTGGCCATATTAAGCCATCAGGTTCTCCCTGCGACGTTGTCTCTCCTGGTTTCTTCAAAGTAGTTTTTCCTAGTATAGGGCAGTCAGTTCTGGCCATCATTAACAGCAGTCTGTCCTCTGGTGTTGTTCCCCCAAGTTTGAAACACGCAGTGGTCCAGCACCTACTCAAGAAACCTGGCCTTGATGGCAGCGTGCTGGCCAATTTTAGGCCCATTTCTAAGCTACCTTTTATCTCCAAAATCTTAGAAAAAGTTGTTCATGCTCAGCTAAAATCATTTTTAGATGAGCATAATGTTCTGGAGATCTTTCAATCAGGCTTTAAAACTATGCACAGCACTGAGTCGGCTTTACTAAGAGTTTTTAATGACATCCTCCTGGCAAATGACTCTGGTGACCATCTAATTCTTGTTTTGTTGGACCTAACAGCGGCTTTTGACACTGTGGACCACAATACCCTAGTGGCTCGGTTACGCCACCTAGTGGGCATCTGTGGTACTGCACTGGAGTGGTTCATATCTTATCTGGCCGACAGAAGCATGAGTGTAACCCTTGGAAACTCAAAATCCAGCTCTGCTCCACTGCCGTATGGGGTTCCACAGTGGTCAATTTTAGGGCCCCTGCTTTTTTCTTTGTATTTACTGCCCCTAGGATCCATCCTGAGAAAGCATGGCATCTCTTTCCACTTTTATGCTGATGATAGTCAGTTATATGTGCCGCTAAAAAAGAAAAATGCCTTCTCACTCACACCACTTCTGGCTTGTCTTGACGACATCAAAGACTGGATGGCCTTGAACTTTTTACATTTTATTGAGAAAAAAACAGAAGTGATGGTGTTTGGTCCTAGTGGCCTTTGTGAACATCCACCTGTTGATTTGAGTCCTTTGGCAGATTTTTTAAAGCCAACAGTCTTAAACTTGGGTTTTAAGATGGACAGTCATTTTAAATTGGATCAGCAAATTAGCTCTGTAGTGAAGTCCAGCTTTTTTCAAATTAGACAGCTGGCTAAGGTGAAACCTTTCCTTGCACAGCAGCACTTTGAAACAGTAATCCATGCCTTCATTACATCTCGGCTGGATTACTGTAATGCACTTTATTTTGGAGTTAGCCAGTCCTCCCTCGCACGTTTCCAGTTGGTGCAAAATGCAGCTGCGCGCCTGTTAACTGGAGTACGTAAGAGGGAGCACATAACTCCCATCCTGGCCTCTCTCCACTGGCTGCCTGTGCACTTTAGAGTCCATTTTAAGATTCTTTTATTAGTTTTTAAATCTTTAAATGGCCTGGCCCCGCCCTACCTCTCTGAGCTTCTTCACCCCTACGCTCCTGCTCGGTGCCTCAGGTCAGCTGATCTGCTGCTCCTGGAGGTACCGAGGTCCAAACGGCAGCTCAGAGGGGACAGAGCTTTTTCTGTTGCCGCTCCTAAATTGTGGAATGAGCTACCCCTCCACATTAGACAAGCCTCCTCACTGTCCATTTTTAAAACTCGTCTAAAAACCCATTTTTATTCCTTGGCTTTCAACTCTGCATGAGACTCTGCTTCTGTTTTAGTGTTTTATGGTTTGTTTTATTTATTATTTTATTGTTTTTAAATTATTTTAAAAACAATAAACAATTATTTTAGTGTGTATTTCCTGTAAATTGTTTTATGTCCCTGTGTTGTTTTTTGTCTATTTATGTACAGCACTTTGTTTCAGCCGTGGCTGTTTTAAAGGGCTATATAAATAAAGTTGAGTTGAGTTGAGTATATTGTTATATAAATGTGTTCAGGGTGAGACTAATATGAATCATGTGAAGTTTTGTGGATATCGGACCATTTACTCCAAAGTTACAGGAATTTCCTGTTTCATGGCGAGACCTCAAAATTCAACACTCCGCAGCGGGCACGCCATTCAACATTGGGCAAATCCTGTGATAACTTTTGGTCACAATGTAGTCAGGCTCACATAAACCAAGTTTGGAGCAATTCTGATTAAATCTGTAGGACAAACACGTGAAATGACAAAAATGATCACGAAATTCAAAATGGCCGACTTCCTGTTGGGTTTGGAGCATGGCTCCAAGAGGCTTTTTTTGTACGTGATGGAGTGGTACAAGTGCCTACCAAGTTTCATACATGCAGGTCAAACCAGCTTTGGGGGCTGCTTAATTGAAATATCCTAGGGGGCGCTGTTGAGCCATCTTGGTGTATCAAAGCACAAAAATCACATCAGACAACAGGACTTGCGACCTGTGAGGTGTATGCCACGTTTGGTGAGTTTTCAAGCATCCCTTGTCACTTCAAAACATCGTGTTTGATGGCGAACAAGGCGGCGCCACGGTGACAGCGTTTGATGAAAACTCAAAAGCTTAATTTTTAAGTAGGACGTAGACCAGCAAGTTTGAGGTGGGTCTGATTAACCTGCTCGAAGAGGGACATCAAAGAATGTATAAAGTAAATTTCTGTTGCCAGTAGGTGGCGCTATGACGTTGATTCAAAATTCCTCTGTCGATGTGTTCAGGGCTGGACTGTCATCATATGTGTGAAGTTTTGGCAAGATATTTCCACGTGGAGTCAAGTTACAGCAACGTTTATCATCACAGCGAAACATCAAAGTTCGCCGCCAGGCTGTGGCTATGCCCTTCAACGAAAACTCAGTTTCCACAATAACGCGTCATCAACGTCTTATGACTTTTTTGACCAAGTTTGAGATGGATCTGGTCAATTCTGTAGGAGATGTACATTAAAGTCTAAAACATGACATTTCCTGTTGCCAGTAGGGGGCGCTATATTTATCTCTAATTACTGACATGTAGATGTGTTCAGGATGGGACTGGCATCAATCCTGTGAAGTTTGGGCAAGATTGGACCATGTATGCTGGAGTTATAAACTACTTCCTGTTTAGTGGCGAGACCCCTAACTTTGACGCTATACCACGGTCACACGCATTGACGAAAACTCAAGCTTTTGATAACTTTTCATCTTCAAGGTTTTGGGATGGGACAGACCAACGTTTGAAGTCGATTGGATGAAATCTCTAGTACTAGTTCGTTCATTTATGACCCCTGGAAATGGCCAAAAATGCATCAAAATTGCACAGTAAATTCAAAATGGCTGACTTCCTGTTGGGTTTAGAGCATGCCTCCAAGAGGCTTTTTTGTACGTCTCAGAGGGTTACATTACATACAAGTTTCATACATGTAGGTTAAACTAGCTTCAGGGGCTGTTTCCTCAAACATTTGTAGGGGGCGCTACTGAGCCATTTTTTGGAACCCGCGCACGAGACAAAATATCAAAATTTTCACCGGTTCTGAGATGTGTGCAAAGTTTCATGAGATTTCGGGTATGTTAAGGCTCCCAAAAAGGCAATTCATTTGGAGGAATAATAATAATTAAAGCTGCGAAGCAGTGATGGGTGGCCGCTTGCCGTCGTCCTCCAGCTCACGTAGACGGTGCGAATCAGCCTATTCGTAGGAGTCGAAATGTCGATAAAACAAGCAATGTCAATAGAACGCAAGGTCATTTTTGGCAATAAACCATGACTTGGGAGTAGAACTTTGATGGCTTCTGATAACCAAACCACTGACGAGGACATCAATCAATCAGCCAATCAATCAGCCAATCAATCAATCAATCAATCAATCAATCAATCAATCAATCAATCAATCAATCAGTCAATCAGTCAATATGACAAATCACAATTTGCCTCACAGGTTTTTACAGCATACAACATCCCTCTGTCCTCAGTGAGACAGAAGGGGAGACAGAGAGAGATGCAGGACAGACGGTAATGACAGAAGCCTACAACACATTAATGAAAGTAATGTGGAAGAATTTTATAAAAAGTTTACAGTGGAGTTACATTTTAGGAAATTGATTAATTAATTTTGAGATATTCAAGTATACACAACAAAGTTATAAACATTTATGATCAAGGCTTAATATGAATTGGCTGTGAAACCTGTGTATTGAGATATAGCATTGTCAGTAATGGAACTGTATTTTCACTCATAATGTTGATTTTATAAGGAAACATAACAAAGTTTCATAGCACATAGGCATTGCAATACTGTATTTTCCATAGATAATGAGTAAATGACGTTTTACATGTAGAGTTTTGTGATAAAATATACGTTTAAGATGAACACACGTGTTGTGTGCTCTTGGTGATTGATTCCTGTTTACACAAAGACAGTATGATCTTCATTTTTTGGAACCCGCGCACGAGACACTTAAAATATCAGTCATATTTCATAGTCATAGTCATATTTATTAACTCTTCACTACAATCGTGATATGGAGTACAAACAAGACAAAATACATAATAAATGATGAACAGTCAGAATGAGTCATCACAGATCAAAGTAAACAAAAAGAAAACCAAGCCTGCACTCAAGCACGACCATACATTATTTCATTTAAAAAGTGGCAAAACATTATTCAAGAAAGCACCCAGTTTACATATTGTTCTTAAATGATCAGTCTTCATTAAAGCTATACATTTGAACATAGATGGGTGGTTTAAAAAATATTTAGGCAAGTACTTGTTTCTATTCTCAGAGATGGTTAAATTTTTACATTCAAACAAAACATGATATTCATCTCCCAGATGGCAGTCATTACACGGATTACACAACCTTTCATTCCTTTCCAGACCCTTGTATCTACCTGTTATTTTAGGGAGTCTATTATTAGAAGTTCGAAAATTACAGATGGCCTGACTATACTTCTTGTTTTCACAAAGTAAATATTTTAAAATTATTATTATTATTAATAATATTATTATATATTATTATATTTTAAATATTTTAAATATTAAAATCCTCTTTAAATTCACAATATAAATCACATGAGGACATGCTCTGTAGTTCATAGCGCCACTTCTGTACAAACTGATCCTTTAACCTCTGCTCAACTGCCATCTTCAGCCATTTAATGTTATCACATCTCTGATCTGATCAAACATAAGAAAAACCGCATTCATCCAATATTTGCTTAACAAAAGAAATCCACGGTAATACATATAGCTCATTAATATATAAATTTAATAGACAGTTATACATCACCCTACTAATCTTTGTTTCCTTCCCCATCACTAAACTCCCCCAATAACCAATAATTCTTTTTTTGATATCAACACATAAAGGGTATCTTCCAAGTTCGCCATAAACCACATATTACAAGTGGACATTTTAACTTTCAAAATATACTTGAGGAATTTCAAGTGTAATTTCTCTAAGATGTCTACCTTCTCAAACCCCCATACTTCGCAAGCATACAGCATAACTGGCATCACCAGCCTATCAAAAAGCTCTAATCTAATATCTATTGGTTAATCAAACTTCCTACATTTGCACAGTAAAGAAAACATAGCTCCTAAATATCCCTAAATATTTAAAACTATGTACAATTTCTAGCTCCTCACCATTACAGAGGAACTGATACTTTTCAACATCAACTTTATGGTGGCCAAATATTGTAACTTTAGTTTTATTACTATTTATAGGCAATTTCCATGTCTTACAATAATGGCACATTTGCTCAATTCCTTTTTGCAGTCCTTCCTTTGTTGTGGCCATAGTGATAGTATCGTCCGCGTACATAAGTACCATGAGTTTAATGTAACTATCTATCATATTATTGCCACATCGAGCCGGCTCACATCCATTTACAATTAAGTATTCCTCAAGATCATTTATAAAGAGGGCGAATAGTATTGGGGATACATTTTCGCCCTGTCTGACCCCAGTCGGACTAACAAAAAATTCGGATTTTTCTCCTTTAACGAAAACACAGGATTTGATATGATTATACATATTCACAATAATATTAAACAATCTGCCGTTAATACCTTCTTTCTGTAGTTTAAACCAAAGTGCATCTCTCCATACCATATCAAATGCTTTGCTGTAGTCAATGAATGAGCTAAACAGATTCCTTTTTTTAAAACAAAATCGGTCTACAGCTTGTTTAAGGACAAAAATATGGTCAGTTGTGGAGAACCCATGTCGAAAACCTGCCTGATTTTCTTTAAGGATATTATTATTCTCACAAAACTTGCACAACCTTGCATTAAGTATATTAGTAAAAGCTTGCCAAGGCAACTTAGGAGTGTCATACCCCGATAGTTGTTACAGTCCTCAGTATTCCCCATCTAATTATAAATTGGGACAATGAGACCGATAACCCAATTTCTAGGGATTACTCCAGAACTCAAAATCATATGAAACAATTTAACATAAACAGGCAAAAAAATGCTAGCTGTACTCTCAATGTATTCATTTAAGACTTAATCTATACCAGCGGCCTTACCGGCTTTAAGGCTTGCTATACCTTTTACAACTTCCTCCTCTGTAAAATCAGCATTTAATTCCTCAGCAGCAAAAATATCATCACTACTGACCTCTGGTAACTGATCCTTGTGAGGTTCACTATCTGCCAGGCTTTTAAAATGCTCATAAAAGTCTTTCAAGTGAACAGTGCATTCTTTACCTGTATCATTATCAGACAGTATATTCCAGTATTGCTTTGGGTCTTCTACCTTCATTTCTCTAAGTTCATTATTAGGGACCTCGGCAACTGGCGAGGGCCCTATTGTTCCTGTAGTGTTTCTTATTATTAGGGACCTCGGCCAAACGGGCGAGGGCCCTATTGTTCCTGTAAGGTTTATTAGGGACCTCGGCGAGCCGGCGAGGGCCCTCTTGTTCCTGTAGTGTTATTATTATTATTATCATTATTATTATTATTATTATTATTTCTTTCTCCCGCCGCCACTTTAAACTGGAATTTGACCCCCTAAACATGCTCCAAAACTCACCAAAATTGGCACGCATGTCAGGACTGGCGAAAAATTGTATGAAATGAAAAAAATAATTCAAAAAGTGCCAAAATGGCCTCTCTAGCGCCACCTAGGCGTTTGTCACACTAAAATGGCCGCTGTAGCCAATAGGAACGTCGTAGGAAGATCAAACCAAAACAGCTGTTTTCCTTTCATCAAGACCTACAAATCAGGCACTCACACCCATGACCTAAATCCAACAGGAAGTGAGGTATTTCCCTTCAAAGTAAGAGTTTTCCTCAAAAACAAGAAATTCCTTAAAAATTATACTACTTTCACACCGTTTATCGTATCGGCTTCAAAATCGCACAGATTATTCTTCAACGTGTCCTTATCAGATTGTCTTGGTAACTTCTACAGTTTTCGAATGGTTTGGATTTGCTGGCCTCAGACAGGTGATGTGCTCCAGAACCTCCTGACGATTTATTGTGCCACCTAGGCACACAAAAATGCCGATGTGATGGGTAGGAACCACTTAGAAAGACCAAACCAAAACTGTGTCATTCGTCTCATAAAGACCTACAAATGTCGCGCAGCAACCCCTGACCTAACTCCAACAGGAAGCGCACCGTTGTTGTTTGAATGTAAGATGACGTTTTTGACAAATTCTGTCGCTCAAAAATTATTTGCTCCTACACCGTTTATCACAACTGCTTCAAACTTGCAAAAATTACAGATTTACCCCTGATGAACATTACTTGCGAAGGATTTTGTCCTAACTTGAATGGTTTGAGAGCACAACTCCTCATGATGATCTCTGTAAGAAAAGATAAGTGACAACTCATCGTAAACTTGTGACTAAGGCACCTTTTTTAATCCGGAGACATACAAGCTTTACATAATGCGTTCAGAACAAAAGTATGTATCTGGTGATGCTTTCAGATTGAAAATGTGACTTACGGTTTGGCATCTAAAAGGACTAGTTCAGGAGATTTTCAACCCATTCTGCTCTCTGCCTGTCAGCCACATGCAGTCCTTAATTAGCATAACAAAAGCTTCACTCTCACAGTCTGTGTCAGAGTGAAGTGTGTGTTAATGTGTGTGGTCACACACACAAGAAAGTATAATATTTACTAAACTGTCCAGCTCATGGCGCTCATTCCAAAAGCTTTGAAAGAAATGCCTGATACCAAAAACCTGTAAATACAAGATGTCCTGATGAAACTGTTTTACCTCATGAAGAATTGGAATACATGTAGTCCTGCTCAGTTTCTCCACTGACATTAACTAGTACATATTTGTGTTTGTTTGCTGCACAGCCAGGACACATTGTCAAGCTTTCACTAGGTCACATGATTTCAAATGAATATGGATGTGTGGTTGATCATCACACAAGTCAAAGTTTCATTAGGTGACATGGCTTATGTCTACAACTGTCAAAATATAAGCTCAAACCACCTTCATTAGAACCCTTTACAGTTTTTAACATTGAGTTTGACTTATGACTTATCAACATTATGAGTGAAAATAAAGTTCCATTACTGACAATGTTATATGTCAATACACAGGTTTCACAGCCAATTCATATTACCCCTTGATCATAAATGTTTACAACTTTGTTGTGTATACTTGAATATCTCAAAATTAATTAATCAATGTCCTAAAATGTATGGATGTGTTTTTGGATCATCACACTTTGTTATGTTTCCTTGTAAAATCAACATTATGAGTGAAAATACAGTGTCATTACTGACAATGCTATATCTCAAGACACAGGTTTCACAGCTAATTCATATTGAGCCTTGATCATAAATGTTTACAACTTTGTTGTGTATACTTGAATATCTCAAAATTAATTAATCAATTTCCTAAAATGTAAATCCACTGTAAACTATTGCCGCTGTGGTGTCAAATGCCACCTGCTGATTTTGTTATCATTAGTCATTAGTCAACTCATCTTGAAATGCCTGGGCTGTCACCTAAGTACATGGTCATTAATTAGCATAACAATGGCTTCACTCTGACAGATACGTGTGTTCGTGTGTGTGTGTGTGTGTGTGTGTGTGTGTGTCATACTTATTCTCTTATTATACACATTTGATTATTGTCACATATGTAAACCATTAGATATTAATATATACGTAAAACATATTGTACCACAATAACCAGAATTGTAATTATGATATTATTACTTTTATTGATGTTGTTGTAAGCTACTGTCATTACCATCTGTCCTATATTTCTCTCTGTCTACCCTTCCGTCTCATTGGGTCCTAAGAACAAAGGGATGTTGTATGCTGTAAAACCCTGTGAGGCAAATTGTGATTTGTGATATTGATTGCTTGATTGATTGATTGACTGACTGATTGATGTCCTCGTCAGTAGTTTGGTTTTCAGAAGCCATCAAAGTTTTACTCCCAAGTCATGGGTTCATTGTCAAAAATGACCTTGCGTTCTATTGACATAATAGAACCAGCGCTCACTTTCTACGGAAGCTGGACGCTGAAATAACGTGAAGCCGAGGTCCCGGTCAACGCTGCTCGCAGCTTTAATTAAATTTGTTTCTATATGCTCTTTGTGCCTTAATCAATTCTTTTTTGTAGTCTTTACTTTTAACACTCAGGTTTTCTTCGTTTTCCACATTTTTTACATCTGTTATACATTCTCTTAGCTTTAAGATATGCCTGTCTCTTACAATAACAGTCAGGATTAAACCATTTTTTCATAATCTCAGACCTTTTATTTTTCTTTTCCCACCTCTTTCTAGGGAAAGTAACTCTCGCACTATCAGTCATAATTCTACATATTTCATCTGTTTTTTCACCCACAGACATGGCATCCCAGTTATATAACAAGTTATCCAGATTACTTAGCTGAATATTAGCTATATACTCCTCTTTTTTCTCTTTGTGCCATTTGCCTATTTCTGGCCCGTCTTGTATAACACAGCTCTTTATGTCATTTTGACTTACTGGTTCTACCTTCTGGTCTTTGTGGTTCCCACCCAACACCAGTTCGACCACACAGTGTTTATCTGACAGCAGACAGTCGAAGTCATGCAAATAAAACTGTTCTTTTCTGCTAAATATTGGGAGGGAACCAATCATGTAGTCAGGCACAGTGTGGTCAGTTGAGATGGCTTTCCCTACATATTTATCCTCCCCACATCTACCATTTATAATACAAAGAGCAAGGTTTTTACACATATCTAGAAGGATAGTACCATATCCACCATAGTCTTTACAAGTGTCCACTGACTTTCTCCTTAATGGTATATCAGCCAGTTCCAGCATTTTAGCAGTGCATACAATTTCTTCATTATACTCTTCCTCATCGATTTCATCCATAATCCAATCTTCCCTTTCATTAGTGTGTGCATTCATGTCCCCACAAACAAGAATGTAGTTGGTATTCACAGAAAGTTCAATAATAACTTGTGTCAGATCATCAAAGATACCAGTATTGGAATATCTGCTCAAGTACGGTGGGACATACGCTGCCAGAATGACCAAGTCTTTCTCATAGTTCAACATATTTCTATTAATTTGTACACACACACAAGCATCACTGTGAACTGCTCTCTGCACACCCTTATATCCAATAGCATTCTTCACTGCAATCATGACTCCCCGTGATCTCCAGTTTGTTAAATTATGGTGATTCTTGAAGAACACTTGAAAGCCCATGTGATTAAATTTTTCAGTTAAATCCGGTATATCCATATCATCTGTTTTTGTCTCACAAAAACATAAGACTTCATATTTTCTTACACATTTCAATGAAGTCAGGAACTTCTATTTTATTTCTTAAGCCACATACATTAAGGGTAATAATCCGCAGGTCATCACAGTGGCTTTTTTGTACTCCAGATTTGTCAATTCCAAAGTCTTTGTATTCCACATTGTCATACCCTATCAGAAAGAGGTCATCGGGGTTGTTAATTGTGATGTATTTACCATCTTTCTTACTGATAACTTTGCCGTCTCTGACGAATGTGTGATCACACTTATCCTTAGCATATCTGAACAGCTTGTATTTCATATTTGTGAGGTCTTCACAGATGAAAACTTTCTTGTACGTGTCATTTTCCTTCAACTTTATCTTCTTCTCCATCAGATCAGCTTTCTTTCTTCTACTCACAAATCTGACAATCACAGGGCGCATCTTACCCTGCTTCTTTGCACCACCCAGCCGGTGCGCTGTAGAGATATCCTCTCCTTCACGTCAGAGCCAGCAGCTACAGCGAGGCTGCACACTTTCTCTATCAGCTGATCCTCCCTCTCCTCTCCACTCTGCTCCTCCATTCCATTGATTCTGATATTCTCCTTGCGGCTGTATTGTTCCAGCTCGTCCTCTTTGTATTTGCATTCCAAGATGTTGTTATTAAACTTCGTCTTATCCACAGATAGATCCAATTGCTTCTGCACAGCCTTAACAACAGCAGGCACCGCTGCCTTAATGGTAATCAGCACTATTTTGGTCAAGTCCTCAGTACCGAAATTGGCCAAAATTGACCCAGTTTCGGCCTCAACCGCTGCCATTATGTCCGCGTGCATGCCGTCTTCTTCACCCTCACCTCTCATGTTCTTTATGGTGACTTCATCCTCCTTGCTTGTCTCATAGCGGTTAGATAAAAAAACTCCGGTAGAAGCTTTACCCGGTTTCTTACGCTGCGAGGGAGCTGCTAGAGCTTCGGCATAGTTTCCGTGTTGGATCGAGCACGGTCATCTTTCTTGGTTTGTAGTCTGGTTACTTTGCTTATCGCTCCCGGGCCTGACATCCTCCAGGTGTCGCTTTGTTATAATGCTACGCTACCTGTTAAGGCCCTCGTCAATAGCGTTTTCAAACAGCCGTATGTTTACACCTTCAGAAGTCTTCCAAAGCCGACTTTTTAAAGTATAAGGAGCACTTTACATTTAACATTAATTTGCCGTAAGGCAATTGTCCATATAAAAAACACACTTTTATAAGTTTTTACTTCTCTGCAGTCCATTCAGTCATTCTGACCGTTCACCCGGAAGTGAATACAAATTTTTCACCAGTTCTGAGATGTGTGCAAAGTTTCATGAGTTTTCGGGTATGTTAAGGCTCCCAAAAAGGCAATTCATTTGGAGGAATAATAATAACAATAATAATTAAAGCTGCAAGCAGCGATGAACGGGCCCTCGCACCTTCACGCAACTCGAGGGGGCTGGCATGACACCTTCTGACACGTTAGTTCATTTCTGTCAAAGTTAGACATCGCATACAGGAGTGACTTGGCATATCCTTGATACAGTGCTGGAATGACATATTTCACATTTTGTATCATTTCCTCTTTCTACTAGAGGGAGTTGGAGAGTGCACTAATTATACAACATGTTTTTATACATCTAATATACACAACACCATTAAATTTTCAGATAAATCAAAAGATAAGTGTTTGATGAGACCTACTTCCAGTCGCCACTAGGTGGCACTATAAGTGTCAGGAAATATGGTCATATTAATGTTTTCAGGGCAGGACTAATATGATTCATCTGAAGTTTGATGGAGATATGTTAAAGCATGTATCAGGACCCCTGGAAATGGCCAAAAATGCATCAAAATTGCACAGTAAATTTAAAATGGCCGACTTCCTGTTGTGTTTAGAGGATGCCTCCAAGAGGCTTTTTTGTACATCTCTAAGCATTACATAAGCCTGCCAAGTTTCATACATGTAGGTTAAACTAGCTTCAGGGCCTGTTTCCTCAAACATTTGTAGGGGGCGCTACTGAGCCATTTTTTGGAACCAGCACACAAGACACTTGAAATATCAAATTTTTCACCAGTTCTGAGATGTGTGCAAAGTTTCATGAGTTTTTGGGTATGTTAAGCCTCCCAAAAAGGCAATTCATTTGGAGGAATAGTAATAATAACAATAATAACAATTATAATAATAATAATAAATCCTTGCATTTCAATAGGGTCCTCGCACCACTAGGTGCTCGGGTCCTAATAATAAAAAATCCTTGCATTTCAATAGGGTCCTCGCACCACTAGGTGCTCAGGCCCTAATAATAATAAAAAATCCTTGCATTTCAATAGGGTCCTCGCACCGCTAGGTGCTCGGGCCCGAATAATAATAATAATAATGATAATTAAAGCTGCAAGCAGCGATGAATGGGCCCTCGCACCTTCACGCAACTCGAGGGGGCTGGCATGACGCCTTCTGACACGTCAGTTCATTTCTGTCAAGGTTAGACATCGCATACAGGAGTGAATTGGCATAACTTTGATACAGTGCTGGAATGACATATTTCACATTTTGTATCACTTCCTCTTTCCACTAGAGGGAGTTGGAGAGCGCACTAATTATACAACATGTTTTTATACATCAAATATACACCACACCAACAAACTCTCAGATAAATCAAAAGATAAGTGTTTGATGAGACCTACTTCCTGTCGCCACTAGGTGACACTATGAGTATCAGGAAATATGGTCATATAAATGTTTTCAGGGCAGGACTAATATGATTCATCTTAAGTTTGATGGAGATCAGACCATTTACACCAATGTTATAGCAATTTCCTGTTTCATGGCGAGAAATCGAAATTAAACCCTCTGCAGCGGGTGTAGACACAAATGATATGTCATATTTGTGTACATCAAATATAGACCACAGCATTGAAATTTCAGGTTAATCCAAAGATAAGTGTCTGATAAGAAGTACTTGCTTTTGCCACTAGGTGGCGCTATGACTATCACTGTATATTGTGAATTACAACACGTGTGAAATGACAAAAATGACCACGAAATTCAAAATGGCCGACTTCCTGTTGGGTTTAGGCAATGGGTCCAAGAGGCTTTTTTGTACGTGATGGAGTGTTACAGGTGCCAACCAAGTTTCATACATGCAGGTCAATCCAGCTTTGGGGGCTGCTTAATTGAAATATTCTAAGGGGCGCTATTGAGCCATTTTGGTGCATCAAAGCACAAAAATCACATCAGACAACAGGACTTGAGACCTGTGAGGTGTATGCCACGTTTGGTGAGTTTTCAAGCATCCCTTGTCCCTTCAAAACAACATCGTGTTTGATGGGGAATAAGGCGACGCCACGGTGACAACGTTTGATGAAAAAGAGCTTCATTTTTAATTATCATCAAGATCTAAGGACTATTTTTCAGCAAATTTGAGGTGGGTCTGATTAACCTGCTTGAAGAGGGACTTCAAAGAATGTATAAAGTAACTTTCTGTTGCCAGTAGGTGGCGCTATGACAGTGATCAAAAATTCCTCTTTAGATGTGTTCAGGGCTCATCATATGTGTGATGTTTTGGCAAGATATTTCCATGTGGAGTCAAGTTACAGCAACGTTTATCATCACGGCGAAACATCAAAGTTCGCCGCCAGGCCGTGGCCATGCCCTTCGACGAAAACTCACAGTTTCCACAATAAAGCATCATCAAGGTCTTATGGCTTTTTTGACCAAGTTTGAGGTGGATTGGGTCAATTCTGTAGGAGATGTACATTAAAGCCTAAAACATAGGGGGTGCTATATATATCTCTAATTATTGACATGTAGATGTGTTCAGGATGGGACTTGCATCAATCCTGTGAAGTTTGGGCAAGATTGGACCATGTATGCTGGAGTTATAAACTACTTCCTGTTTAGTGGTGAGACCCCTAACTTTGACGCCATCCCACGGTCACATGCATTGACGAAAACTCAAGCTTTTGATAACTTTTAATCTTCAAGGTGTTGGGATTGGACAGACCAAGGTTTGAAGTCAATCGGATGAAATCTCTAGGACTAGTTCGTTCATTTATGACCCCTGGAAATGACCAAAAATGCATCAAAATTGCACAGTAAATTCAAAACGGCTGACTTCCTGTTGGGTTTAGAGCATGCCTCCAAGAGGCTTTTTTGTACATCTCAGAGGGTTACATAATCCTGCCAAGTTTCATACATGTAGGTTAAACAAGCTTCAGGCTTTGTTTCCTCAAACTTTTTTTAAGGGGCGCTACTGAGCCATTTTTTGGAACCAGCGCACGAGACACTTAAAATATCAAATTTTTCACCAATTCTGAGATGTGTGCAAAGTTTCATGAGTTTTCGGATATGTTAAGGCTCCCCAAAAGGCAATTCATTTGGAGGAAGAATAATAATAATAATAAAAAATCCTTGCATTTCAATAGGGTCCTCGCACCGCTGGGTGCTCAGGCCCCAATAATTAAAGCTGCAAGCAGCGATGAATGGGCCGTCGCAGTCCACGTGCGTCGGGCATGTTGTCATCGGGGGGCATGCACCTAGATGTATTGTCGGCTGTAATAAATAAAAAATTAAACGTTATCTCTTACTTACATTTCCAGTATACAGGTAGGCACCCAACCCACGTATGTATTTTTCCAAAAAGTAGAAGCTGAATACATGCCCAATAGTTCAAGGTCTTCTGACTCTTTGAAAGTTGACATGGTGTCTCTAGCTCAAAGTATGAGGGACAAGAAGAGGTTGTAAGTCGTTGAAGAGGATTTGAAGATTTTCCAATTTACTTCCATTCACACTATTTACACTGCCACCAGAGCGCCACCTATTGGCCGATTTGCACCGGATTTTGCGTCAACCCTCAAACCTGGAACACAATCAGCAAAAGTATTGTGGTAATCGGACTGTATTTGGTCAAGATATGAAAGACTGTCTGTTTTGAAAACAAGATGCAGGAATTTGTTGTTTTATATTTTTGGACGTTTTTTTGGACTATCAAAATTCTTTTAATAACTTTTTGTCAGGAGGGTCCACAGATGCTACATGCAAAGTTTGGTGCAAATTGGTTGCAATTTAGCGAATGGAAAGTTACAGCAAAAGTAGGCGTGGCTTACACCACACAATTCAGCTGAATTCAGAGAACACGGGCCCTAATTAAATAATGATCTGATAGAGAGGGATTCTGTGGAAAGACTGTTAGGTTATCAATTTCAATTCCATACGTCAGAACTAGTTTGAGGGTATGGTTAAAACAGTGAGTGGGCTTATGTACACCCTGACTGAAGCCAATAATGAGATAAATGCAGTAGTGAACATGAATGTTAAAATTGCCTACAATAATAACTTTATCTGATTTAAGAGCTAAACTGCATAAAAAGCCTGAGAATTCAGATACAAATTCAGAATATTGGCCAGGAGCACGGTATACTATAACAAATAAAAGTGTCTGCGAGGTTTTCCAGGTTGGATGTAAAAGACTAAGAACAAGGCTTTCAAATGAATTATAATCTAGTTTAGGTTTAGGGCTGATTAACAGACTAGAGTTATAAATGGCTGCAACTCCCCCTCCGCGGCCGCTTCCTCGAGGAATGTAGGTATTATTATGACTGGGAGGAGTGAATTCATTTAGACTGACATATTCATCTTGACACAGGCAGGTTTCAGTGAGGTTGAGTAAATCAATATGATTATCTGATATTAATTTGTTTACTAACACTGCTTTAGATGATAGAGACCTGATATTTAACCATCCGCATTTAATTCTCCTGTTTTGTCTTTAATCCATGATGATGTTTTCATGGAGATGCACCTCACCCAAAATATTAGGAAGGAATGTCACTTCAAATTTCACAAGATGCCTGAGTACATTCAACACTTTCAAGTTGACCACATTGGGTTACATATACTGAAACAGTAATAAGCATAGTTGTGCAACACCTAAGAAGACCCCACTGGAATCTGGCAATATAAGAACCATATGGTGGGACATTCTGTCACTTCACAGTTGTCCAAAACATGTGGTTTGTGCCAGGCAGACATGATTGCAAGTGTTTTTTCATTATTGCAAGACATTCTATTGACTCATTCATACATAATTTCTAAAATATTATGCAACGTTTATTTTTGGAATGCACCAATAAACCGCTCTGACTGAACCCCTGTTTTCCACTACTGTCCACTGGGTAGAGCTTCTAAACTAGATAATGTAATGGGTTGTGGAAAAAGGACTTTCTGTAATTGTTGCCATAAATATTCTGCTTAAAAACAATTAAAAGAATAAAAACGTTTAAAAGGTAGGTGTTTTCACTTAGCAGTTATGGTCTCTTGATGTTTGCAATTAGTGTTGTAGTATGATCAGCAGGAGACCATTAAAGTGTGAAGCGATTTGGAGGAGATTACACTGATTAGCATTTAATCTACTGAATAATTTTCTACTAAACAATTCAGCAAAATTATGAAAAAGCATATTCCTCCAAATTGAGTGTTGTAGTATGATCAGCAGGAGACCCTTAATGTGTGTAGTGATTTTGGGGAGACTATACCGCACAGTGTTGAATCCACTGATTAATTTTCCCAATAAAAAATCAGCAAAATTATGACAAAGCTTATTTCCCCAAACTGTATGTTGCAGGATGATTAGCAGGAGACCATTAATGTGTGAAGTGATTTTGGGGACGCTACACTGCATAGTACTGACATTATTGAATAATTTTGTTACATCTCTTTTTGGTGATGCACTTTGTAGACGGCCCCTGGGCATTCCTTTCACAGTCGGATGTACAGTACAGGCCAAAAGTTTGGACACACCTTCTCATTCAATGCGTTTTCTTTATTTTCATGACTATTTACATTGTACATTCTCACTGAAGGCATCAAAACTATGAATGAACACGTGGAGTTATGTACTTAACAAAAAAAGGTGAAATAACTGAAAACATGTTTTATATTCTAGTTTCTTCAAAATAGCCACCCTTTGCTCTGATTACTGCTTTGCACACTCTTGGCATTCTCTCGATGAGCTTCAAGAGGTAGTCACCTGAAATGGTTTCCACTTCACAGGTGTGCCTTATCAGGGTTAATTAGTGGAATTTCTTGCTTTATCAATGGGGTTGGGACCATCAGTTGTGTTGTGCAGAAGTCAGGTTAATACACAGCCGACAGCCGTATTGGACAACTGTTAAAATTCATATTATGGCAAGAACCAATCAGCTAACTAAAGAAAAACGAGTGGCCATCATTAGGGGCTGATCGTTATTTAAATAGGACTGGGGTATAGTTGGGACGTGATTATGATTTTATTTTTTCCTTAAATCCCCCCCAAGCGTCCAAAAAAAACGTTTTGGCCCCCCCTGAGGGATTGGAGAAACATGTATGACCCCCCCCCAACCATAAACAACATTTTTGTATATAATCACACCAGCAGTAAAGAGAGCAATAATAATGACAATTTCCATCAATAAATAGCACCGTATTTGACTTCGCCATTTAAACCTTACTCTGCCAGGTGGGGTCAGTATTGAGTTCACAAAGCTACTGTGGAACTAAATCTGGAAACGTCTTTCATTTGATTCTGACACTGTAAAATAAAGACAGATTGGGAGCTATATTTTTCATATTTAAAATAAACAGCTGTGAGTATAAAAGCTTTCATTATCAGCTTTCAGGCGTGAGTTTTTTTCTCTCCTACCTTCCCAGCTGTAGAACAGTGTTGTATTTTAAACCAAATGGACCGGTAGCAGCCGCAAAAATCCATTTTGTGTCCTCTTGTAGTATTCCAAAGCGGTACTTTAAAGAGCCATTCAGCATTTAACATAAGAAGGAGAACAGTTCATACGCATACTCGTAGTCCAGCCATCCACAAGGTTTGCTCTCACCAGTGGCTGGGAACAGCAGCTCACTCAGCAGCCGACTCAGAGCTAGAAGTTTGTCGCGCAAGTTCTTATTCTTTGTCGACTCTGTAATAAAATTAAATTTGTCCAGTGTCTCATCCGCTTTTAATGTCTGCAAAGACACTCTCAAATTAGCATGAAGGAAACTTTCCTTTCGATACACTGATTTCCTCACAGCAGCCATTATGCTTGAATTGTTTGTGTTCCACGGTCGTCTTCTTCTGCTACTCTATTGGGTTTTCCGGTCAGTGACGTGTGCATTGAAAGTGACGTGTGCGCAAGTGGGAAATACCATTGTGGACCATGCAGGGTAACTTTATATAGCGGAGTATAAACCAAAACCTCTGAGTAAAATACGAATGGAAAACAAACAAAAAATCATACAAAACTTAACAAATTAAAGTTGCATGACCCCCCCTGAAGCCAAAATAAAAACCATATGCCCCCCCCCCCCAGTGCTCAAAAAAAAAGTTCGGGAACCCCCCCCTGTTTTGGACCTGCCCCATTTGCATATAAATATCGATCAGCCCCTTACTTTAAGAAATGCAGGTCAGTCAGTCCGGAAAATTGCAAAAACTTTAAATGTGTCCCCACGTGGAGTCGCAAAAACCATCAAGCGCTACAATGAAACTGGCACACATGAGGACCGACCCAGGAAAGGAAGACCAAGAGTCACCTCTGCTTCTGAGGATAAATTCATCCGAGTCACCAGCCTCAGAAATCGCAAGTTAACAGCAGCTCAGATCAGAGACCAGATGAATGCCACACAGAGTTCTAGCAGCAGACCCATCTCTAGAACAACTGTTAAGAGGAGACTGCACGAATCAGGCCTTCATGGTCAAATAGCTGCTAGGAAACCACTGCTAAGGAGAGGCAACAAGCAGAAGAGATTTGTTTGGGCCAAGAAACACAAGGAATGGACATTAGACCAGTGGAAATCTGTGCTTTGGTCTGATGAGTCCAAATTTGAGATCTTTGGTTCCAACCGCCGTGTCTTTGTGAGACGCAGAAAAGGTGAACGGATGGATTCCACATGCCTGGTTCTGTGGTGGCAAAATCACTTGAACAATAAAGAGTCTTCACACGTCGGCTGTCTTTCTTGAGTTTTAATAAGCATTCATGAATGGAGTCTCACAAACAGTACAAACCGCATGAACAGTCAGTCAGAGTGAGAACTGGCGAAATCACTCCAGCCCTCTAACTTTATAGTTTCCCAAAACACATGCCCACCCTTAGACACAACATATGCAAACAGAGAACCTGTCGTTCCAAGCTGTACCATCTCCTGACACAATAACAGGGTCATAACTCTGAAGGCCTCTCTGAAGGTTCACCTTCGGCCCTGCTTTCAGCCAGGCCTCCGCCATATATCTGATGTTATCAAGTGACCAGGCCTCTGCCATATATCTGGTGTTATAAAGTAAGCATGGAATAGGTAAAAAGAAGGTCAGATGCCCCAGACGCTCATCACTTGTCAGGCACCCATAATTTTCCATCACAGTTCCCACTGTGAAGCATGGAGGAGGAGGTGTGATGGTGTGGGGGTGTTTTGCTGGTGACACTGTTGGGGATTTATTCAAAATTGAAGGCACACTGAACCAGCATGGCTACCACAGCATCCTGCAGCGACATGCCATCCCATCCGGTTTGTGTTTAGTTGGACGATCATTTATTTTTCAACAGGACAGTGACCCCAAACACACCTCCAGGCTGTGTAAGGGCTATTTGACCAAGAAGGAGAGTGATGGAGTGCTGCGGCAGATGACCTGGCCTCCACAGTCACCGGACCTGAACCCAATCGAGATGGTTTGGGGTGAGCTGGACCGCAGAGTGAAGGCAAAGGGGCCAGCAAGTGCTAAACACCTCTGGGAACTCCTTCAAGACTGTTGGAAAACCATTTCAGGTGACTACAGGCCCGTTTCCACCGCAGGAACTTCGGGGTAGATTTACGGGGCCGGGGCTGTTGGTGCGTGTCTCCACCGCAGGAACCACCCCGAAGGACAGAGTTCCGTAACTTTTACAGGGGCTAAACAAGTCCCTGCTTCGGGGTAGGTACTCAGAACGGCCCCCAAAGACTCCTGGGTGGGGCTTGGGGAATACTTGGCGCTGATTGGATTTACTCAAGGCGGGATGTGACGTTAACAGAAAGCAACAAAATAGCCGGCATTTTTAAAACTCAGCAGACAAGGGTTAGCTCGTTCATAGCCTCCACCGCCATGTAAACAAACTCAATAACCGGTCCATGAAAAACATATTTTTTCCGGTGGATATCTTAGTTACAACATGATTGAGCTAGCAAAGCAGTTTTGTGTTGCTATGTGTGGTATTTATTCAGTTTTGGGAAATCACGATGTCTAGAAAGCATCAGTAGCTGCAGCTGACAGGGACAGCTAACAGCAGCAGCAAAGCTAACATCAGGACGTCATTTGTTAAATGCCTCCTGTTGTCGGATACGACATGAAACTACTCCAGTTAGCTCAATCATGTTGTAACTAAGACATCCACTGGAAAAAAAAAATTTTCACGGGCCACTTTGTGAGTTTAGTGAGTTATTACAGACACCGCTAACAGCTAACAGCGTCCCTACGCCACTACATTGCTCCGGTCAAAATGGTCGCGTAACGATTACATCACATCCAGAGCCTGGTAACTTCACAGGAACCTTCCTCCTACTCCGCTCTCTCAGTGGAGACACGGCGGTTGAGAGGGCCGAGCGAGTGGACGTTCCTGTAGTAGTTCCTGTCCCCCAAATAGTACCAGGAACTTCTTCAGTGGAAACGGGCCTTACCTCTTGAAGCTCATCGAGAGAATGCCAAGAGTGTGCAAAGCAGTAATCAGAGCAAAGGGTGGCTATTTTGAAGAAACTGGAATATAAAACATGTTTTCAGTTATTTCACCTTTTTTTGTTAAGTACATAACTCCACATGTGTTCATTCATAGTTTTGATGCCTTCAGTGAGAATGTACAATGTAAATAGTCATGAAAATAAAGAAAATGCATTGAATGAGAAGGTGTGTCCAAACTTTTGGCCTGTACTGTACATAGAGATCAATGTTTTCGGCCGAGCTCAAAAGATGGCTTGTTCTGAAGAAATTAACGTTGTAGCTTGTTGTCTACCTTACCAAGGTAAGAAAGTAGTGTCGTATGTGCTTCAACATCTCGTGAAGACCTTCCAAGTTGGAATCTGTGAATATATGTCCAACTTTAGCAAACTCTAAGCCAGCAGCCCCCCACGTGTGTCGTTCCCTTTCTCCCCTTAACATTATGCTATTTTGCAATTACAAACAGCAAAAGCCCAAGAAATAATCTTTAAAAAAAGAGGAATTCCACAGAACTGCAGGTTTGTCAGTTTTAACAAGAAATTAATCTACATAGATACATTATGCAATGATTCATGAATACTTTACATATATTCACACATTCCGCGGTGCATTCCATCATAGCTCCATCTGAGATTACGTGAAACAGAGGTCATTTCACAGCAATTCAGCAATTCATTTAACCTCAGCCTGATATTTTATTTATTTATTTATTTAGAAGGAGGACAGTACACATTAATGGACATTTCTGTAAATGTGTCAGTTTTAGCCAAAGGCTAGTTCACAACTGTGGTCCACCGGCATGGTGTTAAAAAACCTCAAAGTCATTAAAATCCATCAAACAAAAACAGGTAATCAAGGACAACCATATAACACTACAGAATGACATCAAAACAGACAGTAATACAAAAAAAGGATAATACATCTAGTGCAAAACAGAAAATACAAGTGTGACCAATACATTTAGTGCAGTATAATACAGTGCAACATGATTTGTGGTAAAAAGTGCGGCAAAGCAATGCAAAACCTGTTCATGATTATAGTCACAGTTTATGGGAGTGTGGGTATGAGTAACATTGTGAAGTGCTGCAGTGCTCAGTTATTGATATAAAAAGTTGAGTTACCACAATTTCAGATAAATAAAATTTGACTTGGGAGAAATCTGTTGAGGGTGAATATGAAAAATGGGGTTGCAACAATGCAGAGACCAATACATTAATTCTTAGAGGATGACGAATATGCTGGAGATGGAATGCAAAGAGGGAGTAAAATTTTAAAGCGGTGTAGTTGTTTGATTTTGAGTTTCTGCCCAGTGTGTTTGGGCCCCATCGGATTACAGCTGAATAAGAATTCAAATAAACACAAGAAGTTTGTGCTCTTGAGAAAGGATCAGCACTCAGTGAATAACCTCCTAAGCCCTATGATAAGCTGTTATGGCAAGGCTTAACTATACAGACCAGTGAGCAGTGAAAACTAACATGTCTTTGGGATCATCATCCTTTCACCAGTGTTTCATCTAGTTGGTCCCACGACACCTCCAGGAGGCTAGACAGTGATCTCTGGCGTCCCAGAGACACTCCCCTAATGCCAGGTCTCACTGCTCCCCGCACCAACCCAGCAACCTTCTTTACCTTACTAACACGTGGCTTTCTCAGCTCAAACAGCACTGCCACCTTCAACAAACCCAGGTTCCGTACATGCGAGCTCCAGGTAGAGACAGTGCTGATACTACCTTTCCTAGCACATTCACCATACTCTATTTCACACGCTACATAGCATAACTCCAATATAAGCTAAAGTTAAAGGAGATAGAGAAGATAAACTCACAGGATTAGCAAACACACTCACCTTGCAGCATGGTCTCAAAGGAAAGGGATTCAAATAGGCCACTCCCACACTTAAATAACCTTCCTCTTCCTGGATTTTCTCCTGAGAGGACTGACTGGTGGATCTCTCCACCTGATCTCAAGGAGTTATGTACCCTGCTTAGTAGTTCCCCCTGCTGGCCACCAACTGACATTATTTTTTCTCATCCAGATCCACTGACTAGCTCTGGCTGCTTCATCTGACATTTCCTTCAGCTGATCTTGCTATGAATCCCCTACACCCCACTTCCACTGGACAAATCCTAGTTTTCCACCCTCGCTGCTCAGCTTCTGCTCCTAAATCTGCATACCTAAGCTTTTTTCTTTCATAGGCTTCTTCCACTGAGTCTTCCCAAGGAACTGTTAGCTCAATGAAATAAACTGAAATGAAATAAATCTGTTGACTCACTGACCACAACACTATGTCAGGCCTCTGCTTGGTACAAACTATTTCCTGGGGAACAACAAACTTTCCCCCTGAATCTACTTGCATTTCCCAATCACAAGCACAGTTGAGATATAAAAATGTTATTATATTTTCTGTATATTAGACACATTAATTCATCACAATACATAACGTCACTTCACATTACCTATTAACACGCTCTGTAATCTTTTCCCATCACACCTCACGTTGTTTAGCTTTAGCTGATGTAATAGATTTTTTTTTCAAGTCTTCCTTCAGTTATTAAAATCTCAGATTCAGTTGGGATGAAACAAGTGGCTTTCTGCCACTGAAAATCATGTAATCTGCACTCTACTGATGATGTCTTTTGGTGCTCGCTGTGAACGTGCTTCCCTCAGGCTAAACATACTTCACATTAAAAAAGCTGAGTATGTTTAGCCTGAGGGAAGCACGTTCACAGCGAGCACCAAAAGACATCATCAGTAGAGTGCAGATTACATGATTTTCAGTGGCAGAAAGCCACTTGTTTCATCCCAACTGAATCTGAGATTTTAATAACTGAAGGAAGACTTGAAAAAAAAATCTATTACATCAGCTAAAGCTAAACAACGTGAGGTGTGATGGGAAAAGATTACAGAGCGTGTTAATAGTTAATTGAACTGATTCTGATCAGCTGTTCTGGAACCGAAAACTCAGAGTTTCTTAGCTCAAGCTCTGTCAACCCGGAGATCGGGATTAGGCTCAGAGTTTATTGAGCCTGCTTTCTGAAATAGGGCCCAGGTCTGTATGAATGGTGATAACCAAAGATGAGCCCATGACTGTGCTCTGAAACTAACTGGTCCAACATTTCTATACTTTCTTACTTAGCTTTACATGTTTTCTGCAAATTACAATTTTTTCATAAACTCTGTGACTGTGTGAAGTAGCAGTTTGTGAGGACTTATTCCCTTATGTTCATTCTTCCTCCCATAGTGCCTATAATGGCTGGTCATCTCCTCAAAATCTCCTCTCTGGCCACAGCAGTGTTTGCCACATCTGGGTTTTACCTCTACGGCAGACAGCTGGACCTCAGTGACTTGAGTGTCATTCGCTTTGGCCGTGCCGCAGCCACCGTAAGTTACTGCACACCTCTTCCACAATACTCTTTACTTGCTGATTGTGAATATGATGCACTTCCACAGTCAAGATGTTTTATGTTTTTATCTTGATGCTTTTATGTTTGACATTTTTTCAGTTTTATGTATCAGCAAGCTTAGTGGGTCAAGCCAGCTATCTGTGACCTTAACTCAGATTTTCAGCCTTAACGGTAGATTATCATGGCAATCTATGCTGCAAAGCAAACCTGCTCCGGAAAAGGTTAACTTCAGAGGATCAAAACCTGTCAACAGCCTGACTATGCTGACAGCTGAAATGAATCCAAAAGCATTGCTGAAAATGCAGAAATACTTAACAAATTGTGTGAAGATCTTAAAATCTGGCAGAAATTGAAGCTGAACTCATTACTGAAAGAAGCTTAGAGCTGAAACACATTTAGGTCGAAAATAAGCTGTGACAGTGTCAAAGGTGGAAAATTGAAATTAACTGAAAAGGTTGAAAGATAAAAATGCTTCATACTTTTAAAAAAGTATTAAAAAGTTGAATACAAGCATAAATGTCATTGAGGGGCTTAACCTTTGGACATCTGAATGGTTTCTGTAGCTGAAAGTATGCACAAATTTGATGGCTCAATCAGGGAGGAGTTGGTTAACTTTTTGGAAATGAAGGACTCTCTAGCTACCTCTCCAACACTACTACGGGAAACAGGTAAGATGTTAATCAGAGGGAAAATTCTATCACATCAGAACTCTGCTGAGTTTTATCAGGAGTGCTCCAGCACAACTTGAGATTTGGCCTATTTCTTTTTTAGCCCGCTCTTGGCAATTTTTATTTATTTTTTTGTTGTTGGTGGCAGCCATGTTTTCTGACTAATCTTGCTTGGATTCTGTACATCAGTGCTTCAAAGCTACATACCATATTAGATGTTGATAGAGTCAAAATCCAAAAAAGTCAATACATATTAGTTTTTCATATTATGCAAATTAGCAAACAATTCATCATGGTAGCCTGACTTGTCCCAAATACTTTTTTTTATAGAGGACCTTGAGATGTAGGTTTGTCAAAATGGAAATCAGTCAGACTCACAGGGCATGGCCTGTCAGAGTTAATTACAGCATCACCATGTGGCTGGTTTGAGTCATATTTCTTGGAAAACATTTGAAGTTTCATGTTTCTAGCTCATTCCAGCTCACAGCAATTAGAGTTAGGGTGGCTTACAACAAATAATAACAATAAAAGTTGCTGCAAGTTGCAATCCAGGGGTCAAGCCCTTTCCCAGCCAACAGAGGGAAGCAGCTCAGTTTCCCAAATCACATCTGCAAGTGGCAATATGTGGGTTTTAGGCTCACAAAGCTAACTGAAATCACTTCAGCATTCTTCATTGTTCATAAAGGTGGAGTGAGACCAATCATACACTTGTTTCATCAAAAATATCACACTCAAAATCTCACCTTAATATCCCCCTTTATCAGATGTGAGTAACACCTGGTGGGCACATTCAGGACTGAATGCAGGATGTGTTTACTGAGTTTAACCAGAATTGCTCAAAGATAACTCAAGCAATTTCTATTTTTTGTAGGAAAAATTAAAGTAGGATTTTGTATGTCAGTCCCACATGGCTAGACACCAAATCTGATGTTGATACACTCCTACTCCAAAAAAGTCTATTGATATTACCGTATTTCACATTATGTAAATTAGCAAAGTCATTCAAATAAACATTATTATGGCAAGGCTTAACTATACAGACCAGTGAGCAGTGATAACATGTCTTTTGGGTCATCGGGTGGGAACCTCCTCCTTTTGTCTAGTTGGTCCCACGACACCTCCAGGAGACTAGACAGTGATCTCTGGTGTCCCAGAGACACTCCCCTAATGCCAGGTCTCACTGCTCCCCGCACCAATCCAATAACCTCCTTTACCTTACTTGCGCATTGCTTTCTCAGCCCAAACAGCACTGCCACCTTCAACACCCCCTGGGTCTGTACATGCGAGCTCCAGGTAGAGACAGTGCTGATACTACCTTTCCTAGCACATTCACCATACTCTATTTCACACGCTACATAGCATAACTCCAATATAAGCTAAAGTTTAAGGAGATGGATAAACTCACAGGATTAGCAAACACACTCACCTTGCAGCATGGTCTCAAAGAAAAGGGATTCAAATAGGCCACTCCCACACTTAAATAACCTTCTTCTTCCTGGATTTTCTCCTGAGAGGACTGACTGGTGGATCTCTCCACCTGATCTCAAGGAGTTATGTACCCTGCTTAGTAGTTCCCCCTGCTGGTCCCCAACTGACATTATTTTTTCTCATTCAAATCCACTGACTAGCTCTGGCTGCTTCATCTGACATTTCCTTCACGGTCTTCCTCAAACTCTGTCCTCGCACTCCAAGTTCCCCCAGGAGCGAGACAGCTGATCTTGCACTGGACAAATCCTAGTTTTCCACCCTCGCTGCTCAGCTTCTGCTCCTAAGTCTGCATACGTTTTTCTAGCTAGACAGCTAGCTTTTTTCTTTCATAGGCTTCTTCCACTGAGTCTTCCCAAGGAACTGTCAGCTCAATTTAATAAACTGTTGACTCACTGACCACAACACTATGTCAGGCCTCTGCTTGGTACAAACTATTTCCTGGGGAACAACAAGCTTTCCCCCTAAATCTACTTGCATATCCCAATCACAAGCACCTTCTAGGCAGCCACACCCTTGCCTCCTTACTAACTTATCCCCTCTGTATTTCTCCCCCTCACGGACAAACTGAATTGCTAAACTCTTATCCTTAACACCTTCTGAATTTACCTGTCTTCTCTGTCTCGACACCTGGTTACGTCACCATGTATATCGGCCCTGTGACAAGGTAACAGCTTGACAAATGCTTTAAGGTTGCGGTACCTGAACACAATGGGCATGATGGGTCCTCATTTACCCCCAGTTTTAGGTTCTGGGGGGGTGGTAACACATCATATCTAGCCCCTACCAGGAATCTAATACGATTCTCCTCCATACTCTACAGGTCCCTCCAACTAAACTTCCTCTTCTCTACACTTTTCCAATTCAACCACTGTCCCCGTTTAGCCTGGGCCACTACCTTTGCACCCCTTAATATCTCCTCCTGTCTACGTATCTGTTCCACAACCAGCTTTCTTGTATCTTTGGGACCTGCTGTATTCCATACCGGTTTGCCTGAGCCAAGCCCCAGACCTCCCCGGCCAAACTGAACATTACCTACAATCTCTTCATGCCTAAGAGCTGCCTCTGCCTCCTGAACTGCCGATCTTGGGTTCCACTTCCTCCCCTTGGTTGGATTTGGAACCACACTCCTAACTACCACGTCCTTACTCCCAGATAACAAGAGCGCTGTCCTGACCTTGGTACATTTAAATTCCTCTGTTAAACTAGATACTGGCAGCTGAAGTATCCCTTTTCCATACAATGCAACACTACTTAGACACCTAGGAGCGCCCAACCACTTCCTAATAGAGGAGCTAAATGACCTTTCAATTCTCTCCACAACGGATATTGGAATTTCATAAATTGACAATGGCCACATTAACCTAGGATATAGCCCAAATTGCAAACACCACAACTTAAACTTTCCTGAAAATTCTGATTTATCTATTCTATCCAGTCCTTCAGCCACATCTTTTCTAAATTTCACCACCTGTTCCTCATCATTCAAATCCACATTGTACCACCTACCTAAGCTCTTTACTGACTTTTCCCTAATTGTTGGGATGTCCTCATCATCTATGACAACCTTCCTATCACTTAACTTCCCTCGACATATCGAGATGCTTCTAGATTTACTAGGCTTGATCTTCATGCTGGCCAACTTGAGGTTCTTATTTATCTTCTCTGGTAGCCTCTTTGTACATGGCATTGTTGTGGTCACCAGTGTCATGTCATCCATGTAAGCCCTAACTGATGGAAGATGCAACCCGTTGTACCGTCTCTCCCCACCTACCACCCACTTAGAAGCCCTGATGATTACTTCCTTCGCCATAGTAAATGCTAATGGAGAAATTGTACACCCTGCCATGATGCCTATTTCTAGCCTCTGCCAACCTGTTGTGAAACCTGCTTAGACACAACCTAATATCCTGAAAGTATGCTTAGTTAACAACTACCTGTGGCACTTTGAAGTAGTCAAACACACTCCAAGTGAGGCTATGCGGTACTGAACCAAACATTTGCAAGATCTAAAAATATTACATGCAGGTCCCTTTTTTTAATCTTCACTGCCTGAATCTGGTGCCAGGTCATGCTAGTATGCTCTAAACACCCTGCAAAACCTGGTATTCCTGCCTTCTGCACGATAGTATCCATTAAGTTATTCCCTTCTAAGTAGCTAGTTAATCTCTGCGCTACTACACTAAAGAAAATCTTCCCCTCTACATTCAAGATAGAAATCATCCGGAATTGGCTAAGGTCCACAGACTCCTTCTCCTTAGGAATGAGGACACCCCCTGCCCTACGGCATGCTCTTGGGATAATTTGTTTCTCCCAAACTATTCTTAGCTGTTTCCACAAAAATTTAAGGATATCAGGTGCAGTTTTATAAACCTTGTAGGGGACTCCATTAGGCCCTGGGGCCGACCTCCTGAACTTTCTTCCACCTAGGTGGCCTGACATCTATCTCATGCTCTATCCCTCCTAATGGATGGATATCCAATGGGAAACCTACTATCCCATTCTTCTCTAAATCTGAATATGTATTTTTCAAATATTCTTCAACCTCTAGCCTTTCTGCTTTTAGCTGCCCTCCTTTTCCTGGCTGAATAATCCTTTAACAAACTTAAAAGGGTCCCTGAAAAAAACCTCTCCTTACGTGTTCCTTCTTCCTCCTCTTTTTCATGAGATTCTCTGCCCTTCTAAGAACTGCTATCCTGCTTCTCAACTCCTCTTGCAACACATTAATTCCCTCCCTTTCTTCTTCTGTAGCCTTTTTCCACTGCTTTCTTAACTGTCTCCTTCCCTTAACTAACTTCTCTATTTCTCTTTGCTGCCTAGACTTACCTGACAGTACCCTCTCATTCCTCTTTCTCTCATGCACCCCGAACCTCTCTGCACCATATGAGTAAATTATATCTCCCATCTTTTCTTACCTTTCTATTGCATTCCCTCTAAGCCTGCTTAAGGTTACTGACAAGTCTCCATGAACTATCTCCCATTCTTTACTGTCATCTGCCCTAGGCCATCTAAGTCTAACCTTTTGCTCCATGGTTCTCTCTCTGACTGGCATATTGACCTCAGTGTCACCTGCATCCTCTCTTTCTACCCCCTCCTCCTCCTCCTCAGTGGCAGTGTTACAGCTATCCTGCGAACTGTGGTTTTCTACCTGCCGCTGGACTTCATCCGACTGACTCGACTGACTTCTTAGGAAGTACAGATCAATGCGGCTACTCTGCCCTTTCTTTGCCACAAACTTCTTTCCCTGATGAGCTCTGAGGCCTTTTATTGATGTGCCAGCCAGCAAGGACAAACCTGAAGCATCTTGTTCTCGACTGTGCTACTTTTACCCTCTACAGATGCGCTCGCCTTGCCCTGAGTGCTGCTAATTCTAGCCCTGGTGGATAGGTCCGTGCCCCTATACTTCACTGAGTCACAGATCCAATGCATAGTCGTGTCCGTTCCAGTGTCTGTTACCGTGTAATCCACTTATGAGTCATTTTCCACCCCAGCTCTCGCTGACTCTTGGGGTATTTTCCCTATGTTGGCTGTAGCTAATTTTGGTTGTAGTAAGGCTGCTAGGCCTCACCACTGCTACCATGGGTTGCTAGCCCATGCCAGCACCAAGAATCTATTATGGTGGCCATAGATGTCCAGGAGGCCTTTGTTTGGAGGACATTGAAATGTAGATGTGTGTCAAATTTCAAGTCAACCAGACTCATGGTGTGAGTCTTGGAAAAGATTTTAGAGTCCACACAAAGCAATGCAACTGGCCACCAGTTTTTAAGGTCACTTAAATCCCTCTTTTGAGGCAGATGTGTCAGGACTTGTATTTCTCAAAACATTTAATCAGCGTCAGCACATGTACTCAACAATTGAAAAGGAGGCTCTTGCTCTCTTATCTTGGCCCTTAAACATTTTGAGGTTTATGTCGGTTCTGCTAGTCCCCCTGTTGTTGTTTACACTGACCACAATACAGGATATGAACAACAATCTAACAGTTCAGCTAAGGCTCACTGCTCTCCAGTCAGAAAACACAACAGATTCAGTTTACGAAGGCACAGGCAGGTTTGGTGTCAGGACGAGGAGGCCAAGCCCCCGCGACAGCCAATCAGCAGCAGCCACGACCAGAGCCAAGCCTCTGCGACAGCCAATCGACCAGCCAGAACCCACCACTCAGAGAAGGAGACGGAGGCGGCACCTGGCACAGATCCCCAGAAAACTAAGAGGTCTTACTCTCACATAAAAAAAACAATATACATGCAATACACGGCCAGGGGGACAGTGCATTTACCATGATCTTTCCTGCCCCAAGATTCTTTCATGTGGCCTTGTAACACAACATTTGCTGTCAGAGGTTTTGCTTGCCATCTAGCTGCTAAAGCATGACACACCCAACAGTCACCAGGAATCTTCAACTCTTTTTTGTGTAAAAGAGCTCAGCACATGCATTGTCTGAGGGCTTGTTGCACTGTGTCATCTTTGTGATCAGCGATGTTTAAGTTGTCGAGGCGGTTGTCTACTATCTCAGAGGTCGGCGAGGCAGTGGCTACGCACACAAGACAGGACTTTGAAAGAGGATCGAGAATTTAATAGAGCAACGCGTTTCACTTACAGCTTCATCAGGCGGTACATAGCCACAACATAGGTGGTTTTTTCTTTACACGTTTGTACTTTTGCCACAGTACCAGTACCTTGACTTCAGCTGTGCATGGGCATTTTTCTATTTTTGTCGGCGAGGCAGTCTTAACAACTGACAGCATGTTAAGTGGGGTGTCATATGGGTCTGGTGGCCCACTGACTATGACTGATACCGCCTTTCCACCAAAGCAGCTCCAGTGCTCGTTCAGGGCCAGGGCTGGTACTGGTTCTCAGTTGGTTCAACGAGCTGAGAACCAATTTGCTTTTCCACGGCTCAAGGTGGTTAGGGTGCCACGTCATTGCATTATTGTATACGTCAGTTGCATCGAACAACAACGATGACGGACCATGTACTTGTGCAGCTGTTACTCCTGGCGCTACGAGGCCTCATCAGCATCCAAACACGGCAGATACGTCGTATTTGTGCTGCTCGACAAGACTTGTATGGACGGCAAATACGTTCCAGAAGACAGGTAATAACCTAACATGGTTTGTCTAACACTGAACGTGAGATTGTTATGTTAGCCTTTGTTGTAAGCTAACGTTAGCTGGCAGAGCACATCTAATTCACAATGCAAATGGTTGTGTCCTTATTTAGACAACTGAGGGCTTATTGTAGTTTCAGCTGGACAAAAGAGGATGCTTAGCTCTGTGAAATGAACTCTACTATTTGAAATATATGTAAATATACTGTATGAAAATACAAGTCAGTTTAGCATGATATATTACACTTAAAATGTGCTGTACATTTCCTCATACATTAAATGTACAGCACATTCACATGCTGTGAATGCAGATCTGCAAGACCCTGTATGTATCTGCACATTCACACATTTATGTACAGACACTCATGCGCATACACATTTATTTTTCAGTACAAGCAAATCTTTATCAAATGAGGCATAAGGGTTAAATAGCATGATGGATATTGATTTTAGTATTGATCACTCTCCATTTAACATGCTTATTTACCTATACATTTTTGTCCTACCCCATGCAGAGCTGGCTCATGAAGCCCTTTGCAGACACTGGCAGATTGACCCCTGAACAACACACCTATAACCACAGATTAAGCAGTGCACGGTCGGTTGTGGAAAAGGCTTTTCGGAGATTGAAAGGATGGTGGAGGTGCCTCCTAAAAACCTGCCATTCAAATGTTTGTTATTTTAAGTTCTGGTTGTGTATGATGCACGTTTTGGCTGCTACTCTCCATTGTTTTTGCTGTTTTGTTGCTGCTTACCTGACTACTTTTACCTGTGTTTACTGGACTACTTCATGTCACCAATATTGTTTCATCCTTCAGTTCAATAAATTCATAGAAATGATTGTGGCTGTCATGTTCTCATTTCTTTATAAACACAGTGACTGAAGACATCTATGAAAAGCATCTACATAAATGGGTAACCTGTTTAGTTCTTGACTTGTTTTTACTAGCTTTACTTGAACTTATTACACAGTTAAATTGTACATCAAGTGAAAACATACAGAAGCAGACATGTCTCTTTAGAATTTTTTTTTTAATTTAAATACAAAAAACAAGCTAATAATAAAAGTGACAAGCATGCATTGAATGTGCAAAACTAAAACTTCCCATTAAGAAACACACTGGTGTCAGTCTCCAGCTTCTGCAGTAGGGCATCATTCAGGTCCTTGCTGTGTTGCTTTGACCTCAGCTGCTGGATGGTGTTGGTGAGCTGCAGTGGAGTAGCAACGTTAGCTCGTAGTTAGCATTGTCTTGTTCGATGGCAGATAACTCTATAGACCACATGAAAAACCATGCTTTAAACAGTGACTCGTCCACTGCACATTATATTATGTTTAGCCAACTGAAAGTGGGGCTGGTAGGTGAGCCCATGGCTAAGTAACTTGCTAACATTAACCTGTTGATCAGTTGACATTAACCCGAGCAGACATCACAAACAATAGTTGTGTCCCAATTTAGGCCCGCGTCCCTAGGAGAATGCGGCGCTAAATTGGGACACAGCTGTTATCTGAAGAAACTGGTAAAGCTAAACAACTACGTGCATGGCGAAAATGTTCGAAAAGAAACTTACCGGGGTCCGTTTGCGGCACCGTTACACTTTCGTCCACCATTGCCTCCAGCATTCATTGCAGCGGCTGAGCGGCTCAATAACCCCGCCCCCTTCCCCGTGACGTACTGGTTCTTTTTTCTAGTCCAGCAAAGAACTGGTGCCACTCTGGAACCAGTTTTTCTGGCCCAGAGCCAGTTCTTTCGTCGGTCGAAACAGAAAAAACTGGTTCCAAATTAAGCACTGGCCCAGAACCAGCACTGGAACTGCTTTGGTGGAAAAGGGGTATCTGAGTTCTCTGTACATATCAGAGCTTGGATATTAAATTCCACACCAATATGTGCCTGCATCAGTGGATTTGACATCAGAGATGGTGATCTGGGCTCCGTTGGAATTTGGAATTTTTGTTATTGTGAAGCAGGGATCTCTGTTTAGAGCAAGGGTTTTGTCAGTAGTGGCCACGATCAAGTGCCAATCGTGTGGGCCGCAGGGGTCTCTGCATAGGCACTTGTCATATTTGGCATAATATGTGTGAATTTGACCTGATTGCCAAATTTCGGGATAAACAGTACAGGTGAATGGTGCACTTTGTCCCTCTGTCAGAGTGACAGTCTCAGCAGGTTTGTAGGTGTAGGCCTCTATCAGCATAGCCGAACATGATAGGGTCAGGATCATGTGGTACATGGTGTAACCTGGTGGGAAAAGGTTTGCGTATTAATCCTGCACGTCTAGTTGGTGTCTGTTGAATTCACAGAGTTTTCTCGTGTCGTCCTCTGTTGTGCTCGTTCGTCCTCGCTTTGTTAGTGGGAGTGGCCTGATTACAGGCTCCACTCCTAGGGATGGAGGTTTGCCAAAAAGAATTTCAAATGGACTCATGTTCACTCTGGACCTTTTTTTTCTCTCCTCACAACACTTGGCCAATTTCGGCTGCGCGCTGACATGATTTTATAAATGGGCCCAAATCTTCCCAGTTATCTGATGTGTGTTTTGCAAGTGTGATGTGTGGGACTGAATGGTCCATGGTGTACATGTCACACTGAGCTGGTGTGAGAGAGACTGATATAGCACATTTGTGTTGTGTCCAATGAATGTGTGTCAATGTGAGTTTGTGAAATCGCTCCCTCAACCAACCTTCCTCATATGGCTCATCAGGTCCTGGTGACACATGAGAGGTGCAGTGCAGGTCCTCTGGTGTCATGAAATCTGTTGAAGCTGTAAAAACTGTTTTCCTAGCTTCTGTAACAAGCTCAGAGGTTGTTGATGATTGCAATTTCCACTGATATGCATATCTCAGGTTTGGGGTGTGGTGGACAAAGGAGTGTGAAAAATTTGGTTCCCGATCAGATAGTCTGTGAACTTTGACACCCTCCGGGGTTGCGATCAGACAAAGGCCTAATTTGCATATCAAGTCCCTGCCCATCAGGTTAATGGGGCAGACTTCAGAGAGCAAGAATGCATGTTTGAAGCTTGTATTTGACTCATCCGCACATTTGAGTGGGACAGTAATGTTTTCTCTAATTGTTTGACCTGATGAGCCAACAGAGTACACGTAATCGCCACTTAATTTTGGTTTTTTAGTGAATTCTAAAGCTTTTATCACAGAATGTGTGGCTCCTGAGTCAACTAAGAATACAACATTTTGTTCTGCAATGGTCAATGTATGTTGTGGAAACTTCTTGAAGCAATTGCATATCTATTGTCTGAACTCTCAATAGCTTGTGTATTAATCTGCTCATTATGTGTGTGTGAGTGTGGTGCAGTGCCTTCTTCTGCGTCAGCAGGAGTCCATTTCTTTCCAACAACCCTCAACCATTTTCATGCCGACTTGTCTACTGTAGAGTTTTGTGGTGGAACGGGCACTTCAGGATGAGCTGCTTCTGAACTTGTTTTTTTGTTGTGGCAAACATCTTCTCTCGTTGGGTGCTGCGGAGTTGTATGGTGGTGGAGTTGGAGGACGAAGCAGTGGGTTGCCGTCTAGGTCTGGATCCAGCTTCAAAGCCGCCAATTGGGGAAACAAAGAAGAGGCGATCTGCGAGTCTGGTGTTCTTTGCTTATGTGAATTTTGCTTTTCATTGGTTTCAACTTTTTCACATGAAAAGGGTAGTTGTTTCTGCATTGTTTTCCTATTTTGTGTCTCTGCTTCTCCTTTCCACATCTGTAAACATTCTTTTTGACCTTCCATAATTTCTTTTTTTTTTTTTTAACAGAAACTTTCTTTTTCCTTCTCATTTCTTGTTCTTTTCCCTTCAGTTTTTCTTCTAATATTGATATGTTTTTTAAACTGAGGGATCCCCCTATTGGGAATCCAAACTCAGCTGTCCAGACATTTAAATATTTTAGACTTTTATCCCCTTATTTCCTTCTCATAACATCCACAATAGGCCCCTCCGGAGGTCCAACCTCGACGGAAATCTTACTCCCCATTCCAAATGTGGAGGTCGTGCACGACTATTACAAGACAGACGTCTCTGTAAGGATCATATCATTTAGCGCCACAAGCAATAAAAACCAGGTCACTTCGTTTATGCTACAAGAGACAAAAGCAGGTCACTTCATTTAGGCTACAAGCAATAAAAAGCCGGTCACTTCATTTAGGCTACAAGCGATAAAAAGCCAATCACTTCGTTTAGGCTACAACGAATAAAAAGCCGGTCACTTCGTTTAGGCTACAACGAATAAAAAGCCAGTCACTTCGTTTAGGCTACAAGCGACAAAAAGCAGGTCAATTGTGGATAATATGAGAAATGGAAATGTTATGCAAAATTAAAAACCCAAATTTAAAAAAAAAAAAAAAAATTAAATGTCAATATTTCAGTGCTCTCCAGATGAATTCTGCTGAATTGCATTCATGGAATCCCAGCGGCAACGATCTGGGACATCTGCAGTCAGTCTTCCCTTCTCAGAAGAGGATTTGAGGTTGGAGGCTGGAAATCTTTATCCTTCCAGGATGGCCTGTCACTGTCGGTGCTCTGTCCCAGACGATCGCTCGAGGGATCCCACTTCTGACACCAAATTGTTCTGGAAATTCTCTGCTGCTGGTGAATAATGAAATAGAGACTTCTGCTGGCCGACAAGCTTTTTATTTTCTTTGCAAAGAAAAGGTCAATCAGCACATGAGCGGTCAGAATGAAGAAAGACCCCGAGCATGGGAAAGCTTAAACATTGATACCTGAGGATACGCCTCTTAAGATGTGTTTCACACCCTTCTGTCTGTGGCTGGGAGCAGTGCCCCTACCCAGTGTTTTCACACTCTTTTGTCTGCTGCAAGTATTGGCTCCGACCCCCTAGGGTGTATTTCACACCTGGTGTATCCTGCAGCATTTTGTGTCTGGGTGGGAGGTTAAGAGATCTAGACATCTGAAGTAGTTGAAAACACAAAGAATACACAAAGAAAATGAAATTACAATTACTATCTCCAGCCCCTTTTGTTTTCCTTTAGTTTGTTTGTGCCTTTGTTTAATGCTTTGAGGTTAAACAATAAAGCTTGTAGGTAAACTGTTACTTTTTGGTGTGGCATCCTCTTTTATATGTTGCAGCCTCCTGCCCCTATTGAGCCATTTTTTTTTCTGATTGTATGAAGACAGTAACACGCCCTACGACAGCTAGTGGCAGCTCTCCTACATGAAGGCACTCCAACACTACCTGATACCAGTCTGGACCCAGAACCGACCAGAAGCTTTTATAAAATTCTGATGGCAGTCCGTCCACCCCAGGGGAACGTCCAGATGCCATCTGCACAGCTGCTATACTCAACTCCTGAAAAATTACAGGAGTGTCCATTTCAGAGCTTTTTAGATGATGGGAGTTGTGGCAGGTTCTCCAGCAGTGCTTGAGTACAGACTGGATCACACTCCTCTGCAGCATACAGTCTCTTGTAGAAGCTCACAGCCACCTCCCTCATTTTTCTCAGTTCAGATGTAACCTGCCCATCAGGCAGACTGTTATGCCCAGTCTAGGGGTGTCTTAGACACAACATGAAAGACCCCATCTTCCCCAAGTCCCAAGTAGCCACAATGACAAAGACATGTGGAAGGATCAATAGTGTGAATTTATTACAATATTTAAATAACAGAATTGAGTGAAATAATAACGTCATGGTGGACTAAGGCCAAAATAACAAACAAAACAATCCTGTCCAGGGAGTAAGTAAATAACCTAATCAAAATAAGAAACAAATGACAAAATCCTTACCTCCCTAACTAGATAAACAGGAGAAAAGTGTTTGCAACAAAACTGGCAGTCCACCCCTACTATTCAACAGTTGATAACACAATAATGGTTCACTACAATAATACAACGTATGGCCAGTTGGGAGAGGAGGAAGGTGAGGAATGCCTGCTAGCCCACAGGCAACTGCCATCTTGGCCCTTTAAATCCCGAACGCCCTCGGCTGCAACCAATCACGAACCAGGACCTAAACAATCCGCCAGTCACCGCTGGGCTGTGGCACACACCTATTTGCATACACAAAGCACAGAACAGAACACGCAGAGAGAAAACATGCATGGAAACACAAACTTATATAAATTATGACAACAGTCGTAACACCCCCATGCCCAAAAATTAAACATCCCCCTATAATGTTTAATTCCTATGCATCAACAGAACTTCTGGAGAGAGCATCAGCTATTACATTTTCTGTTCCTTTTTGTTTAATGAAAAATCCTCACATTGAAATCCTGCAGAAGAAGAGACCAGCGCATAAGCCGCCGTTTACAGTTACCCATATGGGCAAGAAATTCTAATGTATTATGGTCTGTGAAAACTTGGGTGGGCTGTGAACTGGATCAGAGATACACCTCAAAATGCTTTAAGGCAAGCAAAAGGGCGAGAGCTTCCTTCTCGATGGTATTTAAAAGGAGGCTCAAGACCCACCTTTTTAGTTTAGCTTTTAATTGACCTACTTAATTTATTTCCTTATAGCTATTTATTTCCTTTATCAATATTTAATCCTCAATGTTTCTAATGATTTTTATTACCTTTAAATTTTCTTAAACCTTCTCTCTTCTCTTTTTACAATTTTTAGACTGATGCACATCTTAGTTTTTAGCTCCAGTGTTTCCTCATGGGGGCCCTCCGCAGCGGTAGGTATGCCTGCTCTCCATGGGGGGGCCGCTGTCCTTGGGACCCCTCAGTGTGCACCCCGGCCCAGGTGGGGGTCCCTGGGGCGGTGCTCCCTGTGGCTGAGAGCTGTGGCGCCTCTTGTTGTGGACAGCCCCCTCACGTTGTCCTCACCTGGACCCTCGGTGTCGAGCCATATCACCATTTTATCTTTGTGTGTGTGTGTGTGTGTGTGTGTGTGCGTGTGTTTGCGTGTGTGTGCACTTGTGCGTGCGTGTATGTGTGTTTGTTTGGACGGGGGTGGGAAGGATGGGTTTTCATTATTATCTATATATTTTGTTTTGTTTTATTTCATCTTGTTTGTTTTGTAAAGCACTTTGTGTTACACTTGTATGTATGAAAAGTGCTATATAAATAAATAAAGTTTGAGTTTGAGTTTGAGGTACTATAGTTAAGTTGCTGCCTGTTGAACTTTTTTGAAAAGTAACAGACAGGGTGGTCAATAGCCCGATCGTCTTCCTGCAGAAGCACGGCACCTGCACCACATGCGCTGGCATCTACTTCTAACTTAAAGGGGCACGTAAAGCTGGGCACAGATAGAGCGGGTGCGCTACATAATAGCACTTTGGCGGATTCAAAGGCAACCTGGCAAGCGGGGGACCAAACAAAGCTTTTTAATGGACTAACAAGACCCGTAAGAGGAGCCACCACATCTGAAAAGTTTCGACAGAAACCACGATAGTAACACAGCAAACAGTGTACGTGTTTGTTCTCCCCTCGTTGCTTCTCCAGCCCAAAGAAAAATGAGGTGGGTGTACCCTTTCATTCAACAATGAAAATCTAGCCCTCACAAGAGCCCCCTTGCTCTATCCTGGAGAAAGGAGGCCAAATCCCTCCTTATTTCAGCCAGGTTTGTATCTGTTCTGTGGTGTTATGCTCCATGAGTTGCTTCTCAACTCTTTGTATGTTAGCCTCCATGCAATTGCTCTCCTTGCCTCCTCTGCAGCAGAAGCTGAGTACAATTGATAAAAATGTTTAATTTGGCACTTCCCAACATCCCACCATAACCCCAGAGAATCAAATTCTTCCTTCTTCTCCCTCCACTCCACCCAGAATTCCCTGAAGCTTGAGCAAAATTGGGCATTTTGCAAAAGCCTTACATTAAACTTCCAATATGCAGACTGTCTACATCCCGAGGAAATGTTCAAATGACACAAGACCATATGATGGTCTGAAAATGCTGCAGGGGACAACTGTGCCCTGACTCGTCTGTTGCTATGTCTCCTGAAAATATAGATCCTGTCCAGACGTGCCGCACTAACCGTAAAGCCCCTCTTGTCTGGATGTTTGACTCTCCATGTGTCGACCAAATCATAATCTGTCAATCTCCCCCAAAACTCCTGCTGAACCCACATGTGGCTCCTCACCCCTCCTCTCTAAGTTAGGCTCAATAGTACAATTGAAGCCCCCAGCACTAAGATGTCATCCTGCTCAGCTTGAGATAAATCCTTTCTCAGTGCTTTAAACAGCGCTGTCCTTTCCCTGCCTGTATTGTGTGCATACATTCAAAAACACCAACCCCCAAATTTTCGTCCTCACTACCAACAATCTGCCCTTACATTCCTCTTTCTGTGAAGTGACACTGAGTGAAAGTTCTGGTGCAAACAAAACTGCAACCCCTGCACTTCCACTGGTGCCGTGACTTAGACAGTGGGTTCCCCTCCACCAGACCCCCCAGTCAACCTCATTCATGACATCACTGTGGGTTTCTTGCAAGTAAATAACATTAACATTCTTCTCTTTAACATAATCTATCAACACTCCCCTTTTCCCGTGGTCTCTGGTGCCATTAATATTAAGTGACCCAACTTTTAAAATCTCCATGGGGGAAGAGGAGGAAAAACAGAGACAGATTGAAAACCACCTGCACACACTCATCATGAGTGTCTTGACAGTTGTAGCTCATTTCTTCAGCCTAAACATTTTCCTTTGAGTCACTCCTGTACCAGAAAGCAGCCTCCTTCCACCAAACACGTGTTTCATAGATCTCAGAAACTTCTGAGAATCTGTAAAATAACCAACCAAATCAATGTTTTTCATGTTCTTGGTTTTCATCAAAAATCCATCAGTTTCTTCAAATGAGTAAACCTCCTCCTCACCTTCACCTGTCTGACTGAGTGACACCTCAGCCTCTCCTCCCCCCCCCTGAGACATTTCTATCTCATCCCACTCTCCATCAGACTCCTCAGCAGACCACTGGCCTCCTGCTGACCACCAGCCTGCCACCTGTGAGCCCCAGCTTGCCGTCTTCCTAGTGAGGGAAGCACCTCTGTACTCCTTTTTTTTTCTCCCTCTCCTTTCCACCTCAGTCCACCCCTCCTCCTCCTGAGCCTCCACCTGCTCTACTTGATCATCCTCCCGCGGGTTATCCTCCACTCTGGGCTGTTCTTTCACCTCTCTTTCTTCCCCTGCAGCCCCTTGACCCTCCTGCTCTCCACCAGAAGATGGACCTGCAACATTATTGTCCTCAGTCACCCTAACCTCCTTCTTCCTTCTTGGACAGGCCGTCTGCGTATGTCAGATTTCCCCACATTCAAAACACTGCAAACTCTCTGATGTTGCGTACACAGCGTAAGCGCTGTCACCTGACAATAAGTGTCTGCTCAGGTGATTTCAGATATATCAACACTTGTCTTCTCAAAGATAAAACATGTTTCAGATCTGGATTCCTACACTTGAAAGGGATCAGCTTAAAACTGCTGGCAAACTTCCAAAAATGAGAGAGCTCCTTCCGTAAAGCCTCGTCCTTAATGAACAGAGGAACATTAGACACAATAACCCATGTAGCAGGCGCTGCGAGCTGGGATGCAGCCAGCAGTTGCCCCTTCATCACCTTACCGCTGACCATTAGCTCGTTCACCAAACTTTCCTCCTTCAGAAAAACTACCACTGCTTTATTCCGTGAGGCATAACTCAAGTTTTGACAGCATACCTGTTCGCCGACAGCCAACAGCACGTCCTCCACCAAGACTGCCTGACACCGTGTTGAAGTATAATGGACAGAGAGTGAGGCAGAGACAGAGAGGAAGATGGATGGAAAATGCACCAATCAGAAACAGGCAAAATGTGATGGAGATCTCATAAGCCAGTCAGAATCAGTCAATTAGTGAATGGCAAAGCTGTCCGTTCTATTACTTTATATCCATGTAATAAATATACAAATCTCAATTAGATAGTAATCTGCATGAGAAAAAAATAATCATCACATTATAGTGAGAGGTTTCCACTGTAGCTGCCATACAGAAAAATGTCACATTTTAGTCAGAGTTGTTTTGTTTTTTTTTGCTGTCTCAGAACTCAGTTCCTTATTTTATCATATTGGGTGCTCCACTCATCATTCTAAGTAAATATCACTAGATAGGTGACTGGACATTTCAGTTAACAATATGCTGTTACTGCTGTCAAAGGTTTTCTGCTTTTGCTTCGTTGTTTAGTTTACTAATCATCCATCCTGTCACTCAGCCCTTTTGGCACCAAGTGATCCCATTCACAAAAGCTATTTCACTTGATAGCTGATAATGTCAGTATAATTCCACAGTGATGCTCCAAAGTTAGATTTGCTTTTGCTCAATGTCTGATTGTTTGTACAGTGCCCCCCCCCCCCCCCCCCCCAAAAAAAAAAAAAAAAAAATTGGACCTGCTGGCTCCTCAGTTCTTTACCTGTTCACTGCTTTGTTTGCGTGCAGACGGCGATCATCAGCTATGACTATCTGACTGCTTTCAGACATGTGGAATACGGCACAGAAGACTACTGGGCCCTCAAGTCCAAGGTAGATAAACCTTTTTTCATAGGGGTGGGGATACTTGCACTGACTCAAGCCCTGAGCAGCATTCATGCTACGTTTTCTACTGCAAAGGAGATGTGCTGGATTGCACAGAGATTGCTTCTTTTGCTTCTTGTTCCATTCTCCCTCTTTATCAAACTAGTGCAGCTTTCTCGAAAACACTCATTTAAACAGCTTCACAGTCAACACTGCACTTCTTTGGGTCCTGAGCAACACACCTGGACCCAAACAGCTATAGAATCATTATGATGTTTAGATATGAATAATTCTGTTGTATTTTTAATCATTGTACCCCAAAATAATATGCAACTCAAGGTGTACTGCTTACTTAATGTGAACCTCTACTTGTACTTCAGAGGAAAACATTATACTACTACATTTACCTGACATGTTACTGGCACACTGCAGATTCAGATTTTACTAACAAAGTATCACAGTTACAGTATGATATTTTATTATTTTTTTTAAACTATCCAGCAGTATCTTAGAATTGAAAGCTCCACCTTAAACAGATGTTAAGAAAATTTAAGTACATTTTGCATTTGTTGCTTATTATTCTCCATCTGCCCCCCGCTTCATCCATCCCTGAACACATGCATTCAATATTTACAATTGCCTGTTTATTGTAGAATGAAATTAGAAACACAGTTTAGAGTTGATAAAACTGTTAAAATCATAACTTAATTTTTTTTGACTAATATTAGAACTTAATTCATTTACAACAGTTTGTCTGTTATTGAATTTTAAAACATCAGGCACATTAACAATTTTCTAAGAGTGAAGTCAATATTTGGTGACACTACAGTGTATAAGAGTGAATTTTATTGAATTTGTCTCTTTTCAGTATCACACTTTGTATCATCAAGCAGACACACAGAAACATCATTATATCTTTAGGAAATGCCTTTGTGTTCACCTTCCAAATGTATGTTTAACAGTACGTGTGCATGCATGTCCAACAGCAACATCAGCATCTGCTGCCACATATAGATATTCTAGTTTTGGAGCTGCGTCTGTCTCTCTCTCTGTGTCTCTGTCTCTGTCTCTGTCTCTCTCTCTCTCTCTCTCTCTCTCTCCCTCAAATTTTTTCAAATTCAAATTCAAATTAGCTTTATTGGCATGAATGGTATCAACCGTTGTTGCCGAAAGCAGAATGTACATACAGACATACAATTCAATTAAAGCTGCGAGCAGCGTTGGGCGGGACCTCAGCCTCTTGCTGTCGGCCTCCAGCTCACGTAGACACCGAAATTATTTGTAAGAGTCGAAATGTCAATAAAACAAGCAACGCAAGAGAACGCAAGGTCATTTTTGGCAATAGAGGGAATTCATATGACAGTACATTACAATATGGATATAATTTTCAACAATGTATTAAAGAAAATGTACCTGTGATATGTCAGCTATGTAAATTAAATGTCTTGTGCAAAACATCCACACTGAATGACATACACTGTCTTGATAAAGAAATTATATAATGTTAACAACAACATGTTTTATGTCATAGTGTTAGGAATTGAAGTGTTTCCATGTATTGTAAAAGACGAAGGTCTGTAGTGACAGTACTCTGGATAGTGTGTAACACATTTTGATGTAAGTATATTTATATATATGTACATAGGATTCAAATATAATATGTAATAACAGTCATGATCCAGCAAGTAGCAAGTGAGTTATCAGTATTAAAGGTTGTTGTAGAAGTTACAGATGGAAAACAGCAAAATATAATGTTAGGTGGTGTTTAATTTTTTTAATAAAATAATGTATTAGTCTGTTTCGACAGAAAATGTCAGCTCGCATCAGAGGAATCTAGGTGCAATGATGTCAGGATGTCCCACATACACTATAAAAATTGCGTGCTTTGGGTGTGTCATGGCAGAAACGGTGTGTGAAGTGTTTTGACCAGTCACAGGATGTCTTGCATCCAACCCTTATCTAGTAAATCAAAGGTAAGTACTAACTATGGGTATAATGAGTGTATCTTATATTAATTAAATGCATTTTGGTACATGTGCATGGATATGATAAAATAATTTTAATACTAGATTTACATTATAGTAAAATCTCAAACATTATGGTTGAGATATTGAACTATACACAACAAAGTCATACACATTTATTGTATATTCTTAATATGAATTGACTGAAAACGTGCAACCATATGTAGTTGTATTACCAATGAAAGTGCACATGCACACATGATGGTGATTTTTGAAAGGAAGACAACGAAGTGTCAGAGCAAATTAGCATTCAATAATGTGTCTTTTTTTTTAATGTATTAGTTTTCGTTTGTAAATTACAGCATATGGAACAGTCATTGTTATTGTCACTTCTTCCCCTCACCAAACAAGCATAAGAAAAATGTGCAAAAAACAACAAAAAAAACAACAACAAAAAAACAAATCATTAAATTAAAAATAAGGCAAAAAACATAACAATATTAATAAATAATAATGCAAATATTGATAACAATTATATCATTGATGCATTTCAAGGGTGTTTCTCAGGACATTGTATCACTCCACGTGGACATTTTACTCCCTCAGAGCCTCCTCCTGCTGAAGGAGGTAGCCAACACCAACATCCTCTCTTAAAAACATATAAAAGGTCTCCAGATGTCATCAAAAATATGTTGCTTCCGTCTAATAATGTATGTTATCTTTTCCATTGTCATGTTTGATGCCATCTCTTTAAACCACCTTCCAATTCTTGGTCCATCAGCATTTTTCCAATTAAGGGAAATTACACGTTTAGCTTGCAGTATGCACATATCTACAAGTCTAGATTCTTTGCTTTGTAAGTGTGGATTGGTTGGATATATACCCAAAAGGAAAAGCTTGGGGTCCAGTGGTAACTTCTTAGCTAACATCTGATCAGTCATGTTAATAACATCTTGCCAGAAGGATTTCACTTTCACACATTCCCATATGCAGTGGTAGAACGTTCCTCTTACTTCATTGCACTTGGTACATGTATCAGGGATGTTATCATTGAACTTGTGTAATTTGACTGGAGTAATGTATGTACGCATCAGCCATTTATACTGAATAAGTTTCAGGTTGCTGTTAATTGTTTGTTTCTGAGTCCTCATACATGCCCCTTTCCAGTCTTGTAGTGATATTTCATCACCTATATCTTCTATCCACAGTCTCAGTTTGGGTTTTGAAGATTCATCAGACCCAGATATGAGCAAATCATACAGGTGTGCGATTAAACCTTTATCATAACAATGTCCTATGATTGCTTTCTCCAATGAGGAAATAGTAGGTATGTCCAATGAATAGTTTTGAGATGACGATATAAAACTCCTAATTTGAAGATATTTAAAGAAATGCGTTTTTGAAATGTTATATTTGGTTGATATTTCTGAGAAGGACATACATGTTTCATCTTTTCCTTTACATATCTTGAACTTTCCTTAATCCCTTTTTGGCCCATGTTCGAAATCCTGGATCGCTTCTCCCTGGTTTGAAATTGGCGTTAGCCCAAATAGAACTAAAACGTGACCAGGACGGATTGATGTTCAAATATTTACAAGTATCAAACCAAATGTTAATCATGTTTAGTACAATAGGGTTATCTATATTTTTTCTCAGACTTTTCCGATCCGCTGAATACAAATACAAGTGAAGTGGTAAGCTAGGCCTCACCGAGCAGGATTCTAAGTCTGTCCAGACTGGGGTGTTTTCAGGAGAGAAATAAAACGTGATGGACCGTAGTTGAGCTACCCAGTAGTACCACTGGATGTTTGGGCATTGAAGGCCTCCTCAATCATATGGTAAATATATTAATGACAGATGTCTATTTTGCCAGATAAAGTTGGGAAACAATTTTTTAGTTCTAGTAAACAAGGACGAGGGAGGGGGTAGGGGGATATTTTGGAATAAATAAAGGTATTTAGGAACGATGTTCATTTTTAGGATATTTATCCTACCAAACATTGATATTGGTAGTGATGTCCAGCGTTCTAGAGGTCGTAGTTTTCAGCAATGGGTCATAGTTTATTTGAGAAATCTTGTTCACCTCAGGGACAATTTTTATACCCAAATATGTGAAATTATCTGTAGCGTTAAAGGGAGAGACATGGACATTACCATTTATCCTATCTGATTCATTAAGTAACATTATAGAAGATTTTGAGTAACTAATTTTGTATCCAGATATTTTCCCAAGGGTTTCAATTAGATCTATAAGTGCTGGAATGGAGCTATCTAATTTTTTTAGAAATAAAATTGCATCGTCGGCAAAAAGCGCTATTTTATGTTCCAAATGGCCTTCCCAAATTCCACAGATATCTGTTTTCATCCTAATTGCTATAGCAAGTGGTTCTATTGCAAGAATAATAATGGGGAAAGAGGGCTGCCTTGTGGGCAACTTCTAGAAATATTGAAAGGTTTAGAGATCACATTATTGGTTAAGACTTCCGCAGTAAGTCCTGTACAAAGCAATCTAACCCATTTACAAAATCTCCAAAGCCAAATCGGATAAGCACTTTGAACAGATAGGGCCACTCGACGTGGTCGAAAGCCTTCTCCGCATCGAGTGAAAGCAAGGCCGTGTCTTTCGCTGCTCTTTGACTATGTAGTTTTTATTTATTTTTTATTTTTTATTACCTATCTGCATTGGTCTTCGTAGCTTAGCGCCACAAAAGGGTGTAAGCTTCTTATGAAGATTGATGCACTGTTAATCTTGCAGTCAAGTATTTTATACCCATACTGGTTGTGACCGTCACCCACCCTCCCTGGAGACTAGCCTATCAGCTTTTATTGGAAAAACTTCCTAATATGAGCCAGAGAGGGCCGTGATACACCAAAGTGTGTCAAGGGGAAAGTAAGGAACAAGCAGGGGTGATTGAGGGACAGGTGCTTAAGTCCTGAGGTATATAGCGACAGTGCATGCGGAGAAGAAGGAGGAAAAACAAACAAACAGACAAAAAAACAGGAGAAACAGGCAGTGTAGCTGATGTATTGTGGCCTTGAGGTGGTTGTGCTCCATACAGATTATCAAAAATAAACATATACATGTCTACTATACTGTACTGAAAAAAAACAAAAAAAAACAAAAGAGAAGTCAACACTGAACACCAAAAATGTGAGAGTCCTGGTGGAGGAGGAAAGCCCGATTGTGGAGAAGAGTTGCCAGCGCAGTGTGGTAGGTTCGAGAAGCAAGTGGGCCCCTTTTAAGTGATCCCATCGGTTCTTTGCGATGCGTCATGGAGCTGAAATATCGAACATGCATGCGTGTATTTGAACCCTCCCAGTGTGTTTATGAAAACCATCACCAGGGTGCAGCGCCAATGTCCCAGCCCCGCGGGGGAAGGCGGGCGGTATGGCATCCCAAGACCGCAGGAGCGGCCAGACCCCACGCCCAGGGAGCCGCAGAGGCCGCAGGACACCACGCAGGCCCAAGGACCCGGGGCGGCAATGGCCAGCACCCCCAGAGAGCCAGAGACACACCCCAGACACCCACCGCCCCCCCAACCCTCAGCCCAGGAGGGCTGGGCCCCACGAGCCATGCCATGCGTATCTACAGTGTGTGTTAACCCCCCCCTCTTACTATGATTCTCCGATCCCTGACGGAGAAACATTAACCCTACACCGTGAGTGTGAATGTGCCCATAAATGTGATGTGGTGCATTAAAATTGAGGGAGACATAGGAGACAGGTGGGGGCAAGGCTGATGGCTACAGCACACTGCTGTCCTGCAGCCTGTGCAGCCATAAGGCACCCGGAACCTGTTCCCATCTGTCCCCCAAGATGTAGGTGTGTGTGGTGCTTTAAAATTGGAGGACAGATAAGGATGGGCCGGGGAGCAGCATGGAGGGCTACAGGACACCACTGTCCCATAGCCTGCCCCATCATGAAGCCCCCCAATCCACCAGTGGTCTGCACCTCGAAGAGTGAATGTATGTGGTGAGTTAAAACTGTGGAATGTGTGGTGGGTGAACTAACTTGACTATGTAAAATATTAAGTAGTCGTCTGACATTGTGAAACCCCTGTCTACCTTGGATAAATCCATTTCGATCCCCTCCCACTAACCAAGGTAGCCGGCCTTCTAATCTTCTTGCAAGAACTTTGCATAATATTTTTGTATCTGAATTTAGGAGGCTAATTGGCTGCATATTTTCACATTTTGTATTAGATTTACCCAATTTTGGAAGCAGTGTGATTAGTGCAACCCTCATGGATGAGGGAAGGAAACCATTCCTGAGGGCTTCCTGAAACATCTCTAATAGTGGTGTCAGTAATTTAGACTGGAATCTTTTATATAGATCTATGGGAATGCCATCAAGGCCTGCCGCTTTTCCAGCTTGCATAGAGCCGATCGCCTCTGCTATGTCCTCTTTTGTTATTTCTTCATCTAATACCTTGCTCTCTTCTTCTGAAAGTTTGGGGATATTGAGGTTTTTCAAAAAAAAATCTGCTCATCAAGACTGGAAGAGCACTCAGAGCTATACAGTTTCTCATAGAAGACCCTTACAGTCTCACTAATTTCTTCAGGGTTCACAACAGTTTTCCCATTTGGTGTCTCTGTATAATTAATTGAACTTTCTGTTTGTTGTTATTTAATGCGCCATGCTAATTGTTGTTATTTAATGCGCCATGCTAATCCCAAATTTTTCCCCCTGTTCATAATACGATTGTTTGAGTTTCAATAGGTTGGCAGCTGCTTTATTAGCTGATAATTCATTATACTGAGATCTGAGAACAAGAAGTTCTGTATGCTTATCTGGTGGGCTAGATTTATTTTGATAGAGATCAATTTCAAGTTTTTTTTTTTTTTTTCTTCTAGCGTTCTCATTTCAAGTTGTGTTCTTTTTTTTTGAACTAGTGAAACAGATTATTTGACCCCTAATGAAGGCCTTAAATGCCTCCCACCTTATTCTAGCCGATGTCTCAGAAGTGTTACATTCAAAATACAAGTCAATTTGTTTATCTAAGAAATCTACGAATGCAGGGTCCATAAGCCACGCTGGTTGAAAGCGCCATTTTAGGGGGTGTCTTATGAGCTTATCATCTTCATATATTAAGGATATTGCTGCATGGTCAGATAAAACTATGCTGGTGTGAGCCCACCCACAGCAGAGCGCAGCACACTCTGGACCTGCTCATTACAAAGGGGGTTAATATTTCAAATGTCAATGTGGTTGATGTTGCTCTGTCTGATCATTTCTGTGTCTTCTTTGACCTGTCTGTTTCTCCCTGGTCCTGCAGTTGTTCGGAGGAGACACATAAATAACAGCACAGGCGCTCTGTTCATGGAAATGATAAACTTTGAAAATGCCTCATGTTCTAATTCTACTGTTGATGATTTGTTGAACTCTGGTACTTCGAGTGTTTTGACTGTTCTGGACACCATTGCCCCTGTGAAGGTTAAAATGGTTAAAGATAAGCAGAAGGCGCCATGGAGGAATGACGACTCGGTCAGGGCACAGAAAAGGGAGTGCCGGAGGGCCGAGCGGAAATGGCGCAAGTCAAAGCTTCATGTTTATTATGAAATTTACAAAGAAAAGTTGTACGTGTTCAACCAGATCTTACGTAGAACAAGGGAGAGGTACTTTTCTGAAATTATTGGAAACTGCGGTAACAACTCGCGTGTCTTATTTGCAACAGTGAACAGATTAACAAACCCTCCAGCTCAACTGCCGTTGGAACTGATCTCCACATCTAAGTGTAATGAGTTTGCAGTATTCTTTTGCGACAAGGTTCAGACCATTAAAAATGCCATCATTTCCACAACACCAATAACAACCCTGCGGCCACCTAGACACTTAGAGCTGACTCATTTGGCACCTGTAACTGACAAAACTGTCCAAGAGATCATCACCAGTCTGAGTTCATCTACATGCTGCCTTGATGTGTTACCCACTAGATTTCTAAAGTCTGTGCTAAGCAGTTTGTTACCACCACTCGCTCACATAGTTAACATGTCACTACAGTCTGGAACATTCCCAAAGGCCTTGAAAACTGCGGTCATAAAGCCTCTCCTGAAGAAGAGCAGTCTTGATGCCACAGTACTGAACAACTACCAGCCCATTTCAAATCTGCCGTTTTTAGGCAAAGTCCTTGAGAAAGTTGTTTACCAACAGCTGACTGACTTTCTCCTAATGAACAACTCCTTTGATGTTTTCCAGTCAGGTTTTAGACCCCATCACAGCACTGAGACCGCTCTTATTAAGGTGACAAATGACATCCGCTGGAACACTGACGCAGGCAAAGTCTCAGTTTTAGTCCTGCTAGATCTGAGTGCTGCTTTTGACACTGTCGATCATGAGATCCTGTTACAGAGATTAGAGGACTGGGTGGGCATCTCTGGCAATGCCCTAAATTGGTTGAAGTCCTATCTAGAAGACAGGAGGTACTTTGTTGAAATTGGTAACTGTGCCTCAGACCACATGGCCTTGACCTGTGGGGTGCCCCAAGGGTCAATCCTGGGACCCCTTCTGTTCAATCTATACATGCTGCCTTTAGGCCAGTTAATACAAAGTAATAATGTGTCCTACCACAATTATGCAGACGACACTCAGATCTATGTGTCACTGACAGCAGGTGAATATGGACCAGTAGATTCACTCTGTCACTGCATCCAACAGGTCAGTGTGTGGATGCAAAACAACTTTCTCCAGCTAAATTCAGACAAGACTGAAGTCATCGTATTTGGTCCACAGAAACAAAGAGAAAGTGTCAGCAGTCACCTCCAGTCTCTCTCTCTAAAACCTACAAATCAGGTTAGAAATCTCGGGGTAATAATGGACTCAGACTTGAACTTTAACAGCCACATCAAATCAATAACATCAGCAGCCTTTTACCATCTAAAAAACATCGCCAAAATCAAAGGTACAGTGTCTAAACCTGACTTGGAGAGACTTATCCATGCATTTGTCTCTAGTAGGTTAGACTACTGTAACGGCCTGCTCACTGGCCTCTCCAAACGGGCCGTAAGACAGCTGCAGTACATCCAGAATGCTGCTGCTCGGGTCCTGACCAGAACCAGGAAGTACGAGCACATTAGTCCTGTGCTCAGGTCTCTACACTGGCTTCCTGTGGCTCAGAGAATAGACTTTAAAGCAGCTCTGCTTGTGTACAAGTCTCTCCACGGCATAGCACCAAAGTACATCTCTGACATGTTAGTGCCATATGAACCATCTCGGACTCTGAGGACCTCAGGGACCGGCCTCCTGCTGTTGCCCAGAGTCAGGACTAAACATGGGGAATCAGGGTTCCAGTTTTATGCAGCTAAAATCTGGAACAGTCTTTCTGAAGATGAGAGACAGGCCTCTACTCTGACAATGTTCAAATCTAGGCTCAAAACAGCTCTATTTCACTGTGCATATGACTGAAAGGATCTTATCTGCACTCTTCTCTTTTAAAGTTCATTTTATAATGATTATTTATGTTTTTATTTTGTATTGTGATTTTAATGCATTTTCTTCTTCTGTAAAGCACTTTGAATTACTTTGTGTACGAATTGTGCTCTACAAATAAACTTGCCTTGCCTTGCCTTGCCTTGCCTATATTGGCACGCTTTAATCTTGGAAATAAATAATGCTGATACTAGGAAATAATCTATACGCGAGTGGGTTTTATAGGTGCTAGAATAACAGGAATATTCCACTGCATCTGGTTTTCCATATCCCCATATGTCCAATAAATTTAGCTCTTCCATAAAGTGATGTATTATCTTCCTCGACCTGGTGTGAGTGTTATCGAAGCCTGATGATCTATCTCTTGATGGATCCAGTGTGCAGTTGAAGTCACCAGCGACTATATAGTGTCCGGAGAGATTTGAAATTGTCAGGAATAAATCATCATAGAATTTGGGATTGAACATTTATCAGATTTATTTTTTCAGATAATAAAGTACCTTGGACCATGATGTATCTGCCAGCAGGATCCCCTATTACATTATGAATTTGGAAGGGGACTGACCTATGGATTATTATCATGACTCCTCTAGCATGGGTAGTAAGGAGTAAGAAGCAGAAAACACCTGACCCTGCCACCTTCTTCTTATCTTAGAGATATTCCCGCTTAGCAGATGAGTTTCTTGTAAGAAAACTATTTTTGATTGTAAAAATTTTATCCTGCTCATCACTTTGTAATTTTGTTCAAACCTCTACAGTTCCATGAGGTGAATTTTACCTTAAAGCTATCAGACATACGTTATTTGGTTTGTATTGATAAAGTGCATTGGAGAAAACACCCCCAAAAGAAGCATAAGAAAAAGAAGAAAAAAAAGAAATAACAAGGACATAAGAATAACATAAACAGGAAAAAAAAGAGAAAAAAGAAAAGAGGGACCCCCATCCCACACCCCTTAGCAGGTGCCGTGTTACCATGGAAACACCTCCTCTCCTCCCTTTCTTTATCAACCGCTTATGAACAGTTGGTTGGCACGTGGGACCACCTACCTCTCTCTAACTTATTCTTTTATAAACTCTAACTGCTTGTATAACACTAACCATTTAAACTTTAGTTTTTGTTACTGAACAATGCAACTTTTCCAACCCGAACACAAGATTGTATTGAAATAACTGACAGAGCGTGAACATCAGGGCAAACTGTCACATATCTGTTATTCATCAGTGAGGATGGGGAAATTTCTTAAATAATTAAATACTCATCTATTGCTGGTCACATAAGGTTCATGATGTGGTGAGCATCTCTCTCATTAGTCCACACATTCAGAGAATAAATGCCAGTTATTAACCTTTTCTTACAGTCCAAAAAAAAAAAATAAAAAAATAAAGAAGAAGAAACAAACAGGGACCCCATCCTCAGGTCCATTTTGATCCCTCAAAGAGATTGGAGAAAGTTGTCCGCTGCAGCCGGAGTTTGGAAAAGGTGGGATCTGTCATTATGAGTAACCAGGAGCCGTGCTGGAAAGATGATCTTGTGTTTGTTGATCCCCTTGTCATGCTTGCTTAGGTTTGAATCAAGTTCTGGTTAGTTTTGTAGGATTTATTACAAGCAGAGCCCAAAAAGTTGTGACTGCCTAGCACTTCGCCATAACCGGAAGTCCAATAATGTGTCTTATTAAATAATGATTAAATGAGGTTGCAGGTGAGGGTTCTATGAGAAAACTAAAGTTTAGGTTTATCACAACTGTTGTGTGGTCAAGGTTATTGATTTGTACAATTGTTCATACAATGACTGTATAATCATTACACCTGAGTGTACTGGAATATATAGAATAAAAGGGAGTTTTTCAGATTGCAGTTGGTAGTGACATGTAGTCCATGACATGATTTCACCATGTCAAGTATGGGGTGCCGTTTGTAAAGTGTCTCATGCTGAAAATAACATCAACTTTTTGCCACATTTAGCTTCAAACAATGTTTAAAAAAGTGTTGTGGATTTTTTAACGTCACCTTTTACCACATTTACAGCAATATTTGTTAACTTAGAAATATATTAAATAGTTAAATCTAACTATTAAATGTGGCACCTAAATGTTAAATGTTAAATCTAAATATTAAATCTAAATGCTAAATCTAAATATAAATGTTAAATCTAAATCTAAATATTAAATCTAAATCTAAATGCTAAATCTAAATGTTAAATGTCAAATAACGAATTAAAACCAACTTATAGGGGGAAATGAACACTTGAACATACATTAGCATGATAATAACTACCTAAAAAAACAAGAAACATGTTTGGAGAAATTTTATTTGACGTGTACTTTGAGTTGTTAGTGTCCCTTCGGAGGGACTAACAACCTAAGCTAAGCTAACAACCGTTAGCTCTTAGCACCATTAGCAGTGTCTGTAATGACTCATTAACTCTTAAATGGTCCGTGAAAAAAATATTTTTTTCCAGCGGATGTCTTAGTCTTGTCTTAGTACAACATGATTGAGCTAGCAAAGCAGTTTTGTGTTGCGATGTGTGGTATTTATTCAGTTTTGGGAAATCACGATGTCTAGAAAGCATCAGTGGCTGCAGCAGCAGTAAAGCTAACATCAGGACGTCATCTGTTAAAAGCCTCCCGTTTTCGGATACGACATGAAACTACTCCAGTTAGCTCAATCATGTTGTAACTAAGACATCTGCTGGAAAAAAAATATTTTTTTTCACGGACCGTTTAGAGTTAATGAGTCATTACAGACTCCGCTAACGGGGCTAACAGCTAACGGTTAGCCCCGCTAATCTGCGATAACCATGTTATTAATTTCAGAACGTGATAGTAATGTTTGTTCAATCATAGTGTTTATAGACTTTACAAACACCAGATTAGTCTAAACGGTGATATAGTGACGTGAAAAATGTGAGATATGCATATATATATATGTAGCTAAACTCCGCTGGTTTTCTACCCGAAAGTATTTGTAAACAACATGGTGATTCCCTCCGAAGGAACACTAACAACTCAAAGTACACATCAAATAAAATTTCTCCATACACGTTTCTTGTTATTTTAGGTAGTTATTATCATGCTTATGTATGTTCAAGTGTCCATTTCCCCCGCTAAGTTGGTTTTAATTCGTTATTGATTCTATAAACACAGTCTGACCATCTTGAGCTTTTATTTTGGTACTTCCGGTAACCGGCAGTGTGAATTTGCATATTAGCTAAATATTTAGTTTCACCCAGAACATTTAGATTTAACATTTAACATTTAGATTTATATTTAGCATTTAGATTTAACATTTATATTTATATTTAATGTTTAGATTTAACATTTATATTTATATTTATATTTATATTTATATTTATATTTAGCATTTATATTTATATTTATATTTATATTTAGCATTTAGATTTAACATTTATATTTATATTTAGATTTAATATTTAGATTTAACATTTAGATTTAGATTTAGTATTTAGATTTAGATTTAATACTTAGATTTAACATTTAACATTTAGGTGCCACATTTAATATTTAGATTTAACTAAGTTAACAATTATTGCTGTAAATGTGGTAAAGGGTGACGTTAAAAAAAATCACAACACTTTTTTAAACATTGTTTGAAGCTAAATGTGGCAAAATGTTGATGTTATTTTCAGCGTGAGCCACTTTACAAACGGCACCCCATAGTAAAGCATGTTTTTGAGTGGTAGTTAAGATGTGTTGTAGGATTCAGGTTGTATGTGGTATAAGCAGCATTGTGGAAGGTATGTTGAAATGGACAAATACACAATGTGGTTTGAGTCCACATACAGTACGTGTTTTAAATGATGCCATCAGAAATGTGAAGATAGGAATTAAATTGCAGGAGTTATTAGAGTGAATGGTAATGTCCAATTCAAGTGAATTATCTATGAGGTAGTTTCTTCTGACTATGAATTACATGGTCTAGAATTTTTAATAAAGTGATGACGATGTATGTCAATTACCAAAAGAAGGTATCATTATCTGGAATTACACAGAACAATACCTATATTTTGTGTTCAGTATTACATGATGTACAACATCTTTCGGCCGAGGTCCCTAATAATAATAATAATAATAAACGCACCAAAAACAATAGTGACAGTCCTTCGGCCGAGGTCCCTAATAATAAACAGCGCGATTACAATAGGGTCCTCACGGACGACTTCGTCGTTGCTCGGGCCCTGATAATAATAATAATAATAATAATAATGATGATAATAATAATAATCATAATAATAATAAACAGCGCAATTACAATAGGATCCTACGCGGACGACTTCGTCGTCGCTCGGGCCCTAAATAGTCTTGTAGCTAAACAGCTTAACTAATTTTAGTCCCATTTATAGGCTACCATCACAAAATAAAATAAAGGATAAAAAAAGAGAAAATAATACTGCTCATAAAAAAATAAAATGAAATAGATAAGAGGAGGACTCTGCTTAACCCAAGTGATTATGAGCTCGGAAGAAATATATTTAGGGATCAGTCAAGACTTTTAGGATCATATTCGAGAAAATGGTAAATGCAGAGATCAAATAAGGTCCGCTGAAACTAACTAACTAAAAAATAACAATAATAATAATAATAATGAAAATAATAATAAAAAAAAAATGGCATGGTGAAATCTTCAATGCCTTTCAATTCAAATGCTATAAATTATGCATAGTTTAGTAAATCAGTAACTTAAATGGTACAGAGACCCCCCTCCCTCTTTTTTTTTTCTTTTTTTCCCCTTAACCACAGCATCAAGTTTTGGTCCATTTTACAATATACTGCATTTAATATGCAGAGAGGATTTATAACTGATTACCCAATCTTACCATATTCATGTTGATTGTACCCTTTACAATGAGCGATCTCGGTGGATCGTTGGGCTTTGGTCGGCTCCATAGGGTGCAGTGCATCCGCTCCAGTAGTAGCTTGCTGTTGAGACCCAAAATATCTTGCAAAACTTAACACACATATTCCCTGGGACGTTGTCCCTCCTGTCCTTCTGGTAATTCAATAATGCGAATATTATTCCTTCGAGAGCGTCCTTCCAGTGCGTCGCATTTATCTTCAAGGGATTTCACCAGAGTTGAGAGATGTTTAATTTCTTTGTCGAAGTTCGTTGTTAAATCAGCTGTGCGTGTAGCTTTGGTTTTAAGTTATTTCATGGTGACGCCTTGTGTCTCCATTGTGGCCTGCAGAGAAGCCATGGTGGTCTGTGTTTCAATTTTGATAATAATTTGATCAGCCTGTAGCGTGTTGGACATCTCCGTCATGTGGGCATCTATGTATGCGCAGATGTCTTGTTGAATGGAGTCGATATCTTCTTCAAGGGAAGCGATGGCATCGAGGACGCTTCTGTGCTGTTGTTTGTGTGGCGTCTGCAGTGTGGCACGTGTCTTCGTTGCTTTCCTTACCGTCTTTTGGCTTTCATGGACCCATATTTCTCCTCTGGGTGGAACTGGGAGGCCTGAGGTATGATCCCTTTATAACAACTGCAGTGTTTTTTAAACTGTCCTTGAGAAGGCACTGAACCCTCTAAGCTATTCACACAGTCTGTGGGTAAGTGAGTCAGCTAAATAATGGATATGCAAAATGAAAATAAAGAAGAAGCCATTGCCCCAGTAGCTGATGAGGGGAGGATTCTTCCTCTGGTGAGATGTCACTAATCACCATCGGCAGAGGCTTTGATTTCCTTCCCACAGTGCCTTCATATTACTGCGACATCCTCGGACACATTAGCTGTAATGGGGGAAAAGACAACTCTTTATCTCTAACCTTGGGATGGTGTTGAAACGTAATTTGCATGATACTATATAGATGTGCCAAGTGAATCTGTGATTTTCTTCTCCATTTCAACTGAGCCGTGAAAAGCCATCTTCAAAATGGCTGCTTTCCCAAATCAGCTCTATGCTCATGCCCTTTTCTGCGGCAGCTGAGGAAGCAAGGGGATCATTAGACATCAGTGTCAGTTTATTCTCGCTCTCACCATTTCATCATCTCCTCCTCCCCTATATCCTCCTCTTTCCACCCAATTTCCAAAAATAACCTTGTGACTTGTAGTGCACTCATCTCCTCCTGGGGTAGCTTTCAATAAAAGACTCAGTCTCTCTGAGTATGCCATCACAGACCAGTGAGGGCACCATTTCCCAAACAAGAGAAATACCAAGATCAACTCAACTGTGTTTTCTTGACATTTTTAAACTGACAAAAACTTAATAATGAAATACCTCATCATGTAATTTAAGTACAAATCAGCACAAGCACAAGGTCAGCAGAAGCTGAACCTGGCCACAGAAGGTGAGTGATCCCAGAGAGCATCCAGCTCAGTGCTGGAATGCCCATCTCTCTCTCTGGACATTCTTCTTTGAATCCTCTATTCTTTAGACAAACTATTTCTTAGCTGAAGAAAAAACTCTTGTTGCATTAATGTTAGTGTTCACAGTCACATTCTTTTGATTGCACCGCAGTGAACGCCGACAGAGAAGGTGACGCCATTGTGTCATCTCAGAGTCAAAAACTCATGTCATAACCTGTATACCAGTGCATGTATATTCCCTGCTGCATGCTAAATAGCTCTCCCGACACTAAACACAACAAAATATATTTCTTCAGATCACACAAACTGAAACATGGTTCAGCCAAAATTTATTCTCAATCTTCTAGGTGCTCTAACTTGTCCAACCCTCTGAAAAGATGAAACATCCTACAGGCAGTCGCAGGGGGGTGTTGTTTTTATGATTCTGTTTAAAATCGTTCCAAAATAATAATTAAAAAAAAAACAAAAAACAGAAAGCTAAGACTTCCGTCTTTCTAGGGTTGCAACAATATGAGATTTTCATGGTACGATAACTGTCTCAGCAAACATCACATTTTTTGACAGCATCACGGTATTACAGAATTAGTATTATTATCAGACAGAATGACCCTCAATGGAATGAAAATGGAAGAGTTCTTTTTGGTTAAACAAACGTTTTATGATTATATTCATAACTTGAAACAATTTGTTAATGGAAGTATATGTAAAAAAGTCTACATTGTCACATTGTCCGCTTGCAATGAAGTCATTACATTCATGCACTCTCATATCTCAAAAACAAAAAAAATGTGCACAGTTCAAATAACTTATGAAGTGTAGTATAGTGTAGTAAATATTTTGATCATGTTTCCATATATAGAAACATTTTGGATCAATATGTTTGTGTGTTTTTAAGGGTTAAAAGCTATTCACCTTTATACTTCCACTCTGACATGACTGGTTTGGGCTTAGAAATGAGGGCTGGTTGTGGTGGGCCTTAGAACATTTACATGTACAGCCATGACACACAAAGGTTCCTTAGGAAACAGTAGTGCAGCACTTTAAAGGGAAAATATATGTGGGAAAGATTTAGCAACACAGATAGCAGTGTGAGGAAGAGCAATTTGGACCAGCTCATTGATCTTTAACAATTAGGCTAGCTAATTGGTTATCGGAACAGCACTGAACATGAACAGCTGAGCCATAAAAACACTGTTCTGTGTGCAGTGGGATGGATTCTCTCCTTAAATGAAAAGGAGACAGAGTGGACATGCCCATGATTACATCTGGACACTTGCCAATATATTTAAAGTCTAATCTCTACATCTTTCTTTGATAAAATTTTACTACATGTTTACATGAGGCATTTAAAATCACCCGACCCTCAACCACCCCCTTCCCTGCCTTGCCCCTCAGCCGGGGCCATCATGCATTATTCATGCAAGTTAAATAAGCTACATTTAATTTCCCAATCGCCTGTTGGCATGGCTTGTAATGAGATGCTAATAGTGGAGAAGCCTGAAAGGGGGAGAGAAGGAGGGAGAAAAACAGAGAAAGAAGAGGCACTATGGGTTGCATAATCAGTCTCCAGATAAGGACCTATCTCCATCACCCAGTGCTCGCTCATGTTTTTCCTCTTGTTTGTTTCTGTTTATGTGCATTTTAATTAATCTCATCCTTCTGTCATTTAATGTCCCATCAGCACAGGACTGGAGAGGGCATCTGGAAACACAAAAAAAAGAGGAAGAAAGAGACAGGAAGACAGATGTAGAGAACCAGTGTGCATATGTTTGGCACTTAATAGTAATGGGATGTAAGAGAATGCTCACCCTTTTTGTTACTTTGAGATTGCAGGCAAACAGCAGACAATGTTTACTCCACAGTGTAACCACCACAGAGCAACTAAAGCATGTGTGATTGTCATATCTTTTTGATAAGACGGCGCATGCTCTGCTGTGACGGCACACAGTCATTCAGTGTTCAATGGCGGCGTCACGTCTGTCTCTTGTCGGCTTGTTTGTATAGTGTCTAATCCATGTATCGTGAAGTCTTGTCATCGTGTCAATTGTGTCTAGTCTTATCTATTGTCTGTCTAATATCCACAATACCGGATTGATACAAAATACTTGCCGTCACACTCATCATTTCATGGATAACCAACAATAACTTGGCGCTGGCACTACTAGTCAACAACCAGGGATCACTCACCTACAGCTGGGCGGATCTCTTACATCTCCGGGCCTCCGCGCTCTGCAACCAAAGACCACCAGTAACACTTCCACCGGAGATAAAACCAAGACGTAGAGGCAGACGGGGTGGTGTGCGAACCAGACCCGGAGTCCCTTCAGGCCTCCTCTCCCTTCCATCATACTGGCGAATGTCTGCTCCCTCAAGAAGAAGACGGACCTGTTGCACACCAAGTGCCTGGTGGAGAGAGCCTACAAGGATGCCCGCAGCATTGCCCTCACCAAAACCTGGCTCGACGATGAAATTCCAGAGTCCGAGGTCAGTCTTGATCACTTTTCCATCATAAGAGCTGACGGGACCCGTCAGTCAGGGAAGGAGAGAGGTGGTGGGATCTGCATCTACGTTAACGGCAGATGGTGTGATAACATCAAAGTCCACAAAAGGATATGCACACCAGATGTGGAGATGCTGACGGTGACCCTGCGTCCCTTTTATCTCCCGAGGGAATTTCCCACAGTGATCATCAGCTGTGTTTACATCCCACCCAGTGCTAACACTAAGGCAGCAGCGGGGCTAGTAGCCGAGAATGCCAACGTCATGCTAGCTGCCTATTCCGAGGCTCCAGCGTTTATCCTGGGTGATTTTAACAACTGTAGACTCAGCGATGTCCTGCCCTCTTTCCACCAGTACGTGGACGTTCCCACAAGAAAAGATAACATCTCGGATTTATGCTACAGCAATATTCCCAACACCTTCGGAGCCCGGTGTCACCCGCCACTTGGTTCGTCTGACCACAATGTCATTTGCCTCCTTCCGCACTACAAACCGGAACTGAAATGCATCAAACCAAAAACGTACAGCGCCATCATTTGGTCGGAGAATGCTATGGCACAACTGCAAGACTCTCTTGCTTGCACAGACTGGGACATCTTCCAGGGCAGTCTGGATGGAAAGGTAAACTTCAAACTTCAAACTTTATTTATTTATATAGCACTTTTCATACATACAAGTGTAACACAAAGTGCTTTACAAAACAAACAAGATGAAATAAAAAAAACAAAATATATAGATAATAATGAAAACCCATCCTTCCCACCCCCGTCCAAACAAACACACATACACGCACGCACAAGTGCACACACACGCAAACACGCACGCACGCACACACACACACACACACACACACACACACACACACACAAAGATAAAATGGTGATATGGCTCGACACCGAGGGTCCAGGTGACGACAACGTGAGGGGGCCGTCCGCAACAAGAGGCGCCGCAGCTCTCAGCCACAGGGAGCACCGCCCCAGGGACCCCCACCTGGGCCGGGGTGCACACTGAGGGGTCCCCAGGACAGCGTCCCCCCATGGAGAGCAGGCATAACTACCGCTGCGGAGGGCCCCCATGAGGAAACACTGGAGCTAAAAACTAAGATATGCATCAGTCTAAAAATTGTAAAAAGAGAAGAGAGAAGGTTTAAGAAAATTTAGAGGTAATAAAAATCATTAGAAACATTGAGGATTAAATATTAATAAAGGAAATAAATAGCTATAAGGAAATAAATTAAGTAGGTCAATTAAAAGCTAAACTAACAAGGCCAATTAAAAGCTAAACTAGAAAGGTCAATTAAAAGCTAAACTAAAAAGGTGGGTCTTGAGCCTCCTTTTAAAAATATCAACAGTCTCTGCGGCCCTGAGGTTCTCCGGCAGGCTGTTCCACAAACGGGGGCCGTAATGGCTAAATGCTGCCTCACCGTGGGTTTTGGTTTTAACTCGTGGAACAATAAAAAGGCTGGTGCCAGAGGACCTCAGGGTCCGCGAGAGCTGATATGGTAAAAGCAGGTCGGATAGATAAGAGGGCCCAAGGCCATTAACACATTTAAAAACCAGTAAAAGAACCTTAAAATCAATCCTGAAACGGACGGGGAGCCAATGCAGCGATTTTAAAACAGGTGTAATATGCTCCCGCCCTCTGGTCCTCGTCAGCACGCGAGCGGCTGAGTTCTGTAGTAATTGTAGATTATTAATACTCTTTTTGGGAAGACCAGAGAGCAGGGCATTACAGTAATCTAACCGACTAGAGATAAAAGCATGCATTAGCACCTCCGTACTGGCCTGAGAGAGAAACAGGCGGACCCTGGCTATGTTCTTAAGATGGTAAAAGCCAATCTTAGTAATGTTCTTTATGTGTTGAATAAAAGTGAGCTCAGAGTCAAAAATAACGCCCAGGTTCTTTACAGATTGTGAAGGTTTAAAATCCTGTAGTTTTGGTAAAAGTTTCTCTCTCCTTCAGGACCGATAACTAAAACCTCAGTTTTGTCCTGGTTGAGCTGTAGGAAATTTTCTGCCATCCATGACTTAATATCTAAAATGCAGTTAAAAAGGGCATCAAGTGGCCCTGAGTCATCAGGAGACACGGCGATGTACAGCTGTGTATCATCAGCGTAGCTATGGAAACTGATGCCGTGTCTCCTGATGACATCCCCCAGGGGAAGCATGTATGATTAAAAAGAAGTGGACCTAAAATTGACCCTTGGGGGACCCCACACCTGATTTCATGTATTCTGGAGGACCATGTATCCATACTTACAAAGAAAGATCGATCTGTGAGATAGGAGTTGAACCAGTTAAAAACAGTACCAGAGGGCCAACCAGGTGCTTCAGCCGATTTAGTAAAATGTGATGGTCTACTGTATCGAAGGCAGCGCTAAGATCCAGCAGAACCAAGACTGTGAGTTTATGATTATCTAAATTGCACCTGATGTCATTTAAAATTTTTACAAGAGCTGTCTCGGTACTGTGGTTCATCCTAAAACCAGATTGAAACTTCTCTAAAATACTGTTTCTCTTTAAAAAATAATTTACTTGGATAAAAAACAGTTTTTCTAAAATTTTACTTAAAAACGGTAAGTTGGATACAGGTCTGTAGTTATTAAAAATGCTGTAGTCTAAATTGCTCTTCTTCAGAAGGGGCCTCACCACCGCCGTTTTATAGGCAGTGGGGAAGACACCCGTCTGAAGAGAGCAATTTACTATGTTTAAAATCTGTTCCTCAAAGAATTCATAAAATGTCTTTAAAAGTGATGTGGGAATTGGGTCTAAAAGGCAGGTTGTTGGGTTTACCTGGGAGAAAACTGGACCAAGTGTCCTCGCATCAACCAGGGCAAAACTCTCCAGTGTCTCCTCAGGTAAAAGCACTGATCCAGGTGTGTTAAAAACAACATTCTGGTAGGGTAAAAGACTGGATCTGATGTTATCAATCTTACCTCTGAAGTGGTCTGCAAAGTCCTCACAGAGGGCTCCAGATGGAGCCATGGAGGACTTATTAAAATCAGTATTGGTTAAAAGATCGAAGGTGGAGAATAGGAACCTGGGTTTGTCTTTATTGTTTATTATGAGGTTTGAAAAATGGGTTCTTCTTGCCAGTTTGATTGTGTTATTGTAGTTTTTGAGTATGTCCCAGTATATTTCAAAATGAAAAACACTGAAAAACACTAATCACAGACTACATCAACTTCTGCATTCACAGCACCATCCCCGTGAAAAATGCAAAATTGGCAAGGCACCGGGGCCGGATGGCATCCCGGCAAGGGTGCTAAAGCTTTGTGTCATGGAGCTCTCCCCAGTCTTCCACTCCATCTTCTGGGAATCATACAGAACAGCTCAAGTTCCCACCTTCTGGAAGACCTCAACCATTTCACCAATACCCAAAAAACCCCGCCCTTCAGAGCCCATCCACTTCCCACTTCCGTCCAGTTGCACTCACACCCATAATCATGAAATGTATGGAAAAGATCATACTTCACCTCATCCTGGCAACCGTCAGACCACAACTGGACACTCACCAGTTTGAATACAATCCGAAACGGGGGACTGAGGACGCAGTGGCATGCCTGCTCCACTCCCTCCTCCACCATCTCCAGACACCAAACAACTTTGCATCAGTCCTGTTCGTTGATTTTAGTTCTGCATTCAACACATACCGGCGGCACCAGCTCATCAAAAAGCTCCAACATCTGAACATTACTCCACTCCACATTCACTGCATATACAACTTCCTCAGCAATAGACCACAGACAGTGAAAGTAGGTAAAGCAACATCATCACCCCTCACCACCAACACTGGAACCCCTCAAGGCTGTTCTCTCAGTCCATTTCTCTACACCCTCTATACAAATGACTACAGCAGCCCATCCCCTATCACCACATACTACAAATATGCAGGCGACACAGTCATAGTAGGTCTACTCAGTGACAACAACTCCATCATAGCATATCAACAGTCAATCTCACAGTTTTCACAGTGGTGCACAGACAACTACCTCCAGTTAAACATTGACAAAACAAAGGAAATGGTCATACACACATCCAAGACACCCCCTACACTCAACTGCACACTCATCAGAGGACAACCAGTTGAACAAGTCAACAGTTTCAAATACCTAGGACTCACCATAGACAATAAACTCAACTTCAACGAACATGTCATTACCTCACACAAACTCACTGTCTGTGGCCTCCCACCTCCTCTTACTCCTCTACAAAAGCATCATCCAACCCATCCTAATGTACTGTTCCCCCTGCTTCTTCACCCTGCTCACTGTCACCAGCAAAAACAGACTCCTCAAAATCCCACACACAGCATCCAAAATAATCAACCTCCCCACCCCCAGCCTGTCAGAAGCAAATGAACTTGCCATCACACGCCTAGCACGTGCAATAGTAAACAGCCCCGACCATCCCCTGAACCAATTTTTCATACTTCTCCCATCTAGCCACAGATTCAGGGTACTGGACTGGAAAAAAGCTTATTTTAAAAGAAGTTTTGTCCCCTCAGTCATCACAGCCCTAAACAAAAACATGTAGATTTAATATTTCACCCCTGTACATTGTCTGTGTCATGTTTATGTTTATATGGTTTTCTGTGGTATGTGTGGGAGAGGGTTATTTGTTATCTGGGGAATATGTGGGAAGAGGGTCTGTTATCTGTTATATGTTGTGTATGCTGCCCTGAAACCAACCTGACAGATGATGTGTGAAAACAATTATCCCCATGGGACATTAAAGAACCTAACCTAACCTAACCATAACCAAATTTAAATGATTCTTACCAAAAATGTTTGTAGGGCGGCAGTAGCTCAGTCCATAGGGACTTGGGTTGGGAACCGGAGGGTCACCTGTTCGAGTCCCCGTCCAGATCAAAATATGGAGCGTGAACTGGTGGCTGGAGAGGTGCCAGTTCACCTCCTGGGCACTGCCAGGTGCCCTTGAGCAAGGCATCGAACCCCCCAACTGCTCGGGGCACCAAGGGCAGCCCCCTCACTCTGACATCTCTCCACTTTGTGCATGTATAGGTGTGTGTCTTTCGGACCTGTGTGTAATTGACAAGCAAGAGTGAAAACATTGAATTTCCCCTCAGGGGGATTAAAGTAAATAAACTTAAACTTGTTTATCTGATGTGCTTATGCCGCAGAGATGTGACATGAAGAGACCACAAATGAATACATCCATGCTTAAAATAAAGACGTGATTTGATAGGGTTAAAAAATGACAGAAGAGAGAATAAAAATAATGGGGCAAAGGGAAGTGACAGGCCAGAGACAACAACAGAAATTGTCCAAAGTTTGAGATAATTTAAAGCTCAAATCAAACAAACACAGTAATATCAAACCAGGGGCCTGTATCACGAAGCGAGATCAACCTTTCCTGGGTTACCCAGACCTATCCTGGGTTAACTAACCCTAACAATGGCAATCAGGATAATCCGTATCACGACGCTGGATATCAACTCGGTAACTCAACCCAGGGTTGCTTTATCAAGAGCCGTGAACGCGCACGCAGCGGACCAATCACAATCATGAGAGAAGCGCAGCGTCACTGAGCATCCTCACAGAGCGCCATATGTGAGGAAAAAAAAGTATTTCTCATGTGAGGATCAGAGATTAATTCTACTAAAATACGAGGAGGAGAAAAGCAACATTACAGAAAAGGCCAACACCGTGGCAGCTGCAGGAGGAGGAAACATGCGTGGCACCGCATAACGGGATGAATAATGTTTAGTTTTAGTTTAGATTAGTTTATTTGCACATAATGTTAAAAACAGACAGTATAAAATTTACAAGATTAAAAAAAAGGAAAGTGCCGGAGAGGTTAGAAGCCACTAAAAGCTTATCAAAGAAATTCCCCTGTCAAAACATCAATGAAATCACATAATAGAGAAGAAAAAAAAACGGGTCAGGAAAGAAAAAATAGAGGAGGAGAGGGGGAAAAATCAAGACAAAACAAGGTAGCAAATAAAATTATGTGTAGGTTAAATTACTCATCACTGGTTCTGGTTCAAGTAGCTACAGTAGGCTACCTGTACATCTGACACTGATCATACCCTTTAATCCCATGAAATCAATGCTGCGCAGATGAATTGCGTGTATTACAATTATCGTCTAACATCATTGCATCTGATAAATTGGTCTTCTTTGTCATAACGTTATATATGCTACAATAAAGCTTAAAGCTGATGCCACAATTAAATCATATCAACACCAAATTGATAGTCTGAATAAAATCATCCTGATATTGAGCTGTGTTAGAAATTAACAACTGTGCAAAGATATACCTAGTCTCCCTCTTTAAAAAACAAAAAGGAAAATCCCTCAAACACCATGAAGTGTAGACATGATAGGCTACTTTCCACATTTCCAGCAGCAAAGCTGTCAATTAGGCCCATTATCTTTAACAAGGATCATTTCCTCCAACAAAAAAATTAATGGTGCTATGAAGTGTCCGCATATTATCAGTTTCTTTCTTATGAAGGGGTGGGATGAAATTTCGACTTCTTTCCACTCCTTTTTGAACCATCTTTTCATTGTCTGTTGTTGTTGCTTTCTTTTCTTTTTTAATTTTCAAAATAAACTTTCAAATCAAAATCAATCAAATTAATTAAACTTCCCATCATGACTGGGCTGCATTTCTGTCAGCGGAGTCATTTTTTCTGAACAGTTGATTGGCCAGTGGGTGGTGCTTTTTATAGGATCAGATTCAATCCTGAACTTACCCTGCTCTGGAGCAGGATAGCCGTTCAGAGTAAGTTACCATGGTGATCTACGCCGATAAAAACTGAACCGGCTTTGTGAGACAGAAAACCCAGGGTTAACCCTGAAGTTACCTCGCTAAGACATTAATCATGCTTCGTGATACAGGCCCCCACTCACCACAACAGCACAACGTCAATACATCAGCATCTAAACAACAGAAATCACCCAGTCAACAGAGCGGATTCATCACAAGGTAACATTAACATTAGCATCACTGTTAGCCTCCCACAGGACTACTGACGTTAGTGTCTGGAGCAACACTGAGCTAACTGAGGGACAGAACCACATAAAATAAAATGCTGCAATCAGTTTGTGGAAGCCTGAGCTTCGTTCATGTTATTATTATGACAGACCAGTGCTGGGTGATATATAAATCCTGTTGAACCCTTAAGTCCCCCAACCTTGAGAGCTGCTAATAAAGGCCTGGTGTGTATCAATACACTGATCAGAAGAATATAGTGATGTTGCCCATCAAATTTAATAGCAGAACCTCAGCTACAAGGCTATGAAAAAACTTTTTACATGCCCCAAACTCAGTTTTAACATCAACTAAATAAACAATAACAACAACTAACTCCAACAACTCCAAACAGCACCGATGTCCCGACCCACTCCGTATATTTCGGGCTCTAACTCCACCACATGTTCTTCAAAACACACACCATTCATCTCAAATGAAAGCTGAGACTTCACTCTTTCCACATCCAAATCAGTTTCCCTTTAACCATCACAGAGCTACAGCCCAAAGAACAACAACAGAAATCTCTTTGCCAAAATATATTTGTAATATGGCTCTTACCTTATTAATTTCGCCGTAAAATGCACATTCTGCTGTTGTTTCACGCTCCGTTCGCATACTACCGGAAGTTGTCCGTCATTCAAATGAATTTGGGTGGAAAAAAAGGTTCCGAGGGAACAAAAACAATGACCACTCACAGCAGCCGACAGCTCCCCACAATGCGTTCTGCTGACTCTGATTGGTTTACAGTGCTGTCAATCTCGTTTTGGTGGGTATAGCATCATTCTATTGGCTCTAACGAATCAAACGAGGTGTCATTCACTCAAATCAGCCAAGCCGTCGCGGAGATATGGGCCTCCAAAGCTCAGAATAGAAACTCAGATTCAAATGTAGTCGGTGTATATTGATCAGTTTGGAGTGGGAAATAGAGTAAAAAACGAAACAGACAGTTCTATATGTATACCCTAAACATAGGTAGGGATATACAGAAACAAAAAATTCAGAGATAGGATTGTACATGACAAAAATCACATGCAAACATGGAGCAATTTTGGAGAGCTCGCCTGAATTTTCTGTACTAAAACCTCTCTTATATTGTTCTGCTTCACTTTATCAGAATCAACCTTTGCAGAGTTAATGTTCACATATTTTACTATGATGTGATAGAGGTTTAGAGCTGCTGCTGCATCAGTCCAAAGGGATACTCATCCTAAAAATGTTTTTTTTTTTTTTTTAGGCGAACCTCAAAATATTTCATTTGTGTGCCATCTTCATTTACTCTTCACATATAACACATATACTGATATTTACACATCTTAACAAATCTCACAAGTATTCCCTTTACCATGACACCAAATGTATTCAATTAGACCTTGTGGTTGCAGAGATATATTCATTTCATTATGGATATGCAATTTTCGACCAGAGGCCTATAAAATAGGCTTAGGGTTTATAAGGACCAGGGTATCACATAGTAGGCCTACATAAATAAAAATACATATAAAAATAAAGATAAAGCGGGGTAAAAGCATACAGATAAAGAGGCATATTCAGTCAGAGGATATAGGGAAGAAAGTTGCATAATTTTCCATAATATATGGCTATGTTGGTATCGGTTATGAGCCAAATGAGTTGTTATATATCAGCGTGTGGGATATAAGCAAACATCTAATATCGTGCATCCCTATTATTAAGTTAACCATCTCTAAGAAGGGTACACAGTTAATAGGGTTCCCCCATCAATACACTCTGCAGTTTGCTCCGACCATAGCACTTCTCGTAATTAACTCTGAAGTATTTTACTGCTTGTTGAAGAATTGAAGTGTTTCAGCAATGTGCTGGTATGGCAGTATATGAAAAATTTATATCATGTGGCAGGGGCGATTCTAGGATCAGAGGTTTAGGGGTGCTGAGCACCCAGAGAGCTGCCTGACCAGGCAAGATAAATTTCACTGTTTTGTACATTTTAACGCAATTTCATTCCCACATTTGTGAAAGAAAAGCACAACACTTTTTGGGAAAGTCTGTGACTAAACCATCAAATCTGATAAAGGTTATTTAAATGCTGAGCAACAGCAAAAGTGGAATGGATTGGAATCATAAAAGAAACATATCGTAACCCTACTTTCTGGGGGAAGACAACTCATTTTGATACAGCAGCTTCTCAACATACACATAAACAGTATGTATGTTTCTGGAGTAAACTGGCCCCCTGTAGTAATACTAATAAGAATACTAATAAATAAAGTCCTCTCTCTGCTCCTCTTTCTCTCTTTGTAATGTCAACCAAAAGGCAAATAACCAAACAATGCGTTTTATATCTAATAAGAGATATAAACTGATACATTGATCCAACTTACAAAATCATTCTAGATAGATAGACCATTTGATCTTACATTCTTACCTGAACCTGGCTCTTTTTTTTTTCTCGAAAAAAACAATCTTATATCCATGATGAGGCTGTCTGTCTGTCTGTACACACACACACACACACACACACACACACACACACACACACACACACACACACACACACACAATAGGAGTTATAATGTTAATTGGTATCCAGTCAGTTAGCTAGTCAGTAGCACCTTGGCTTTAATATTAACACATGCACATGACACAACAGCTAGCTTCTCTCATTCCAATTCAAACAGAGGACAGTGGTACTGACCACCTGTAACGTTTCCTAGCTAGAAAAAACGTCAGCTAACTCCCACCTAACAACATAAACAGTGACCTACGATTAAATGCAGCAAAAATGAGGTCTGGTAATGACAATAATGTGTTGGTGTTGAGTGGTAGAAGTTAAGAAATGTGCCACATGTCCCCCACTCTGGAAGGCAGCGCATTGCTCTGCAGATAGAGCGCTCAGAGCCCGAGTTGGGGAAAGGTGGGAGGGATGGGGTGGGTCAAACCATTTTTGAGGCAAGGGGGGTTGCTGCTGTATTTTTGCTGTTAAAATATTATGTTTCGACCAAGTACTGTATGGTTCTGACACTTTTCTAACTTATATACCTTAAGACAATGTATTTGTGATTACATTGTGTAGTATTATTATTTCATTGTCTGATTTATATGCAAGGGCGGCATGGTGGTGTGGTGGTTAGCACCATGGTGGTTAGTGGTCGCCTCACAGCAAGAGGGTTGCTGGTTCGATCCCGGGTGTGGGAGCCCTTCTGTGTGGAGTTTGCATGTTCTCCCCGTGTCAGCGTGGGTTCTCTCCGGGTACTCCGGTTTCAGACAATTTTGCAGTACATCCAACCGGCCTCACAACCGCAGACCACGTGTAACCACACCAACCCAGGACCTCCACATCCAGCATGTTCACCTCCGAGATCGTCTGAGACCAGCCACCCGGACATTTGCTGCAGCAATCGGTTTGCATAACCAAAGAATTTCTGCACAAACTGTCAGAAACCGTCTCAGGGAAGCTCATCTGCATGCTTGTCGTCCTCATCGGGGTCTCGACCTGACTGCAGTTCGTCGTCATAACCGACTTGAGTGTGCAAATGCTAACATTCGATGGCGTCTGGCATGTTGAAGAGGTGTTCTCTTCACGGATGAATCCCGGTTTTCACTGTTCAGGGTAGATGGCAGACAGCGTGTGTTGCGTCATGTGGGTGAGCAGTTTGCTGACGTCAACGTTGTGGATCGAGTGGCCCATGGTGGCAGTGGGGTTACGGTATGGGCAGGCGTATGGTATGGACAACGAACACAGGTGCATTTTATTGATGACATTTTAAATGCACAGAGATACCGTGACGAGATCCTGAGGCCCATTGTTGTGCCATTCATCCACGACCATCACCTCATGTTGCAGCATGATAATGCATGGCCCCATGTTGCAAGGATCTGTACACAATTCCTGGAAGCTGAAAACATCCCAGTTCTGGCATGGCCAGCATACTCACCGGACATGTCACCCATTGAGCATGTTTGGGATGCTCTGGATCGGCGTATACGACAGCGTGTTCCAGTTCCTGCCAATATCCAGCAACTTCGCACTGCCATTGAAGAGGAGTGGACCAACATTCCACAGGCCACAATCAACAACCTGATCAACTCTATGTGAAGGAGATGTGTTGCACTGCGTGAGGCAAATGGTGGTCACACCAGATACTGACTGATTTTGTGACCCCCAGACCCCCCAATAAAGCAAAACTGCACATTTCAGAGTGGCCTTTTATTGTGGCCAGCCTAAGGCACACCTGTGCAATAATCATGCTGTTTAACCAGCATCTTGATATGCCACACCTGTGAGGTGGGATGGATTATCTCAGCAAAGGAGAAGTGCTTACTAACACAGATTTAGACAGATTTGTGAACAATATTTGTGAGAAATGGTCTGTTGCGTATATAGAAAATGTTTTAAATCTTTGAGTTCAGCTCATGAAAAATGGGAGCAAAAACAAAAGTGTTGCGTTTATATTTTTGTTTAGTGTAAATAAAATTCCACCCAAATGTAATAGATTATGTAGCTTTTACCTTAAAACACTCCATTCCAATGGCTTAAATGAAGAAATGGAAATGACCTGATTCTGTGACTTTTCAGCACTCTTATGCACTTTGATTTACTGTCTATACTGCCCTGCAACATGGAAAATTAAGATGTTTGAAATCCAGACTTCAGTCTGAATCTTTTGTTCCATGTGCAAGTCTTCCTTTGCTGCATTGTATCATATCTTTACCATGATACCAATTTCATTTTTAATATGATTTTTTTTTTAATAAAAAAAAATAATGTTGTGATACTGGCTATATTCCAACTTTTTGTCAAACTGATGTCATACTGTTATAAACAGACACAACAAACATGGCTAACAACAAAATTGCTACCTGCACCACTGTGGAGGAGTTAAGTTGCCAAAAGGGGAGTGACTTCAGTAGCATGGTATCAGTGGCTCTTCCAATGTTTAATGAACATAACCCGAGCATCAGCTCCCCCACCTCAGCAGGGGTCTGCCACCCCCCTCAACTGCCCGCACCTATGGCCCCCTCGTTCTCCACCACCACTCTCACTATCCGGGAAAGGGATGTCAACAGGCTCTTTAAAAGACAGAACCCCCACAAAGCAGCCAGACCAGACTCTAGCCCCTTTTACACTGCCAAATTTTCCAAAAATGTTGGGCTGTTTTGCCGGCCAGCTGGGAGCATTTATACACACAGAGGCGGAATGGCGAGTTGAGCCGAGGCACTCAACTTTCCGCCTCGTAGAGTAGTCATATTGGCAGAACCGTTTTAGTTTAAACAGACCGAGGCGGCCTTCTGCAACAGGAGTAGCTGTTGAAGACTTCTGGGAGGAGCTGTTGATGATGTCGCACGTGCGACCCACTGGCGGTGGATAAACAGGAAACAGCTGATAGCAGGAATTAGCGGGCAGCTAGTAGCAAGATGTTAACACAAATCTGACAGACTGTAAAGATGAGCAACTGGGGAGACAAGAAATTGTGCGCCCTCCTTGCCCTTGCAAATGAAGAAGCCATTATCAGTCAGATGATGGGGACAGTGAAGGACGGGCTGATTTACGAGAGAATCGCCGCCTGACTATTGCCATCTGACTAGCCGCGGCTTCCTTCCTATGTCACTGTTTACGTCACACGCTGAGCCACACGTTTTGTTACTTGCTCATGCCTCCCATTGTCCCGGAAAAGGTGCATTCTGTATAAACAAAAGTAGGTAGGCGGCATTTTGCCGGACTCACCGATTTTGTTTTTATACTGCCATTGCTGAAAGAAAGAAAGACTGAAAAAGACTGATTGGGCTTTCCTGCAAATTTGCACAGTTCGTATCTAAAAAGGGCTTCTGTCTCTCCGTCCACCTTGAAGCACTGAGCCGACCTGCTGTCTCCGGTGTTCACCTACATCTTCAACACCTCACTGGAGACATGCCATGTGCCAGCCTGCTTCAAGACGTCCACCATCATTCCCGTCCCCAAAAAGCCCAGGACCACAGGACTTAATGACTACAGACCCATCGCCCTGACCTCTGTGGTAATGAAGTCCTTTGAGCGTCTTGTGCTGTCACACCTCAAGGCCATCACCGACCCTCTCCTGGACCTCCTGCAGTTTGCCTATAGAGCCAACAGGTCTGTAGACAATGCTGTCAACATGGCCCTCCACTTCCAGCATCTGGACTCCCCAGGAACCTACGCCAGGATCCCGTTTGTTGACTTCAGCTCTGCCTTCAATACAATCATCCAGGCTCTGCTACAGGTCAAGCTCTCCCAGCTGAGCGTGCCTGACTCCACCTGCAGGTGGATCACTGACTTCCTTTCTGACAGGAGGCAGCACGTGAAGCTGGGGAGACATGTTTCTGACACCCAGAATATCAACACTGGATCCCCCCAAGGCTGTGTTCTTTCTCCTCTGCTCCTCTCCCTGTACACCAACAGCTGCACCTCCAGTCATCAGTCCGTCAAGCTCCTGAAGTTTGCGGACGACACCACCCTCATCGGACTCATCTCTATCGGGGATGAGTCCGCCTACAGGTGGGAGATTGACCAGGCTGAACAACCTGGAGCTCAACACTCTTAAGACAGTGGAGATGGTTGTATACTTAAGGAAGAACCCAGCTCCGCCCACCCCCATCACCCTGTATGACTCCCCATTCGACACTGTGGAGTCATTCCGCTTCCTCCATCACCCAGGACCTCAAGTGGGAGCTGAACATCAGCTCCATTATAAAGAAGGCACATCAGAGGATGTACTTCCTGCGGCAGCTGAATAAATTCAACCTGCCAAAGACAATGATGGTGCACTTCTACACTGCCATCATTGAGTCCATCCTCACGTCCTACATTACCAACTGGTATGCTGCTGCCACTGCCAAGGACAAAAGCAGACTGCAGCGAATCATTCGCTCTGCTGAGAATGTGATTGGCTGCAATCTGCCCTCCCTCCAGGACCTGTATGCCTCTAGGACTCTGAGGCGTGCAGGAAAGATTGTGGCTGATCCCTCCCACCCTGGACATAAAGTCTTTGAGACTCTCCCCTCTGGCAGGAGGCTGCGGTCCATCAGGACCAAAACCTCATGCCATAAAAACAGTTTCTTTCCATCTGCAGCTGGCCTCATCAACAAGACCAGAGACCCCCCCTTACTCTGCCCCCAACCCCCCTGCAACTAAAGGTGCTGAGGCACCAAACCGACATAAAAAAAACTAGCGGTGACGAAAGCCAACTGTTGTGTCGTCTCACATCACCTCACGTCGCCCTGTGTCAGTTGCATTTGAACACACTACAAAGACTACATCCGACAGCCAACTAGCACGTACGTTCTGCGCCTGCGTTAGAGGAAATAACTCAAAAAGGGAAGAGAGATAAACAAAGTAGCGGTTGCCTAGCAGGTGTTCCTATGGAACGGACTGTTACATCCAGATGGTCCTGGTGTTTCCTCCGCAGGCTCCACTTCACTCAGCTGCCCGACAAACCCGCTGCTTCTTCCCACTTCAACCTGAATAACAAACCAGGGCTCGGTGCTCCGGATGGATCTAAATGGAGAGCTGGGGCTAGCTGGGAGACTAGCGGAGGCTAACTGGCTGTGCTTCCCTCCGGTCATGCTGCGGCTAAAACTCCGCTAGCCTCCCAGCTAGCCCCGGTTTGTTATTCAGGTTAAAGTGGGAAGAAGCTGCGGGTCTGTCGAGCAGCTAAGTGAAGTGGAGCCTCAGGAGGAAGCACCGGTTAGCCCCAGTTTCACTACAGGCAGATTCACTTGCTACAGGAGCGAGGAAATAAAACCTGAACAGCCAATCAGAGTGATCTCTCTCACCGACAAGCTCCGCGGACAATTCAACATGCTCAATCGGCAGAAAAGCCGTCAGCAGGGGTCAGACTAGTGCCAACGGTGCGGGACACACCGTAAAAACTAGTGCAACAGATGCTCACCGACGGCCCGACATTGGCCAATGGCCGACCGACGGCCTGGTGTGTCAGCACCTTAACACTCAGTCGGACATCTCTTCATCACCTTGGTCATTCACCTGTCATACAATGCATTCTGTTGATTTTGCACATTCATACTTTGCACAACTGTAATTTGCACAAAACCCTATTCAGTGTACATCATTTTTTTTTTTTTTTTTATATTACTATTATTATTGTTATTTGCTTTCAGATTTTATATTTAATTGTTTACAGTATTGCCCTTTTATACTTACACTTCTAATTACTCTTTATTTTTTATATACTTTATATTCTTTGTTATGCACCAATACACCAATATGTGTGTATGTGAAAACCTACTTGGCAATAAAACCGATTCTGATTCTGATTCTGAACAGCTCCAGACTTTTCAGACCCTTTTACCAACTTGCTGTTTAAAGTAAACTCAGTTAGCAGCTCCTCTGGCAGCAGCACAATGCCTTTCCTCCCTGTCTTGTATTGTAAGTCTATGTGAATCTTGACAAAAAACTACAGCGACAGTTCATAACATACAGCCTGTCAAAATAAATGCAGGTCTTTTGGTTTGTGTGTGTGAGTGTGTGTGTGCAGTGAGGTCTGATTTTCAGTACTGAGTGACACAAGTTACACTGGGAAGAGCAGAGAAGTAATGATGAGGCTTACAGGTCCAGGTGAGAAAAACAGCTCACTTTTACAAAAGAGTAATTCATTTCATTTTGGGTGCAGTATTTAGATTTTGTACAGAATCTAAATCTCACTCTGAGTTACTGTTGTTTGCAAACTACAAAACTGAGAGGTAGTTATACAGTTGGCAAACTGTTCCATTTATGCTGACAAATGAAACTACAACACTTATTTTGCTGCAATTGTATGTTCTTGAAATTAATGACAAAATATTTTTCAGTATTGTGTCACCATTATCAGAAAAACACCCTGAAATATCATATTATTTTATGGGACATATCACCCACCCCTAATCTGATCATTACCTGTGCATAGACTGATGCTAATTAAGGGAAGCACAGCGAGAGGTTTTAATAAAGGCATGTGAAGGCAGAATTTCCAAATGGGCCATTTTAGGTACATTTGTGCCTCATCTGTGTTTCTCAGATGAAAGTAAAACTCATCTAATGGCACTTACATGTGACCCGAGGTTGAGCGGGTGGTCCACCAATCGGAAGATCAGTGGTTTGATCCTGGCTCTGAACCCCAAGTTGATCCCGATGGCTGTTCCATCGGTGTGTGTTTAAAAAACAAACAAACAAACAAAAAATCCTAAGTAGCAGGTGGCACCTTGTAGGGTAGTCTCAGCCACCAGTGTATGAATGTGTGTGTGAATGGGTGAATGTGACTCGCAGTGTAAAAAGCACTTTGAGTGGTCGGATGACTAGAAAGGCGCTATACAAATGCAGGTCCATTTACCATTACCATTTACCATAGGTATTAAGTCCATCTAAAAACAAAGGCTTTTGACTTTTTTTTTGGAAAAATCAATCAATCAGACCTCTATATATGCAAATGTGTGGGCTCAGACCTATATGAACATAATATCACAATGCAGCCACCAGATGGAGACACAGACAGTGGAATAAAGACTGTTCTCTTAAACCTTTACAGAGAGGTGTGTTAATTTCATTCCTGTCCCCTGGCAGTAGAGGTCAACAGAGACTGTGCTTAGCACTGGAATACTCTGAAAAGTTTTGACTACAAAAACTTGTTCCTGATTGCTTCGACGGCTGATTCGTTGAGTCTGTGTTGGGAGCACTGTACTGCGAGCCTGCACCGTGTACAGACAAAGAATGTTTTTGCCTACACTTAGTAGGTTTTGTTGTGTTAGATTTCAGTGCCGTTTAGAGATAGTTCCGCTTGCTTATTAGTTAAGCATCCTCATGTCTACATGGTATGCAACATGACCATGTCCACATGTTTCATTACATTATATATCTATATATATGTATATATAGCCATATGTATTGAAACATATTTATCTATCTATCTATATAGATAGATAGATAGATAGATATGTTTCAATACATATGGCTTGCAGGTTTGCTTCATCTAAGCCTGAGGCTGATCACCCACTGACCATGTAGAGGGAAGGAGAGACATGGTGTTTCCTTTAGAATATATGGATATTGTCAGATATTAATATATACTTCCAACATATTGTACCACAATAGCCAGAATTATGATTTTAATATTATTCCTTTCATTAATGTTGTTGTAAGCTACTGTCATTACCATCTGCCCTGCATCTCTCTCTGTCTCTGTCTCTCTGTCTCTCTCTCTCTCTCTCTCTCTCTCTCTCTCTTTCTGTCTTGTGTCACACATGTTACTGTTAATTTATTATGCTGATCTGTTCTGTACGACATCTATTGCGCGTCTGTCCATCCTGGAAGAGGGATCCCTCCTCAGTTGCCCTTCCTGAGGTTTCTACCGTTTTTTTCCCCTGTTAAAGGCAATGGTTTATCTTGCAGTTAGAAAAGTGACTCTGGCTCTGATTTAGCGGTTTTGCCTGGGCGTAAATCAGAAAGTATTATCAAGACACTATCTTATGGAACATCAGTGGCCTAGTGGATGTAGCGGGCACCCGAAGTACAGGAGCTTAATCCTTGTTGCAGCGGCTGCGGGTTCAAATCCAGCCTACAGTCTTTTGCTGCATGTCATTCCCTCTGTCTTCCTTGAATACTACGCTGTCCTGCCATTAAAGGCAACAAAAGCCAAAGAATTCCACAGAACTACAGGTTTGTCAGTGTTAATGAGAAATTAATCTACATGGATACATTATGCAATGATTCATGAATAGGGAAATATATATACAGTATATATATATATATATATACACATATATTTATCGTTTGATAAATTTTTTATCGTTTGATAAAATCTAAACTGGAGATTTAAAGGCTTTTTCCTCTGCATGCTCTTTGTCTTCAAACAAAGCTAGGTGACACCCATCTCCACAGGAGGTCTCACCTCACACCTAAGTGAGACACAAGTCCAACAACTTGATTGGACAGGACTTTTACAGTGACATGTGACTCTGTGATGTCACAGGCATCTGTACAAGGTCTGCTCCCTCCAAGCCTTTTCTCGCTCTCTTGCTCTACAGCTGCGTAGCAGTGCACACCTCTTTCTGGCTGGGCCTGGACCAGCACAGAGGCCCAGACGCTTGCTCCATAGCCCAAACCACTTTGATCATAGACTCTCTTGCAAACACAAGGTTTGCAACTAGCATTCCAGCAACAAAGAGAACCAAGTGAGTCAGCACCCAGTGTCTAACTCTGCTAAACCCTGAGCGACCAGCTTCCTTGGAGTTTCACCTTTGGAACAAAGGACCCAACAAAGACTGCACCTGGAACCATCTTCCCAGTCTTCTTCTGCTGGCTAACAAAGCAGTACACCACCAAGTGGATCTTTCTCCCATCTAGTCAAGGATCAGTAACGTAACAACTGGGCATAGCTTATCACAGCTTTACAGGCTAAACAAGACTGTTAACTTGTTGTATGTGATTTGATGCTGTTCATTGAGTTGTTGTTGTGATAGATAGCAGTTAGGTCAGTGACTAGTTGGCTTCGCCAAAGTCAAGTGTTTAGTTTGCTAATTTGATCTCAAGCAAATCTGCCTGGTAAAGAAAAACAAAACATACCCATCATAGCTCCATCTCAGCATAAAGGAGATTACATGAATAGGATGTCATTTCACAGTAATTCAATTAACGTAAGCCTAATATTGACAGAATGAAGTAAGTATAAACAAAACTTTTACCAGTCTGTACAATATCTTTGTGTTTGATTTTGAGTTGCTGCCAAGTGCGTTTGGGCCCCATTAGATTACAACTGAATAAAAGAGTATAGGAAATTATATTAAAATATATGAAAGCTGTCAAGATATAAAAATGTTGACATATTTTCTGTATATTAGACTCATCGCATTAATGCATCACATTACTTCACATTACCTGTTAACACACACTGTAATCTTTTCCCATCCCACCTCATGCTGTTTAGCTGCAGCTGCCATAATAGATTTTTTTTAATGTCTTCATTTACGATCATTAAAATCTCAGATTCAGTTGGGATGAAATAAGTGGCTCTGTTTAACTCTGCTTTCTGCCACTGAAAATCGTGTCATCTGCACTTCACTGATGACGCCTTTTGGTGCTTGCCATGTACGTGCGTACGTACGAGTTGATTGAACTGATTCTGATCAGCTGTTCTGGAACCAAAAACTCAAGAGTTTCTCAGCTCAGGCTCAGTCAACTCAGAGATTGAGATTGTCCTCTTTGTCTGAGACCGAGACAAAATCAAGAAAAAATGCTGCTGAGTCAGAGACCAGACCAAGACCTTCCAAAAGCGTCTTAAAGGGCCAGTGTGTAATATTTGGCATGGTTTATTATCAAATCTGAATCTGAATCTGAATGTTCTACCCATTAATATGTTTATATAAGTGTAAAATCGCTATAAAATAAAATTTGTTTGGTTTTTGTAGTCTTATAATTATGCTTTATATATATATATATATATATATATATATATATATATATATATATATATATATATATATAGCAAGGGCCTTGCTTTAGAGAGGTCGCCATCTTGCGCCGCCATGTATGTACGGCAGACCGAGCAGACAATCCAGCCAGCCAGACAACGCGTTTCGCGTGTATAAATAAACCAACAAAGACAGCGGGAAGAAGGAAGAAGGAGGAGGAAACAGCAGAGAGTGTTAGTAGTTCGTCGATAGAGAGTAGTGAAAAGTTTTTTTAGTTATAAAGTTTGCGAATGGACCACACTTACCATGCAACAGGAGAGAATGAACCCGAACCGTCATCTGCGAGGAAAAGAAGACGCAACTTCATTCCTTGTGATGCACTCTCTGCGGCGCTTTCCCTCCTGATGATATATCTCCCCAACAATGGTAGCTCTGAATCCCATTCTGTGCCGCAAAATGGGAGCGGAGGATTCGGCCTCTCTCCCCGCCCGCTCAGCTTCCAACACATGGATTTCCTCATCTGTGTACTCCGGCTCAAACAGGTATGGCTCTGGGTCTGTGTCCGCTACAAGAAACTCTTCAAAATCACGTTCAAAGTCGTCCATTGCAGCTGCTACAGTCCGGAGATATTGCTAGGCTAAATAAACAGCTGAGCTCTGTTTACAGGCTACGCTGTCAGTCTGGAGAATGGTGGAGCAGAGAGGGGAGGGGGTCCCCGCTAGGTACTGTAAACGAGTATGTGTGTATTAAGTATGTGTGTTACACTAGAAGAGTTTGGGATGGAGTCTTTTACCCTCTGGAGAGTTACCGGAATTTTTGGAGTGCTCAAATAAACGGGCCTTTTTCCCGAACGCTACTCTGGTCTCCTGCTCGTGAGGGATTCATTACAATATCGTAACATGGTTTAGATTTCTAAATAAACATTCACTTCGTCGCTAGATAGACCTACTCCTGAAAAACTCATGTCTGCGCAAGCCTTTTTGTCCCTACGAGGCCACCGTCATTTACCCGACGGGAGGGGTGAGCGAGTGAGCCCTGCAATCTAGAATTTGACCACTGATGTCACTGTTTTCAGCCCAGTTTTCAACCCTTTTTACACACTGGCCCTTTAAGACCGGTCTTGAGACCAAGACCATTCTCGATTATTACAACACTGCCTCATCATGTCACAGCTAACACAACTAGACTTACCCACTGGTCACATCCACAAGCCGCCATATGTCATGATCAATACCATTCCCACATGGAAGTCGAGTCAAATGTAGGCATTTTCTGCACCACAAAGCATCAGTAAACTAAACAAACAGTGAGACTCCATAACCATCAGAACTATCCACTTGAACTTGCCCTGTTTCCCTGTCTGTGTCAGGTTAGATAGCTGGTGGTGACAGTTCCGTTTTGCATTTGTACATAATAGACTTTCATCCTTTATATGGAGACACTACCAAGATCTTGGTGGCTCTTTGGTAAAAATTTGAAAACAAAGACTTCCCTCCTTAGCCACAGAGTCAGCTTATAACATCCAACTGGATGAAGATGTGAGCTTCACCTTAGATCATTAACCAAAATTTTACACTATTTACTCCTCATCACTTCTGTGATTGCTTTTCTCCCTCTATTGCGTATCCATATAAGTAATCCCAAAGTCCAGTTCTTCCATCAAACCAGTAAGTAAGGTTGACCTGCACCAGAGATGCAACCTTTACCCCTCTTGTTATGTACTACTAGCAAAAAGTGATTTTCTATACCTCCATGCACTACTCTACCCAAAATATCTCACACACTGGCTGTAAAAAACATATTGTCAGAGAACATAAGTTAAGCGACTTACTGACTCTGCAGTGGTTCCAAAAAGAAGTGCAGCTTTAGTGGTGTGGAATGTACTGTGGTGTCATTAGGCCTGGATGTCCTGAATGTTTTTTCAACAGCCCCGGACTTCTTAGACTATTTTAGCAAGTAACCGCAAGTTACTCTCCCTGCAGAGGGAACTCATTCAGCGCATCTGCCAGCAGCAGCACAGCGTCTCTCCCTCTCCTGTGGTAATGTAAGCCTGTCACAGGTTACAGTGTGATGATTAGTGGAGAAATGGCACAGCATAAAGGTCCAGATGGGAAAAAAAAATTGCTAAAAGGGAAATAAACTGCCTGTTGATTTATAAAGATCCCATAGTACATTTGTTTGTATTTGGGAGCTGTTCTAATGTGTAATTAGTGGTAGATTTTATTTTGTTGTACATTCAAATGGCAATACCATGTTCATAAATCAGTCTGGGTGACCCATATCAAAGCCACATAACACAGATATTTAGAAAAATGCATTTAACTAACAAACAACATGCACTTAACTGCACACAAGTATGCCAACACAATTTGACAGTCCCTTGTCTTCTCTTGACAATGTTGAGATAAATTCCAGTGTAAAAAGGAAAATGGAAATTAAAGCTGCGAGCAGCGTTGATCGGGACCTCGGCTTCACGCTATTTCCGCGTCCAGCTTCCGTAGAAAGTGAGCGTTGTGTTCTATTATGTCAATAGAACGCAAGGTCATTTTTGACAATGAACCCATGACTTGGGAGTAAAACTTTGATGGCTTCTGAAAGCCAAACTACTGACGAGGACATCAATGAATCAGTCAATCAATCAATCAAGCAATCAATATCACAAATCACAATTTGCCTCACAGGGTTTTACAGCATACAACATCCCTTTGTTCTTAGGACCCAATGAGACAGAAGGGTAGACAGAGAGAAATATAGGACAGATGGTAATGACAGTAGCTTACAACAACATTAATAAAAGTAATAATATTATAATTACAATTCTGGTTATTGTGGTACAATATGTTTTACGTATATATTAATATCTAATGGTATCAACTCATAACTTCTGAAACAAAATATCGTGTATTTTCTCATATCATGTCCTCAAAAACATATATTCTTTCCTGATATTTGTAACACTATGATTGACTTGCACTTGAAAATAGGTAATTTGTTGTAACCATCCACGTCACTCACTTCAAATCACAATTGTGCAAATAAATGGGAATACATTTAAGGTTATATTTACAATATTTTAAAACCTCTTCATCTGTTGAAAGCTTGGGTGTACAACTAATGTATGCAATCATTGTCAAGCTCAATTTTACATGTAGAGGGTGTTTATGAAGGTATTGTGTGCTTATATTTCAGAATTGTAGACATAAACCATGTAACCTAATGACACTTTAACATATCTGATGATAAAACACCACACCCATATTAACTTCAATCATGTCACCCATGCATTCAGTCCGTGTCAAACCTTGTATAGTAACATAGTTAGTAGCAGAGATTTACCATCTGTGACACTCTAATCCTGCTGCATATTACTTTGTTACTCAGGACTGTTTTAAGTTGCTGAATTTATGCACAGCATACAACATCCCTCTGTCCTCAGGACCCAGACACAGAAGGGGAGACAGAGAGAGATGCAGACAGGCGGTAATGACAGTAGCTTACAACAACATTAATGAAAGTAATAATATTGTGGAAGATTTTGAGAAAACATTTACAGTGGAGTTACATTTTAGGACATTGATTAATTAATTTTGAGATATTCAAGTATACACAACAAAGTTATAAACATTTATGATCAAGGGTTAATATGAATTGGCTGTGAAACCTGTGTATTGACATATAACATTGTCAGTAATGGAACTGTATTTTCACTCATAATGTTGATTTTACAAGGAAACATAACAAAATTTCATAGCACATAGGCATAGCAATACTGATTTTCCATAGATAATGAGTAAATGAGGTTTTACATGTAGAGTTTTGTAATAAAATATACGTTTAAGATGAACACACATGTTGTGTGCTCTTGGTGATTGATTCCTGTTTTCACAAAGACAGGATGATCTGCAGCACAGATGTAGCTACAGATTTGATTCCAATTCTTAATGAGGCAAAGAGTTACACCAGGGCATCTTGTATTTACAAGTTTTTGCTATCAGGCATTTATTTAGGAAAATTAGAAATGACACACACACACACAGTCTTCCCTCTGCACAGAGACTGTCAGAGTGAAGCTTTTGTTATGCTAATTAATGAGAGCTGCAGCTGACACAGAGACCAAAATGGATTGAAAGTTTGTCAAACTTGTCCTTCCACAGCCAAACCGTGAGTCACATCTGAAATCTGAAAGCATCACCAGATAGATAAATTTGTTCTGAACGCATTGATATCTAGCTTGTATGTCTCCAAATTAATAAAAGGTGCCTTAGTCACAAGTTTATGATGTGTTGTCACTTATCTTGTCTTACAGAGATCATCATGAGGAGTTGTGCTCTGCACCTTCTAATGCTTCTGAAATCCAAACCGTTCAAGTTATGACAAAGTCCTTCGCAAGTAATGTTCACCATGAGCAGATCTGTAATTTTTGCAGGTTTGAAGCAGTTATGATAAACGGTGTAGGAGCAAATAATTTTTGAGCGACAGAATTTGTGAAAAACGCCATCTTACATTCAAACAACAACAGTGCGCTTCCTGTTGGAGTTAGGTCAGGGGTTGCAGCACGACATTTGTAGGTCTTTATGAGACGAACAAGACAGTTTTGGTTTGGTCTTTCTACGTGGTTCCTACATATCACGCCGGGCATTTTTGTGTGCCTAGGTGGCACAATAAATCGTCAGGAGGTTCTGGAGCACATCACCTGTCTGAGGCCAGGAAATCCAAACCATTCGAAAATTGTAGAAGTTACCAAGACAATCTGATAAGGACACGTTGAAGAATAATCTGTGCGATTTTGAAGCCGATACGATAAACGGTGTGAAAGTAGTATAATTTTTAAGGAATTTCTTGTTTTTGAGGAAAACTCTTACTTTGAAGGGAAATACCTCACTTCCTGTTGGATTTAGGTCATGGGTGCGAGTGCGTGATTTGTAGGTCTTGATGAAAGGAACACGGCTGTTTTGGTTTCATCTTCCTACGGCGTTCCTATTGGCTACAGCGGCCATTTTAGTGTGACAAACGCCTAGGTGGCGCTAGAGAGCCCATTTTGGCACTTTTTGAATTAATTTTTTCATTTCCTAAAATTTTTCGCCAGTCCTGACATGCGTGCCAATTTTGGTGAGTTTTGGAGCATGTTTAGGGGGTCAAATTCCAGTTTAAAGTGGCGTACGCTGAAAGAAAGAATAATAATTAAAGCTGCGAAGCAGCGTTGGGCGGGACCTCGGCCGCTCGCCGTCGTCCCCCCAGCTCAGGTTGTAGACATAAGCCATGTCACCTAATGAAACTTTGACATGCGTGATGATCAAACAACACATCCATATTCATTTGAAATCATGTCACCTAGGGAAACCTTGAGTGATGTGTACTAAGACCTACAAATGTTGAATTAATATCTGATTGTATACATATGTGACACTAATCATATGTGTATAATAACAGCAGAGGTATGACACACACAGACAGACAGACATAGTCGGCCGAGTTAGCGACATGCAGAGAGGGAGAGAAGGGAGAAAGAGGAGAGAGGGGGGAGAGAGAGAGGAGAGAGAGATAGAGAGAGAGAGAGGGGGGACAGGGAGTGGAGTGTGTGTGTCTGTGTGTGTGTGTGTGTGTGTCTGTGTCTGTGTCTGTGTGTGTGTGTCCGTGTCCTTCTGTGTGTGCCATTCTTCCACTGTTATTATATGCATATGATTATTGTCACATATGAACACTATCAGAGATTAATACATACTTCCCACATGTTGTACAACAATAGCCAGAATCATAAGTCAAACTCAATGTTAAAAACTGTAAAGGGCTCTTATGAGGGTGGTTTTAGCTTATATTTTGACATTTGTAGACAGAAGCCATTTGACCTAATGAAACTTTGACATGTGTGATGATCAAACAACACATCCATATTCATTTGAAATCATGTCACCTAGTGAAAGCTTTAGTGATGTGTACTGGATGTTGTGAGGATCTAGGTGCAGCAAAGACACACAAATATATACTAAGACCGACAAATGTTGAATTAATATCTGATTGTATACATATGTGACACTAATCATATGTGTATAATTACAGTAGGAATATGATACACACAGACAGATAGACATAGACGGTTGAGTTAGCGACATGCAGAGAGGGAGAGAAGGGAGAAAGAGGAGAGAGGGGGGAGAGAGGGAGAGAAGAGAGGGGGGACAGGGAGTGGGGTGTGTGTGTGTGTGTGTCCGTGTGTCTCTCTGCCTGTGTGTCTGTGTCTGTCTATGTGTTCTATACTTCCACTGTTATTATACACATATGATTATTGTCACATATGTATACTATCAGATATTAATATATACTTCCCACATGTTGTACCACAATAGCCAAAATCATAAGTCAAACTCAATGTTAAAAACTGTAAAGGGTTCTTATGAAGGTGGTTTGAGCTTATATTTTGACAGCTGTAGACATAAGCCATGTCACCTAATGAAACTTTGACATGTGTGATGATCAAACAACACACCCATATTCATTTGAAATCATGTGACCTAGTGAAAGCTTGAGAGATGTGTGTATGGGGTCAAATTCCTTCTGTGTGTGCCATTCTACCACTGTTATTATAGGCATGTGATTATTGTCACATATGAATACTATCACAGATTAATACATACTTCCCACATGTTGTACCACAATAGCCACAATCATAAGTCAAACTCAATGTTAAAAACTGTAAAGGGTTCTTATGAAGGTGGTTTGAGCTTATATTTTGACATTTGTAGACATAAGCCATGTGACCTAATGAAACTTTGACTTGTGTGATGATCAAACAACACATACATATTCATTTGAAATCACGTGACCTAGTGAAAGCTTGAGCGATGTGTCCTGGCTGCTTTGAGAATCTAAGTGCAGCAAACAAACACAAATATGTACTAGTTAATGTCAGTGGAGAAACTGAGCAGGACTACATGTATTCCAATTCTTCATGAGGTAAAACAGTTTCATCAGGACATCTTGTATTTACAGGTTTTTGGTATCAGGCATTTCTTTCAAAGCTTTTGGAATGAGCGCCATGAGCTGGACAGTTTAGTAAATATTATACTTTCTTGTGTGTGTGACCACACACATTAACACACACTTCACTCTGACACAGACTGTGAGAGTGAAGCTTTTGTTATGCTAATTAAGGACTGCATGTGGCTGACGGGCAGAGAGCAGAATGGGTTGAAAATCTCCTGAACTAGTCCTTTTACATGCCAAACCGTGAGTCACGGTTTCAATCTGAAAGCATCACCAGATAGATAATTTTGTTCTGAACGCAGTGATATAAATTTTGTATGCCTCCGGATTAATAAAAGGTGCCTTAGTCACAAGTTTACGGTGTGTTGTCACCCATCTTTTCTTACAGAGATCATCATGAGGAGTTGTGCTCTGCACCTTCTAACGCTCCAGAAATCCAAACCGTTCAAGTTTTGACAAAATCCTTTGCAAGTAATGTTCACCAGGGGTAGATCTGTAATTTTTGCAAGTTTGAAGCAGTTGTGATAAACGGTGTAGGAGCAAATAATTTTTGAGCGACAGAATTTGTCAAAAACGTCATCTTACATTCAAACAACAACGGTGCGCTTCCTGTTGGAGTTAGGTCAGGGGTTGCTGCGCGACATTTGTAGGTCTTTATGAGACGAACGACACAGTTTTGGTTTGGTCTTTCTAAGTGGTTCCTACCCATCACACCGGGCATTTTTGTGTGCCTAGGTGGCACAATAAATCGTCAGGAGGTTCTGGAGCACATCACCTGTCTGAGGCCAGCAAATCCAAACCATTCGAAAACTGTAGAAGTTACCAAGACAATCTGATAAGGACACGTTGAAGAATAATCTGTGCGATTTTGAAGCCGATACGATAAACGGTGTGAAAGTAGTATAATTTTTAAGGAATTTCTTGTTTTTGAGGAAAACTCTTACTTTGAAGGGAAATACCTCACTTCCTGTTGGATTTAGGTCATGGGTGCGAGTGCGTGATTTGTAGGTCTTGATGAAAGGAACACAGCTGTTTTGGTTTGATCTTCCTACGACGTTCCTACTGGCTACAGCGGCCATTTTAGTGTGACAAACGCCTAGGTGGCGCTAGAGAGGCCATTTTGGCACTTTTTGAATTAATTTTTTTATTTCATAACATTTTTCGCCAGTCCTGACATGCGTGCCAATTTTGGTGAGTTTTGGAGCATGTTTAGGGGGTCAAATTCCAGTTTAAAGTGGCGGCGGGAGAAAGAAATAATAATAATAATAATAATAATCATAAACATTACAGGAACAATAGGGTCCTCGCCAGTTGCCGAGGTCCCTAATAAACCTTACAGGAACAAGAGGGTCCTCGCCCTGCTGGCCGAGGTCCCTAATAAACCTTACAGGAACAATAGGGTCCTCGCCCTGCTGGCCGAGGTCCCTAATAATAATAATAATAATAATAAACATTACAGGAACAATAGGGTCCTCGCCAGTTGCCGCGGTCCCTAATAATAAACATTACAGGAACAATAGGGTCCTCGCCAGTTGCCAAGGTCCCTAATAAACACTACAGGAACAAGAGGGTCCTCGCCCTGCTGGCCGAGGTCCCTAATAATAAACACTACAGGAACAAGAGGGTCCTCGCCCGGGTTGGCCGAGGTCCCTAATAATAAACCTTACAGGAACAATAGGGTCCTCGCCCTGCTGGCCGAGGTCCCTAATAATAAGAAACACTACAGGAACAATAGGGCCCTCGCCAGTTGCCGAGGTCCCTAATAATAAACACTACAGGAACAAGAGGGTCCTTGCCCGGTTGGCCGAGCTCCCTAATAATAATAAACGCTACAGGAACAATAGGGCCCTCGCCGGCTCGCCGAGGTCCCTAATAATAAACGCTACAAGAACAAGAGGGCCCTCGCCAGTTGCCGAGGTCCCTAATAATAATAATAAACACTACGGAACAAGAGGGCCCTCGCCCGGTTGGCCGAGGTCACTAATAATAATAAACGCTACAGGAACAATCGGGCCCTTGCCGGCTCGCCAAGGTCCCTAATAATAAACGCTACAAGAACAAGAGGGCCCTCCCCAGTTGCCGAGGTCCCTAATAATTCTCAAAACATCAAACTGTCCCTCTGCTCCACCTACTGGCTGAAAGCAGAAACACTGCTAACTATTGAATACACTGATGACTGAAAATAACCAGGGCTTTCTATTTTAGTGTATTTTCTTAAATAAAAAAGACTGCCCCATAAGTCCACACATAGGGTGCATCCCAAGTCTTTTTTATAGTGCTACTGCTAGCTCCTCGCTTGAACTGGAAGTTGTTCGAGGTCCGCCATCTTCTAGGCCATCCCAAATCTCTTATTTGTGCAGCGAGGAGCTAGCGCTAGGAGCTAGCAGCAAGCAGCAAGCTTTAAGCAGCTACAAGCTAGGATGATCAAGAGCTTCCTATCCGGAAGAGTTTTTCAGCTGAACGCTGTGATGTATAAATACACGCCCCCTACGTCTGGCTCATTTGAACGAGATGGCGGAGAAACAGCGCAAGTGTACCCGTTACATGCATTCTTTGCAATGAAACGCTGTAATCCACATGCTTACGTGACTACAAAGAATATGGTTAATGATATTTCGTGCAAGACTGTCATGTTGTGATAAAGTTTATTTCATTCACAACCCGTTGCGTTTTTCAGCGGACTGTCGGTGATGTGTGGCTGTTAAATGTGCAGCTGCTCATGTCCAGAACCACACGTGTTGATATAACACCAGGCGCACACACACACACACGAATACACACATACACACACACACACAAACACATTTGCCCATCATTAATTGTCCTGCATATTAATTAGCCTATTAATCTTAATATTAATATTAATATTAATTAATATTATTACTTTCATTAAAGTTGTCGTAAATGGCTTTGATCAGCGAATATAATGGGACTTGGGAAGTACGGCAAACGCTGGCTCCGTTATGCAGCAGATCCAGCGGTGCTGCCTTCATTAGGAATGGACGTCGCTTCACGTGACGCTTCAGAGTAAGGCCGTCTCATGTCTCTTAAACTGACAATGCTCGCTCATCGCTCCTAGTGCTTGCTCCTCACATTTTTTCCTAGGTGGGAGGGGCTAAACAGCTAGCAAAGTCGGCTAGCAGTAGCACTAGCAGTAATTTAAGAGACTTGGGATGGACCCGTAGACTACTGCTGTACTTGCATTTGTTCATATTGAAATTGCATCAGACACCTAAACAATCAGTCCAGGTGAGGCATATCAAAGATATTTAGAATTTCACTCATTTAACTAACAGACAACATCCACTTAAAGTGCACAAACAAAACCAAAACCAAAGTGCATAGTATGGTATAGGATAGAATTATAACAATATATCACTGCATGGTATTTTACCAAAAGTATTATATATATATAAAGTATTTCAAATTGCATCAGACAATAATCACTCCATCCAGGTTAGCCATGTACACATATGAGAAAAATCAACGTAACAGTCCCTCATTGTCTTCTCTTGACAAAGTGGATACAGGTCAATGTTTCCCACAGGATTTTTGGAGACTAGGGCGAGGGGTCCGAACCCTCTAGGGGGGTCCAATGGTATGTTCCCCCAGGAGAAAAATTTGTATATATTTAATTAAAAGGCTTCAATCTGGTGAATTCTGAGAGCCAAGTTATAATGGCAGAATATGCCTAGAGTTCAACATCTTTCTGCTTTTTATGCTGTATGTGAAAAATGTTCTATTTTTACTGATAAAAACACTAGTGGTATGTTATGGTGAAAGGTTACACTTAAAATACGGCTAAGGATTAGCGGTTAAACATTTCAGTAATCAAAAGAAAAATGACTAATGTACTGATCTGCCTCTGGAGGGCCAGTGTTTCCCCTGTATGGAACTGGCAGCTGTTTTTTTTCGTCTTAGCTCTTTAGAAAGTTATTTGGCGCTTCAGGCCCTTCATATCCAGGCCTATAGAACAGGTCTATACACACACACACACACACACACAAACACACAGAGGTGAGCAAAGAATTCTCAGTAGGCGCTCTAGCCGGTGCGCTCCAGAGTGACGCTCATTTACCGGAGGCATTTTATAGAGTGTGCCAGTAAACCCGGAACTCCGTTAGCGCTTTTAACACTTCCAGTTCTCTCGTCTAAAAGTCAATAAGTTTTTTTGAATGGGATTTTGGTAAAATGCCTCAAATAAGGTCTGTGGTTAACATAAGCTTAAGTGAGTTTCAGGTGTTGTTCTACGACATAAAACACGTCAGTAAATACCCTACTTGTTAATTTTGAAGCTTTTACGTGTCGTAAAAAAGGCAGTTGCTAACAAGTTGCTCAATACGACTACAAACCCTGTCTGGGACATTAAACGTCATCACCCCCGAAGGCGAGAGTGCTGGCAGTCCACCATTACAGCTTCTTATTTAGCTTAAACAGTCCGATTTCCCCATTATACAATGTTTTTAAAATAAAGCGGAGTAGTCATGTAGTCCATTAAAGCCTAACGTTAGCTTTTTACTTCTGGCGATCGCATTTAAGCATCAAATGTGGTATGAAAGGTGTTCATATGTGAAGATTATCCCACTGAACAAAACCTGTAAGTATCATAAACTTGTGTTAGCCACAGAGCTTTTTTTCTGACATAATCCAAAACGCAAGGCTGGTTTTTGGAGACGATGGCGGGGCAATTTAGACTATGGCGGCCGCCATTGTCTTGTCAATGTATGGTAAAACTGCAGGTTAATTCCAATGTTAAAATGTTCCTCTGCTCCAACTCTGCTAAAAGCAGGAACACTGGTAAGGAGATTTGATGAGGGCTTTTTATACTACTGTTTTTTCCCCCTATCTGTTTCTTATATTTTTCTGCTTAATGAACAAGAAAATAACAAAACAGACTGCCCCCAAATACATTCACACACATTGACTACTACTCACATTTGCCAATGTTGAAATTGCATCAGACACCTTAATAATCAGTCCAATAGCTATTTAGTCCATAATATGGCATTATTAAGTGAATATCAAAACTTAATTGCACCATACTGTTCAAAAATCAATCTTTATCGCTTTCTTGACTAACATACCTGTTACTTTGCATGTAGTTAGCCAACATTTGCCATCTAATGAGAGAAATGACATTTTTTTGACTTAACAAGAGCAGTGAAGTTAGGTGTATATGTTGTTAGGGCAATACTCAAGCAGCGGTGCAAATGCTGGGCAGTGAGGGACATGCAATTGTGAGTTTTAATGGCATTTGTGCTACATTTTATTGTATGATAAGTGCTCTATAAATAAAGATTGATTGATTGATTGATTGACAATAGTTCAAAAATCCCGTCTTCATCCTGTTTATATTGCCATGGTACATGGTACATACACACACACACACACACACACACACACACACACACACACACACACAAGCTTTTCTTAACAGAGATAGTGGTGTTTGGAATCAGTTGCGACAGAAGGGCAGCAATTTGAAATGGAATGAAGCCCACAGACGGCAGACAATACAAAACAGTAGTCGAACGCGCCACATCCGCCCACAGCACAATGCTCTTAAAGCCCTACGCTATCAAAAACTGGCAAAATACATTTATTTTATTTTTTTGGCCTGAACATTAACCTATCATATTGTTGAGTTATCAAAGACACTTTAGTTTTTTTGTGTATACAGGAATGTTAAAGCAACACTTAAGAACTTTCAGTTTTGGTTGATTTTGGCGGCGCCAGTGGACCAAAGCGGTAGTGTTTTGCCTGAAGGAAGACCACATTTCCCATGAGGACCAGCGCATAGCGTCGTAAAATCCTGATCTCCCGGTCGCCTGCAATTGGATTGAACTACATTTCTGTTTCCAGTGGCTGTGTGAAGGATGAATAGCGATGTGGTAATGAATCTAATTGTGGCTAAACAATATCATATCACGATGCTGAAAATAAGAAACGTTTAACTTTGGTTTAGTAACGTATTCCCCCACCGCCCCCCCTCACCCGACTCGTCACCGGCGAGCGGCTGACGAGTTTAGAGCCTTGAAACAGATAAATAAAACGTTATGTTGGATAATTTCACAGTAAACACACGTACAGATACCGGTAGGAAGGTGCCGCATTGCCTGAATATCAACCCTGCACAATTCGCACGAATATACAGTTCAGTCTCTCAGGGAAAGTACTACTATTCATTCTAAACAGTTTCTTTACATTGTATTGTTTCCTATACTGTTATAATTCTATTATTAGGATTCTATATGGAGAATTATACATACATTTATTACTAAAATTACTCTATGCGAGTCTGTTATTGTCACTGTCATTTTTGAATTACTAAAAGCCAAGACGAATTCCTGTATGTCCTTGGCAATAAAGTTCAATATGATTCTGATGCTTATTGAACATCAAAATTTTTTACATTTTTAACATAACATTTCTGTCTGTTGTTTTATCAGGAATTTGCTGTCCAGGACACTACCTCCACCAGTTTGAGCCCCCACACACTAGTGCTGGCAGAGGCAGGGGCAGAGGGGGGAGGGGAGTAGGTGCAGGCAGAGGTAGAGGGAGAGGGAGAGGGAGGGGAAGAAGTAGGACACCAGAGGACTTGAACCCTGAGACCCAGACAGACCCAGACAAACTTTTATTTATACACCCTCTTTCACAGTTTTCAAAATTCAAGTACTTTGTCACATTCAACACATTCAAATTGTTATTTTGCCACTTGTCCCTTCACAGTAAAGGAAGTAACAAGTAAAACATACGACCTAGAGAAAAAAGAAAAACATTTCCAGGCACATGCACAGTGTTACGCAAGAAATATCATGAAAAAAAAGAGTGGCATAAATGCAATGTGCATTTTTGCAATGACGGGATATGTGTATGATTTGAATAAATAAATAGCACAACAACACTGTATTACAGTGGTAGTAAATGAACGACAATGACAGTTAAAAAAAAATACTGTGAATAAAAAAAACAAAAACAAAACGGGAGTGTGATGCATGTACATGGATAAATAGAGCAGGATTAAAATAAACAATGACAGTTAAAATAAGAAACACTGACAATGTTAGAAGTTATCTGGAGTCATCTGGAGAGTCATGCCGCTCTTCTTCCTCCACAACACTCAGAGAATGCATGCTGCAGATAGAGTAGATTGTAAGATTCTGCCCCAGCGCCTTCTTCCAGCATTTGGACACCCTCTATCGGTTCTCCCCTGAGTCAAAACAGAAAATAGGACATGTTGAAAAATACTAAACGTTGCCCAAAACAAACAAATGCAGGCCCTGGGAAACACAAAGTACCTAACATGGTCCGACTCTTCTGTAAAGCTGGAGACTATAGGCTGTAGCGGTTGGAGGTGTTGCTTGTGGGGAGTAGAAGTTACTTGCTTCTTTTGATAGCTGTAGAGAAATAACATGTAAGAAATTTATATGGATCAAGAGTAATGCAAGAGAAACAAAAGTATACACACTGGAAATAAAGGCACTGTATAAACATCACACAATGTAATAAAATGCATCATCTATGTTATACTAGAGAATTATAAGATAAGAATAACAATAATTAGCAATACAACATCAAATATAAAAAGACAATAACATGAAAAAAATAAATATGGAACAACACCGTACACCTTACACAACATAATGTCCAATAGACACATAACAATAACAAAAATATCTTGTTATCAGACTGACTTGAAGATGTCAAGTTTACTGGCTAACTGAGATTGTAACCTTCAAAGTTAGGTGCTTGGTGCTACTGAAGTGAGCTACACACAGACCCTTCAGGACTGACTAAATAAACGTTACATGTAGGATTTTAAACATGCAACAATCCCTGTAATTTTAGCTACACTCAGCACAAGGTGCTATTGATAAGCAGGACTATGAAAAGTCATAACTCAATGCACATTGCACACTGGTTTTGTTTTACTGATTATTTAGAGCAAGCAACACGGTTTGACTTCTTTTGCAATCACTGCAGTCAACTCAACAAAAACACGACAAGAATCCCGTTTTTCTCTGAAACTATTACATAACAATCATCAGAAACTACTGTCACGTACATACAAACTTACATGATGACACCACAATGATTCAGTATGACTGATCTTTCCACAATAGGAACTTACATATTTTACTCAAACTTTATATTTGCGGTTTGCAGTCATCGCATTGTTTTTTCTTGATACAGTACTTTGGAGTTTGTTGCGTGGCTGGTTGTGTCAGTGTGGAACTGCAAACTATCAAGCTGGTGGCTATTTTTTGCTACCACGCATATTTCCGATAGCTAACATCAGCATTATCATTTTGATTTGAGCATCGAAAGCTACTTACTAGTCCAGCAGGAACAGAGCCAAGGCAGCATCGGTCAGAAATCCCTCCTTGTCTTTGAGCTCAGCGAGTGAAAGCCGGGCCAATGTTGATCCTTGGCTGTCCTTTCACCCGGGTAGCCTCCCTTTTTCTTTTTTTTGTCTCCTCAGACAAAACTTTTCATTTCTTTGGTTGTTTTGCAGCTTCTGCCATGATAGCAGTAATTGCGCGTAAGCGTTCGCATCGACTTCCGTCTTTGTAACGAATGGGGAAAGGGGGAAGTAACGTATGCCGTAAAGCAGTCAACACATTTGTAGTTTTTTGTGTGGCAGGGTTACTGCCACCCTCCTCGAAGTTGCTTAGTGCCAGTTAAAACAATACAGACCCCCTCAGGCCATGACAGAGGTGTCATTCAACTAGTTGTAAGTCGATGTATCATCAGAAAAGTTATGAAAATATTTTATGAAGGTTGAAAAGTTACTTAGTGCTGGTTTAAAGATATCATTGAGGAAAACAAGGTTGATGTGACGTTGAATCAGAGAATTCGTGTGTCCACCACGACAGTGGATCCTAATTGACTTTACATTGGCATTGTTTCCGTGGTACTGGCACGTAATTTTAACTCATTACGTGCTGCCACCATGGAATGCGGTGTTAAGAGGTCGTGGTCATTTCACGTATTTCTGTGAGATCAGGTTGCGCTGGCCCTAAAGGAGTCTATAGTTGTAACCAACAGAGGACAATCCACAAATGTGTTACCGTAATCCACATGTATCTATCCACAAACATGTATTTTTAGGGACCTCGGCTGAAGGATG